>VXBB01020066.1:258223-286097 GCA_013399915.1 Illadopsis cleaveri
GTGGGGGACCCACAGTGAAGCAGGCTGTGGCTGGGTTGTACCCTGGGAAAGACTGACCCGCTGTGCAGCAATTCATGGAGAACTGTCTCCTGGGAGGGACCCTACCCTACAGCAAAGGACTCCTCTTCCTGATCAGCAGCAGAAACAACAGGAGATGAACTGGCCATAAATCCCATTCCCTGTCTTCCTGTGCCACTGAGGGAAAATAGTAGAGCTTGGGAAGGAGAGAGGGAGATATATTTAATGTTTATTTTACTTCTCATTATCATATATTTAATGTTTATTTTACTTCTCATTACCCTGCTTTATTACTAATAAATTCAGTTAATATTCCAAATTTGAATCTTTTCTGTCCATATCAGTATTTGATAAGTGATCTTTCCCAGGCAACTCATGATGCCTATGTTATACTTACTCTCTCTGGTCCAGCTGGGGAGGGGAGCAAGAGAGCAGCTTTGGAGGGTGCCTGCTATCCAACCAGGATCCACCCACTACAGTAGCTCAGGTTCCTAAGGCTGTAGATTTTTCACAGTGTATCGTAATCTCAATTTTTGAGAAGCAAAATAGCTATAGGAAATAACAACTTGCAGTAGATTTTTTTCCCCCCTAGAATGTGGAAAACATTCTCCATTAAATAATAAGTTCAGTCACATTCAATTTTCCTGTTGAAGAACCTATTAAAAAATAGAAAAAGCTGTTTTACCATCATCTTTGTTGTCCCATGTGTCCCTAAGTTGAGCCTATGAGCAACCAGGAAATAATAGGCTTTGTCTAGAAGGGTGAGGATATCATAATTAATGGAATTTTTTACAATTTTGATCTCAATTTTCTGACTAGCACATGCTGTAGTCTTTTACATGTGCAGCCGCAGCTAAATAAATTTCTGTACAATACAGAGAAACTGCTGTCTAGCAACATGCACAGCTTGTGCTGGTCCATTTCTAAATATTGGTTCATTCCTAATAAATTTTTGAAGCCTTGTGCAACAGGAAAAAAAAAAGCTCCTTTCAAAAGTTCTGAAGTCAACTGATTTGTGTTGGGAAAAACCATGCAAATATCATCTCAATACTTCCTCAATGTACTGTATAATTGCAGTCTGTTCTCCTCCCCCTGCAATGAATATAATCAGCATCTGAATATTTTCCTGTGCTTTTATTAGTATTATTAAACAAAATAATCCTCAGAGCTCATATTCCAAAACTTATTTAAGAATATTAAATGGTACTTGTGTCCATTAAGGACTGATCTGGGTGATATTATGGTGCTCATATTTGTTATCACTGTATGAAAATTATTATAGTAATAAACCCACATAGTTTTCCAAGTGATTCCATTTAATCTCAGCAAAAACAAATAACTTGTCATGCAGAGTACTTTACATTATTAATCCACTGCCAATAGATAGCCAGAAAACTCATAACTGTCGTTCCTCATTTACTCCTTCATGCAGACTGATCTGAATACTCTGCTTAGAAAACTGGCACTGGGTGAGCCCCAGCAAACCTGGAGAATCACTTTGAAGGCAAACAGGTGCTCAGAGCATTTGAGAGCATTATCCTGAAAAGACATTTATAACTCTGCAATGAGAATGGGGATGACAGTTCAATGATTGGGTGTAAAGGGTGCCTTGAATAAACAATAAGGTGGTGCAACACTTTCACAGATATCATTATTCTCATTTTATAGGCAGATAGAGTAAGACTTCTTACATTTTTGGTCTTGTATTTTGTAGCAAGTCTGAACTACAGTAGGAGCTTTCTACACTCAAACACAGAAGTTGTGTGTCCAGCACAGTGATATGTAGCTCTGAATACCAGGACATTATTAAAAGGAAGTGTTTTTATTATCATATTCTTCTGTTCCCAAAGATACTTAATTTTTATGAATCTCTATGCCTGAATGGTTTTATACCGTACCACTGAGAATTTGGGAATCACTGCCCAGTGCTGTATTGATCATTTATCTGATAAACACTTCCATAATACTGGCAAGAATTGGGTCATATAAATAGAATTAAAGTTTGTTGTACTATTACCATCTATGTTTAATTCAGGATGGTGTTTTCACATTAGTGTGCTTGGAAGGAAATGTCTTTAAATGACACCTCACCTATTATATGATGAAAAAGTTTTAAAGAAAAGACTTGTGTCATTTCTGATCCAAAGCCTATGGGCAGCTAAAGCCTGATTTAAGCTGAAGTATATATTTGAGCTGTACATTTTTGCACAGCTTTACATTTGAGATAATGAGCCATGCTTTTTGCAGTATATGAAAGTATGACTTTCATTTTGCATCTCATTATATAGAAGAGTAGAGCAAGATTCTCTCCAAAGGCTGTCCCTAAGAAGGTTCTGAAGAAAGTGAGTTTTTGATGAGAAGGAACTCGCTTTAAGGCCGTGGGTCACCACACCAGCAGAGAAAACATGGGAGCATTAAGACTTTCTCCCCAGTACCTCATTCTAACCAGTGGACCATAGTCCCAAATTTCTGCAAGTCAGTTGGTCCTTGTCTGTCACAAAGACTTTCTTATTTTCATGAACTGCTATCTCATTCCTACACTGAAAAGAATGGTTAGAGTAGAGTTAGTAATCAGAATTTATGACTTGTATACCCTATTTTACCACTTTTCCAAAGACTCATTAAATCTCTTTTATGTGTATTTTTCTCTGCTTCATACTTTCATTAACTGGAAAAAAAGAGAATAAAGTCCCATTTACAACACAACTGCAGCCATGCAGGATCCTTGCTTGACTGATGTTCTTCTAATGAATTATATGTATTGTAAATAAGTACCGAAAACTAGCCCAAGGTCTTCATAATTAATTTTTCATTAATGAAATGCACCACTTACCTTGTTTGACACTTAAGTGATGCCCATAAATTTAAAATAGAGGTCACCATAAGGAAAGCATTTGAAAGTGTCATTGAGGGAACAAGATAATGAACTATTCACCGTTCCTCCCAAGCACTTCTAAATTCACAGGCTAGTCAGTTGTAAAATTTGAAAATGAATAATATTTTAATTCTTAAAGTAGATGCCAAGATTTAATGAAAAAAATAAGTACTCTAATAAGTGAGCTTTTGCTTAGGGGCTTTTTCTTCTCTTCTGCTTTCTGCTTTTCTCTCCCTTTACATTCTACAGCAGGAAAATTCTTATGCCTTACTTAGTTTAGTATGTCATGAAAAAATAATAACGCCTATATAAGAGAGAAGCAAAGGATAGAGTGGGCTTGGGGTTAACCTGTGACATCCTGCTTTGGCTGATTGCAATTGATGGTGGGGCTTGTGAGGCCATTGCTAATAGGCAATATCTCTTCCATGTTCCAGACAGTGTAAAGCCCAGTCATAAGCTTTGACTTCTTTCTCACAGGAAATCTCTGGAATACAGACCTTGACCCAGGCATTGTTTTCTGCTAGTCAGCTACACAATGCTAAACAGTGGTTTCTCCTAGCTATATCAGTCAGGTCACTTGATGTTGTTACAATACCACAATTAGGTAACGGACTTGAATTGCAACCCTCTGGATCTGAAAGTAAAGCTGAAACATTGATATTTCCCTCCAGATCAAAATTTATGTGAGCAGCCAAGTGAAAAAAAAAACAAAAACCCATAACCAACGGTAATAAAAACAAAAACTACAGCGAAACAAAAACAAACAAAAACCCCAACAACAAAAAACACCAACCAAAAAAAAAAAAAAAAAAAAAAAAAAAAAAAAAAAAAAAAAAAAAAAAAAAGACCAAAAAAAGCAACAACAACATGGAGGATAACACAAATAATCAGAAACCCTCTTTTGGGCAGAAATAATACTACCTACTCTGAAAGCCTGTCTGCTTATCAAGGCTGTTGTGAAGGTTGGCATGTCAGAGTACAGCTCACTAACAGGCAGTCTGAGGCAAGGTCTGTGCTGTGCTTGCAGCAACCTAGTGCTACAGTAGTGGTGCAGAGATTGACTCCCAGGAGACAGAGGGGATCATTTCACTGAGTTGTTTCCAACTTTCACTAACGATCTGGCTTTGGCACAAAGTAAATATGATGGACGAAGCCAAAAATACCATGGTCCTACCTGTGGATTTTCTTTCAAAACAAAAAACCAAAACAAAAAAAACCCCAACAAAACAGAGAAATATATGGAATACAAGAGCTCAATGGTAAAGGCCCTACAAGAGCCTTCACTCTCCCATTAAATAAATGTTTTCCAGTGTGTTGTCTGAACCTACCCTTTTACAGCTTTGAACCATTCCCACACATGTTGCTGAAGGATACCAGGGAGAAGAGCTCAGCACCTCCTTAGAGCACAGTGAAGTTGTTCCTCAAGCTACTTTCCTCCAAAGCAGACAAGCCTAGTGCACCCAGCTGCACCTTATAGGATATTCCTTCCAGCCCTGTCACCAGCTTTGTTGCCTTTCTCTCAACACATTCAAGGACCTCCAAATGCTTCTTGAACTGTGGAGTGCAGAACTGCACAGGGTACTTGAGGTGAGGCTGCACCAATGCTGCAAGCAGTGGGATGATCTTCTCTTCTGGCCACCTGCTTACATTGTGTAGGCATTTTTTCCAGTACTTTGGAAATGTTAAATTTGCAATGTAAATAGAGATCTGAGGTGTCCTTTATATTGCTTTGTATAGCTACTGGTTTTAAAAGGCACTGAATTTTTGGAAGCATTCCTTATCAACAGTTGTGAAACTGGGATCTTAACACACTTGAAAGATTATGTACTCTGGATCACTTACTAATTTGTGTGAAAAATAATGTTGTTTAAAGCATCCTAATGAACTACAGCCTACATAAAACCTCTAGACTACTTTCTTAACTTTTCTTATATTCTAAAAATCTTCAATCCCTATCCAAAATATGTTTTGCACTGCTTCTGAGCATTTGTTGTCTTCCATTCAAGAGAATTCTATATTGTTGCATATTTTAATTGTTGGTTGTTAGATTTAAGAATACCTTAGAAAAATTTCTAAGGTATATCAGATACATGACTTATAAATGAGGGAAAGAAGATTTGATGAATTCTTATTCAACTCTGATCAGTTCATATGGTTCACTTCAGGTTTATTTGCAAGAATTGTAGTTCAAACATCATTAATACATTTTTGTCTAAAATCTGGAACTGCTGCTCTCTTTTTAGTTGTGTGAAATATTGAGAGAGAAAAACCTGAGGGAAAAAAAAAAGTGCTCTCACTCAAAGTTTTCAAGCTATTTTGTCATCCTCAGTAAATGTAACACTATCCAAAGGCAGAAATGATTAGCAACTAAAATCGAATGTCTTGAGAAGTTTGTGTGTACAATAAGGGTCACAGGCATAAAAAATTGGGATGCTGCTTTTGGCACAAGAGTAAGACAGTAAAAGTGCAGTCAGCTCTCTGGGGAGGCATAAATTCTATCTAACAGTGAAGTCTGAAATATAAGGGCATGACAGTATACAGAGAGATACAGTAGGAATGTTTGCCCCTCACATTTAGTTGTCACAAATTAATCTATCTTTGACTATTTTTAAAAAATAATTGAAATACATTTAAAATATCAGTCATTTCAGCAGCCCTTGCAAAAGCTCCTTGTTCATGGCTCATTTTCTTTGGACAGGTATCCACCAGTACAGAAATGCTAGGACTGTGACTGCTAATTAGTTCTTTTTTCAAGAGCTCAGAAATAAATGCATAAGGCAAGATCTCAAATCAAAGCATTGTCACTTTCAGCCCTTCAGTGCAGGATTTAGGCTTTCTAATAACTTGGATGGTGGTAATACAGTCTTTGCTCACTCTCTTTCTTTTAGGATTAAAAAATAAAAGTATTCACAGCCTTGAGGGGCACTTTTGCAGCAGCAATAAATTCTGAAGGCTGTGTAGAGATGGTAATAACTATTATGCCTTTCACACTTGGTGTAAATACATAGCAGGACAATGGAGGCCAATCATCATTACCATCATCTGCTAGTAGCCCAATTCTGTGTGTGAAATGAGCAGACAGGTCTTGGGCTTCCTGAGTGCTGGACAGGTGAATCCATAAAAAGACAGACCACAGCTGCAGCCAGCACTTAGTGGCTCCTCTGTTGACTTTTAGTAAAAACAACAACTAATGAGCAAGAATGAATGTTGAACTTCTTAAATACAGCTGCTGGCTAAGGCTTAGTTATGAACAGATACTGAGCATACAGAAACAACCTGCCCTGCTACTCTCTTTACTGAGTCTTCTCTAACCGTAAACCACGGAATCTCCTCTTTTGGGCTGCCCTCATTGACATCAAAGGATTTAAAACTGAATCCACTCACAAGATTGGAGGACAGGTATGTCTCTTGAGAGAGGTTGATAAGTAGGGATGTGGTGATGTTGCTAGTATGCAGCAATGAAGAAGGAAAAGCTTGTTTTAAGTCAAATCTTAATGCAACTTCAGATAAAAACAAGTAATACTGCATATTTTAAGTACATATTCTGCCTCTATCCATTTATCCCAGAATTTCATAATAAATCTTTCATTACTGCATGAATGTCTGTTTACATCATTCTAAGTTTACATCTTTTAAAACCAACATTACCTCAGGAAAACTTGCCATACAAACCACAGTATTCCTTCTCACAGTTCACTGCACAGACTTAAAAAGAGCTATTTCTTGATTAAAGCCTCATACTACTTTACTTAAAGCTGATGAGACTTAGTCTGCATATTTGACAGAAGACTACAGAGCAACAGATTACTTCAGCAAATGCAGCTGGTGATGAAACCTTGCCTATCCATTCTCCAACCCTGTGTGCAGCCAGCTGGAGGTAGAGATGGCTGTCATACGATACAAGTGGGGCAATTTTCATACACAGTGGTAGTTTCCTCAGTCTCACTGATACAGTAGAAAAGAGCAGCTGAGGTACACAAGTCCTTCCCTTGAGTTTTTTTGCTGTGTGTATCTTCATCACCACTCTCTCTGTAACACAATTTAATACTAGGTAGTAAACCACTTCAGTGAGGTTTCACCAGCTTTAGCATTCATCTTCTTTCAAAATACCTTAACTCAAGAAATATGGCAAAAGAAAAACAAACTTTCTGGTTTTACTTTCTCCTTCCCAAAGTGGGATATATATTAACTGGGATGACCTCTGCTGGTAAAGCAGAAAAATAATTTAAAGGTCACATGTTCAAAAGTTATTTTTAAAGCAGGTCTGAAGTAAGACATAAGCAGCTGCTTTGTACAGAAGGGAATTTTCTCTATGAGTTTATGGAGCTGATATACTGTTCAACTGTACCTCATTTGCAAGGAAAGAACTTCCATCTTCAAGGCATTCAATTCAACATCCTTCTGCCAATTTCATACTCACTACCACCAAAAGATACATATTCTACATTAAAAATAAAGGACTATACCCCATAGATTCAGGAACAATGTGAAGGAGCTGAAAGTTAGTGAGTGCATCCCCCAGCACTGCCTTAAAGCTAAAGACAAAGGTGTATACTTAAATCTTACACTGAAATGAAGACCCACTTGCATGTTATAGTGGATCATGCATCAAAGCAGCTGAAAATGTCTGTGAATGCTGGAGGGATTACCCTCAGTACTTGAAAGCAACACAACGAAGCTGACTACAAAGAGGAAAAAGAAACAAAAGCATTGACAGACTGAAGAGGCAAGATCTGAGTCTAAACATAAAATGCTTTAGCCTACAGATTTCATTGAAGCAAGCCTCTTCCTCAGTAAGGTACAAAAGACAGACAACAATAAGAACTTCACCGAAGGAGAGCCAACATATACACTTTAATGAAATTCAGTTCATTCTGTAATTGGGTCACATCAGTAAAAATGAATGCAAATTTATGGGCTTACACTGTGTTTCAAAGTAACAAATGCCTAATAAATCAGCTTTGAAAAACAATGGGTTTGTATTCTCACCCCAAACCTCTGTCCTGTCATTAACCAACCCTACAAATGCCCCGAGGAAGTATGGTATCAACTATCTACAGCATACATGCAACAGAAATCAGGATGTAGCTCAAAACTTGTTACCTTTTTAATTAAGACTTTATGTCCTCACCTCCTCCCATCCATGCAGGCAGCTCAAATTAAAATAAGATTCGTACTTAAGAAATCACTGTTTTGGGGTGCTGATATCATTAGTAGAAAACTCCACAGGAAAGCTGTGCATGATGAGGGTTCCAGTAACACAACACCGTAAAAAGAAGCCCCAGACCCACCACCTTTTCAAAGAGGAAGAAACCACAATACAAGTGATTTTATTTTAATAACAAGAGAGAAACCATTTCCTCTAGACTTTGGAATGTAGGTCTCAAAGAAGTAGAAAGTATTTTCTAAGATGATGGAATTATAGGAATGTATGTTAATTTGACAGGATTAAAAGCATTCAATGGGGAAGTCTCCTGCTTAGCCATGCTTGCAAATAGAAGATGAACTATGTGTTTGAATTTCACAGAAGCACAAAATATTCTGAGCTGGAAAAGAACCACAATGGCCATCAAGTCCAACTCTAAAGTGAATAGCTGACATGGAGATCAAACTCATGACCCTGGTGTTATTAGCACCATGCTCTAACCAACTGAGCTAAGATTTATTCCAATACAGACCTCTACTTCTTGGAAGGTTCCAGTCTTTTCATTTTAACTCTACTTTCAAAAAAAATCACAATCATTTAAATTGGAAAAGACCTCCAAGGGCATAAAGTCCAACCTTTGACCAATCACCCCTTTGTCACACACAAAGTGCCACCTCCAGTTGTTTCTTGAACATCTCAAGGGATGGTGACTCAACTATCTTCTCGGGAAAATCTCCTGAGGATCCCCCAGAAAATTCCCAATGCTGACTCAAAAGAAATTAAGTCCCCAAATATTGTTAGGGTCCATATACTGCATTTCAAGATACACTTGCATTAGGTTTGAATAAAAAGAGATCTTAACCACAATTGCTATTCCTTTGGGAGTTTCATCTGGGAGACTCACACTAATAAAATGAAATGCTAGACACATGAAAAAACTATGGAGAGTAAGATGATCAAAAACTTTTACTCTTCCTTGGACTTCAGAGGAGCCAGTTCCCTCTAGTTGTAGTCATCTTTTTTAAAGCAAGATTAGTCCTGGTGCTGCATCTACAACACATTTGCAGAATTGTATGGCAGAGGATTAGTAGCATGCTTCTGTGCTGCTAACACGAGTTCTTTGATGCACTACTCTGTGTTTATTTCTCAATCTGTACAATATTAACTTCACTAAATCACAGCAATATTCTTATATTGCTCAGTTTATCCCAAATTTGCAGTATAAATAAATATTTACACAGCTAATTTATCTTGCTATAAACAGTATTATTGCAATACATATTTCCCACTGTTCCAGCAGACCAACATCCAAGCAGGGTCTTAGGGCTGTGCTTCTTGCTCTAGTTCTGACTTGCTGTGTCACTGGGGAGTAATCTTTTAACCTTTCTGTGCTGTGTTTAATCTAAATGTAAAATGAACTGATATTATAAACTCCCCTGAAGCGTTTCCATCCCAGGTGTGTTGTAAGGCTTAATTAATTAGTGTCTGTGAGGCACTTCATGCGAAAGTTCTTCATGTGAAAGACACTGTATACTGAGGCACTGTGATTGCTTATCATGTTTATTAATGCTGAATGGCACCAGAAAACCATTTTCCAAATATATTTTCCATGTATTTTGAATCTGGTTAGGTAGTATTATTATAGGGAAATTTATGACTGTAAGACTAATTCATACCTTTTTCAGACCTCTGTCTCAGCCCTGGAAGATCTCCTTGTATTTGGCTCCCCAGCTGGCTCTCACAGATCCTCTGTGCACCTAAAATCCCCTAGCACTTGAATCTGAATGGAGTCAGGGGCTGCCTATTGCCAGATCTCAAGGCATCCTCACAGGAAACTGTCTAGATCACCTTGAGAGGTACTAACACCATTACTGTTTAAGGGCAGCTTTCTCGGAAAGAAGAATGCTTTGATTTCAGTTGTGTTTCAGAGTATGGAGATGGACTCCTGCAGCATGTACCACTCAGACATTAGAAGGGATTAAAAATAATAATTAAAAACAGTTACTGCCAGAGATTAGATGATCTTTAAGGTTCCTTCCAACCCAAGCCATTCTGTGGTGATTCTATGAGCAACCTGGTCTGACTTCTTGCCCAACTTTCATGAGTCTCTCTCCATGCTTAGATGTTTCCTTATGTCATTGCTGGTAATCATCTATCTGCCTCCCCAGTATGGTTGTTTTTCAGTCACTGAGTTAACATGGCTCTATTTCTGACTGGCAGAGATGTACTGGACTGTCCACCCGAGAAAAATTTTACTGTCCATGAGAGAAAGATTTTGTATCCATACAGAAAAACTCCACGGCATATTTTTATGAATGACTGCACAAAATCTACCAGAATTTGTAAGAGGTTCATAGGCTTCCTCAAATCATCTCAGCCCTATCATAATGTGTTCAGATAGCAGATACACAAAACTTCCATTACTGAGCTCTCTGTTCCCTAATCTTTTCTATGGATCATATAATTTTACTCAGGGCAGTAAACAAACTTAGAAGAACTAAGGATATTAAAGTACATAAAATTAGGTCATAAACTATGTAGTACCACAAAAGCAGACTGTAGTTCTATTCACTGAAGAATCAGAGATTTAAACCGCTAATAATTCTGTTATGCTGTATATATTGATTTAAAAAATGTTTTGTGCATTAAATATTCACAGATACCTGTAGATATATTCTAGAACTATGGAAAAATTTAAGGAGTTTATGAATTTGTACAAGAATTTTAATACATACAATACTCCCTTTTGTTTAAATGATGTCATCATGTTAAGCATTTAAGAACAGGACAACAGCACCAAAGAAGAAAAAAAACTATGTTGAAATTTCTGTTGTTGTTCTGAACAAAAATATTTGGTCTCACAAATATGAAGTCAAGAGCATCTCAATAACTTTTATTTTGTAATAAATGAGACCTCAAATGTGAGCAAGTGTATAGTCCATAGTAATTAGGTCAGGTGAGATTCGGAAGAAATGGAAAGCCTCCTGGAACTATCATCATTGTGTCCATTTCACCTAAAATTGATATTATTTCATTCAAACAAGTTAATGAGCACCTCAGCTATTACTTAGTTATGAACAAACTCATTCTTTTCAATTATATATGATTAGATTAAAAGCCCCCTAAAATTATCTACGATTATTAGCAAAGTATTAATATGACAAATACTTTCAAAATGTTTTAGGCAAGCTAAAATTAATGGGTTTTTATATAGCATTTTGCTAAGCTTTTAATGATGACATTTCTTTGTGTTTTTACCAAAACCTCAAGTAGGATGAATATCTGTTATATTAAAAGGACTACACATCTGCAGTCATTTGACAAACAGTAGCAGCAACTGAGCCCCCACGGAATACACAGATGTGTATGTGCAAACTCTCCAATGGACACTGTCATAAGTTGGCAGACAGTGATGTACCAGTCCCTAAGCCATGAAAGAAGCCAGGAATCCTCATCTGCAATTCCTTATCCAAGCACAAACACAACTAATCCTGGCAAATCCTTAAATACCTTTTGAAGGTCACTGCTATTAATGTCACCTAATTATTCTATTAATATGGGTTTATTTATATGATTGCTTCCTTTGTGGTATCCAAAACTGGCCTAGATTAAACACAAGAATTTCTATAGTACTTAAATATGCAGCTTTAGCATTGAATGACCTATGAATGTGACATTTTTTAATGGAACAAATTCTCAAAATGCAATTAAACATCAGAGCTGCTAGAAATGTTACAGTAGCTCCTATAGAAAGGGAAAAGTAGTTTTCTGTTAGGTTTAAGGTTTCAATTACATATTTTATTTGTGTTTGAGTAATCTGTAAAATGAAAGGGTTTCCCCTTTCATGGGATAACAATCTGACCTCCTGTGACCATCCAAACTCCTGCTCTGTACTGCAATATTTCACATCAGAGGGGCATTAAAGACCTTTTGTTCCCTGTGTCAAATCGAAACTCCTGTGTTGTATTCTGGGCTCCTGTTCCTTAGACTAAACTGCTTAATTCCCATGCTTCAACTGCAAAAAAAAACTCAAGATGAGAATTGACATTAATAGAAAAGATATTTTGCTGTAAAAGTGGATAGTCTGAATCAGCTGACATTCCATAAGTGCTCTGAGATGTTCAAATGAAAGTTGTCAGTGTTATACCAAGTACAAGCTCTATTACTATTAATGCCATCTAACAAAAATTGCTGTTTTAAGAAAGAGGTTTTGCTATTTTTACAGTTAAGCTGCTACTGCAATTGACTAAGAGAGACAAAGGTAAGGGTATAACAAATGATTCAAAGAATTACCAGAAAATAATTCCACTGAGAGGTTTAGGTGACATCTTTAACCATAAGAGATCCACCTACACACAATTTCTAAATATTTATAACAACATAAGGAGAAAATTAATGCTATGTAAATCCCTGCAGAATACTTATTTTGCTGGAAATTATTATATTGGAATAAGAAATTCTAATTTACTTATGTGAATATATGAAAATTAAAGCATTAATTATTCATACAAATAAAATGAGAAAATTAATATAGGCTGTATATTATAGTTCCAATACAATATAACCTGATCCCCTCCTCCACGGACATGGAACCTGCTGCCTTCCCAACTGTGCAAAAGTGCCACACAAAAGTTGGATATTTTCAAGCTGTGAAGATTTTCTCAACAATGCAGGACTTGGATACAAGGTTTCAAGAGTCCAAGCCTGTTCAATTCATTCATGTGCACTAATGTTCAAGAGCAAACTGCTACCTCTTCTTCTAGTTCTCCTCTTATCCTGATACTTCAAGGTTTATTTGAAAAGCCTGACCCCAAACCTGTCACTTTAGAAGAAATCAAGATTCGCAATATTACCAAAGCTTGAAGTTTTACCACGGTCTTCAGCAGCATTTCTTGTTAAGCTGAAGCATCTGCTAAGTCTGTAATTGCAAGTAAATTTTCAAGTTTAAAAGGGAAAAAAAAAATACTTCAAGGATAAGTTTCTATGAAGAGAGAAAAGGGAGAGGGGAAGGGGAGAGGAGACCAAAAAACCTCTTATGCATTTAAAAGCAAAAAAAATGCACATAAAAGCACTTTCCCTAGAACTTCAGAAAGCCAAGAACACTCCTTAGTCCCTGCACCAATTCTCAATGGCCTATACCTCAGTGGACTGCAGTGAGACAAGCAACTTAGACAGTGGCCTTAGACCTCATTAAGCAGCGCTCCAAATCATCAGTGAATATTTAGAAGGAAAAGGAGTCCCCATAGAGATTTTATAAACATGTTGATTGGTTTCTCATGGCCCTGCAAGGGTTAGAGACAATGCTCTGAAAAAAACATTTTCTCCTACTTTTATTGTTTCTATCTCTGGGCAGATTCAGAACAAAGCTACTAATGATGACCTAAAAACAGAGCCCTTTGCCAAGCTGCCTGTGGCTCAAGCCCCTGCAATATCAGCTGTGTTTTAAAGGTCTGACTCCCGTGGCAAGCTCTGCAGCAAGTCTGCCTGCGAGACCAAATTTTCAGAGCGATGGTTCTGCATTCCCATTAAGCCACGTGGAAGAAAAAGAGGACTGATTCAATGGCTCAGGAATACCATGTCCCATGAAGACTTCTGCCACTCACAACTAAGAGATCACGCACTGCTGTCACATCTGTATGTTATTTCTAACACATTTACATTTGCTCTATTAGCAGGGTGAACTACAATTTTAGTAGGTGTGACTCAGGTGGCGCATTCAGCATTGGAGCTGTTATTGTCTTAAATGGTTGATGGCTAGGACCTGCCTGGTTCTGTTACAGCAAGTGCCTTCAGCTGGAAAGGTTACCAACAATGACTGCAATGAGAAGACATCATTGTGCAGACCTGTCAGTCCCTCCTGAATGTGCAAATGCTGGCCAACACTGCCAGCATGAGTGATGCGCCATCACAGCTCAGCTGCCTCCCATCTGCTATAAACACTATACAGCACTATTAGCATGAAGCTTCCTCAGCACTCAGCATAAAGTTTTCCAATTTTTTTCTTCATACTAGATATTTTAGTTTAAATGTTTTCCAGCGGACAGATATATACTTTCACAAAGGATCAGTAGTAAGAGCAGGTTTCCTTTTCTAGACTGTGATGGCCATCCAAATAGCAATGTTGTTTAAGCTGGCTCCAGTACCCTCTGCTTTTCTTCTTGTCCCTGAATTATCCTTCAGGTAATGGTGGTAAAAACATCTTTGTAATCAAGTTGCAAGGAAGCAGGAAGTCTGGTCCAGCTGATAGATAACCTAGGTGAAAATAGTGATTATACTTTTACTAGTTTTACTCTTTTGCAAGTAGAAGCAGTTTTCCAGCCCAGTTCACAGAATGGCTGCACAAACACATATACAGAACCAGCACAGGGCCACTAGCACACAGCAGATTAATGACTACTCAAGGCAGAACTGTAGCTGAAAAGCAGTTCATTAGACTGCCCTCTTGCTTGAAAAGTTGCAATCTGGAAGTCACAGTGTACATGTTAATACAATGCCTTCTAACATGGCATGGTCAAAATCTCAGGGAAAAGCATCCAGTTGCACTTTTTGACATTCACACCATATGCATCCATAAAATTGATGCTTGAGACAACACAGAAAACAATAGGCATGATTTAAACACTTCTTGTTATTCACTGTGTGCTCCCTGCTTAGTAATAAAAAAGAGGGAGGGAGGGAGAGAGAGAGAAAAAAAAAAAAGAAACAATCTTACTAGCTTTTGTTCTGTTTTGTTCGCAGGGGATCAAAATTATTTTACCCTATGCACTGGGGATTTCATCTCAGGCAGCAGTAAGTTTTCACCTGCATTAAAACATTAATGTGTTCTTAACAATTTAAAACCAGAATTGTGGTCCCTCTGTAAAACCCTATTCTGTTGTGGTGCTGCATGCTGAGTAAATCTCCAAGTAATTGAGCTGTTAATTTTTTTGTTATGTATTTCTTGCCTCTATTAAACCAATTTTTTCAATCATGCTGAACAGTCACCTGCTGCCTGCACTCTGACGTGTCTTGCTTGCCTTGGATGGTGATCCCTCCGTTGCACTTTGCTCACAGCATTTCTAACAGTGGGATACATTTCCCTTTGTGGTATTTTTACTTGCTTCTAGAAATACATCTGAAATCACTGGATGAACATTTTCCAGCTTTCTGCCAGGTTCTCTCCAGCCCTCTTGTACTACTCCCAGATGAAAAGGACCTTATTGGAAAAACCTTATAAAATTGAATAAAGACAAAACACTCCCTCTGACCTAACCTGTGGATTTTAAAAGACATAGTGTTACCTGCTATGACACTTTCTTTCAAATGCACTTTAGACCAGGCCATGAAAAGATATATATATATTTGTACCAGTGCATTTCAGACAGCTCCTTTTTTTTGAGCCAGAAACATTTCATTGCAAATAAACAGAGCTAAATGAAATTAAAACTAGGCTAACAGGGTGAAATTTGTGAGAAAAGCAGTGACAAATACAAGGGCAAAACTTTTCTCATCTTCTAAGTTCCTATAGAGCTATTTACACCACCAAAGACTTTAGCAAAATGTCATTGTGACCAGAAAGAAAAATAAAACAAGGGAATTTTCAACTCCAAGTTCTTGAAACTGAACCACTCACACAAATATCTGAGCACTAAGAAGGACACGAATCACAAAAGGTTTATTGCTAAAGAAGTGACAAGTGTCTAAAATTGTTGGCATCCCTCATCAGTCATCAAATGAACGAAATTCACTGTATTCCCCCAGAAAATACTGAAACTCAATAACCAAAGTAAAAGAAATGTAACTGGCATTATTTTAAGTCTCTGAAAAAGCTCAAGTTTAATATAAGGTCTGCTTTATAAAGGAGACATAACTATCACTATCTCACACAAACAGCCCAGTATTTAAATCTTTTACTTGTCAGACTACAGCTTTTCTCAGTATTTAAAACACATTCATGAGCCTATCCCTGTTTTCTAAGCATGTATTTACCCACAGATTTCCAGGTATTACACATAAAGTTCAGCTCACACATAAATATGTGATTTTCCAGAAATTCAGTCCTACTACAAACCAGTGCCTCACTTCTGCAGATCTCCCCATTCTTCACTTTCTTGCATCAGGTCTATTTATGATCCATTGCTACAAACTCATCAGTATCTTCTCCTAAAAACTGCCTACTGTGTATAATTAGACCTTTTTCAATGAATTCACCCTGAAATGTTGTGCTGAATTTTACCAAAGTCTAGCTCAGGTATAACTGATCAATCAGTGAAGTTGCTGCTGTTCTACCATCCCATATCCTTGCACCCCTTGCAAGGATACAACTTGATAAAACTTCCATTAGTCTAATCTTTCAATGCTCAGTGCCTAAAACACTATGTCATTCCTCTCCTTTACTTACTCTTGGACTACTTCAAACAAAACCCTTCCCTACATGATCTGTCCACCTGTACATTTACTCAATAGTGAATATGAACATGTGGGTCTCCAGATAATGGGTTTTCACATTTAATTTCTAAGGAATGTCAATTTCCATCAAGAGATACACAAACTGCATTTTAATCAAATTCCATGTCTATAGGGGCCTGAATGTACCTACCTCATGAATATGCAGGCAGCTCTGTTTTTTGTGTAAGACACAAGCATATTTCTTATCAGATAGGGAGTGCAGTTATGTGTATTTATTTTCCTCCTCCTTGTTCTTTTTTGCATAAAGCAGATGAGATCCAGTGTATGCCAGAGCAGACATATTTTTTCCAAGGTACAACAGCAGCCTAGAGCTAGATGATAAAACTTTGCCTGCCATCCATATAATGCAACTGCTGTTTGAGTGTTCTAGATTTTGTAGTTTTGTGTTGCACAAGCATAAAGCTGAAATCACAGGCAAGGTGATAAATGTTAACAATTTATTCAGGGTTTGAAAACACTGAGTATCAGCTCTCTCCACTGGTCTGCTTTCATTCAGACATTTAACACTAGAATGGCTATCAGATCCCCTTGTCTGACCTTCCATGTAATACATGCTCTAAAATTTTACCATCATCTGTGTATTGAGCTGGCTTTTTTTTTCTTTTTACTGAAATATATCATCTAAAAATATGTTTTGTATTGCTCTATCTTTTTTTGGAGGCTTCAAGAAATAAGGACTTAATAATCCCTTAATATTTGTTCCAATGGTTAATCAATCTCCTTCTTAGAAATGTGACACTGATTCTTAATTTTAATTTCTTTGGATGAAAAATCCAGCTATTAGTTTTCTTCATGTCTTTACCTGCTAGATTAACAAAGACATTATTATTTAGTCATTTTGACTTTTGAAAATACTGATGTCTTGCAATCAAATCTCTGCTCAGTCTATTTTTGGTTCAGCTAAACAGACCTTGCTCTTCAAGCTCTTTCTGTAATGAATTTGCCATTTGTTGTGGTAAAGACTTATCTTCTGCATTGTTTAAACCAGGGAATTAATACTTTAAAAACAGCATTCTTGTAACATGCTAATGTTACAAGACAGTATGTGTCCTGGTACCTCAGTTACAGATGTATTACAAGTTAAGGCCTGTACGAATGCCTTATTTACATCCACAATTATGTTCATTCTCCACAGACATGAAAGAGCAGAACTTGCAGTTCTAAGAGTAATTCTTCAGTTACAAACACTGCTAACACAGTCATATTGTACCATGCACTCATTACATAAATCAAACCTGACTGTAGACAGAGAGTGAAGGACAAAGGGATTATGTACCTTTTCCAAGAGTCAAAGTTATGGAGAAATAGCCTTAGGACAGTGTGGCATCCAGAAATGTAGCCTGCCTGCCTTTCCCAGACTCCATCTGCTCTTCCAATAAATTTTTTAAATGCACTTAGTGACACTAAAGATTCTAGAATCTGAAGAGTTCTTCTGATATTTAACATCCATAGACCTGATGTAAAAGGGGCCATATTTCCACGAAATCTGCTAGGTATAATTTAGACAATTTGCAAGAAGAATATTTCAAATCATTATTTATAATGAAGAAATGTGTGAGGATATCCTGCCTTTAACAGAAACTCTGACTGAAACCCAATTACTTTTGTCTCTTAGATTTCTGCAAATGGCTGTCCATGAGCTTTAAAAGTAGGTATTAGTGAATCTTTGCTGGTTTCCATACTTGCTATTTTTTTCAGAGACAAACTGACAGTCCCATATTTAGATAAAGGTGACACTCTCACAGGTTCACTATTGGCATGGCATATAACCTAGCTGTCAAAAAATGTGTTCACTAATAATCAACATAGAAATGTTTCTCATTAGATGCATATTTTTTTTTCTACCAGAAAAGAAAATCCTCACTTACAAAAGAATTAATTTTTTTTATCTTTTTAATTTTGTTGGTTGAAGCCTAACTCCATGGCTAAAAAGAGAGTACAAAATAAAATTCCTATAAAGACCTAAGCCAATAAAGTGGTTTAGATTTGATCTGCCCTGGCCCAAAGAAATTCCATAATGGATAACTAACATAAGCATTGTGACAGCAAACCTGACCTTAGGTCTCATCTCAGCATGTCACATTTTGCCAAGGAAGGCTGGGAGACACTTTTGCTTATCTGTAGTTTTTTTTAATCATGAGCCTTGATCCCTGACAGAGAGTGCTCCAAAGCACCCTAATGCTGTACTGGAGCTCATACAAGACACAGTTTTAGCTTGTGAGGGCTTTGAGTCCTGTCCTTTGGTACTCTCCTTTGCCAGATTCAAAGAGTGGCCATATGGTAAAAACCCTTTTCCTCTGATGCTTTTGGAAAGGTGAATAGCTCGGTTTCTTTCCACAGCAATCACATTATTTTTTTCTCCTTTTTCAAACTTTGTACTATTTAAGCATGTCTAGTTTCACTGGCTTTGTACTATACAGTGCTACTAGCATCAAAAGGAAGAGTTGTAAAATAAGTCTTCATCTCACTAGGTGAATTTATTGCTGTCATAAAAATAAAGGCCCCCAAGGTTCATTGCATCCAATGTACTGAAGACACAGAGTGCAAGCTTGGAGAATTTACTGTAGTACACCACTGTGTCATTGTACCTACCTGAAAACTTGGCTCAGCTGACATCTGAAACCATTACTAAAGAAAATGCAACCTAAGGGGAAAGAACCAGAGATGTTTGATTTGTCAAAAGAAGAATGTACATTATTATCCAGTCAGAATGCCCAAGTGAAGATGTTAGCTGGGCTTTATTAATGCTTTCATAAATAATTTGCTGAAACAGAGCACTTTTACAAACTGCATACTTATCTGTTTTGGGAGTTTGCCCCTTATATGGGAAGCAATACCATTTGAGCAGGATTTTGAAAATGGTTTCAAAGCTAATTTTTAGAGGTGGTTATCCTGAAACTTTCAGGAAAGAGTGTTTTATCTGGTGAGTCCAAGAGAGGCCAACAGAAAACCCCAGATGCCCATAGGAAGAGAAGGAGCCGAAGAACAGTGTTCGGGAAACCTCCCTGTCTGACTTTCTGTGAGCCATGCTGGCAGTCATAGTCACAACACCTGAGCTGGGACTAAAACCCCAGCAACAGTCACAACACCCGACGCTCATACAGTGAGTCAGACCAGCTTTCCTCACTAGCTCCACCTTAGGTTTCCCAGACCAGAGTCTTAGATATTTCCATCCTTAAAATAACTTAATCATGGCGCAACCACAAAGTGACAGCTCAAGCTGGGTACCTCTAAGGAGGGACCCCAAAGAAAAAGTTGACTTTTTATACCCTCATAATCTATTCACATGGAAATCTGGGGACATCAGCTCCATGGAGTGTCTGGTCACCTGGCTGGGCCATGGGTCCTTGTGTCCCTTGTTATGCAGAGGGTCAGCACCAGTTCATGGCCTCTTGCATCGGGCTCCCACCACCCAGAGCTCAACCTGGAGCTCACACTGCAGCTGCACACTGAGCCATCTGCAATAAATTGATTCCTCAATGGGCTGCATCAGATGAGGAAATAGTAGGTGGTAAGAAGCTTTAGGATATTCAGCAGTCTTTGCCCAACAGGTTGCAAAACTGGCAGTGCTTGCTGAGTAAAACATGTTTGCAAGCAACAATATCCAGGTTGCTCTGTTGATAATGTAGGTCGCTGGAGGACCAAAGACGAGACCTACGTATGCAAACTGCTGTTCAGTCCCAGAAACAATTCCAGCCCTGAAGATACTACAGCCTAAAGAAAATGGGAAGGAATTGTAGGGAAATAGAAGTAAACATGGTAAAGTGAGTCTCCCACAGCTGAACAAGAAGCCAGTGGTAGAGCTCAAGGAAGAGAAGAAAAAAAAGACAAACCAACCTGCCTGCACAACACAATACTATCTTCTAGAGCAGCAGCAGTAGTATCAGCTGAAGGACTAATCACCAGTTTAAGGATTCACCCCATCTAATTTAAAGACCTACTTCTGAAAGTGTTGGCTATATATGTCTTTATGATGAACAGACAATTATCAACAGAACATCTCCTAGGTTTTTCGTACATATCTTTTTCTAGGAGGAATCACAACATAGATGTCTCCAGGGTTTTGTAAATGCAACAAGAAGAGACATACCCAGCATAATGAGGACAAGCATTACCGGAATCCTTTGATTCAATTTGTGGTTGAACATGAAGAAAAACCACAGCTGATTCTAAAATTTAAAAAAGGCAGAGAGAAAATGCTTTAAAGTAAAAAAAAAAAGGATTCTGCTGACAGCAATTGTAACTGTGCAAGTTGTCCAGAGAAAAATTCTAATTCTCAAGGGTTTCATGTGATCATGTGTGCTATCAACAAAGGAAAAATAAGGATTTTCACTGGTATTCCTGGGAAACTTCCCCAATGATCCTAGTGTAAACACAACACTATTGTATATTCTCAAACATACAATTCAACAGACAGATCATACCACATGAGAACACAGCTTTAAAAGCCTAAGTGTTCTAGATATTTCTGGCCTGAGAGACTGCTAGGGTAGAGATGGGGAGGTGACTTCGCCAATTGTTTCAAACTTGTTGCAGAAACCTAGCCTAGGCAGAGATATAATTGTATAATATTCTGTGTATATATGAGAGAATACTTTCCTTTTCCTTTCCAATGTTAATACATATTAAAAATTTAAATCTCTTTTTTTAAAAATTAGACAATTCACAACTCTGAACACATGGGTTTATTTGCCCTCAAGTCAGCTTTCTCCTATTTTCCCCCTCCATCCATTTCTAAACAAGGAAGCTTTCTAACAAAGATTTCTACATTACTCCAAATCTTAAAGCCTATTTTCAAATAAAACAAACAGAAATGTTCAAATGGAAATCAAATTTCAAAGATTCCTGCTAAGACAGCCAATATATGAAACACATAGCTGGAGTCATGCTACAAAGGTGAACTTCTGCAGAAAGCATGTGTGAGCTTTTTTTAATATAATACTTGATAATTTTAATATAATATTTGATAATATTTGATGGAAGGACTACATGATGTCTTTCCATCATTCCTTAGCTGTAAAAGATGATCCCAGTTGTCAAATGAAAGTCCTGCAGCTGTAGCAGGACAGTTTTGCCCACCCACTGCAAAAAGTCTGTGTGTTTCCAGGGAAAAAGAAGCCGTGCACAGATATTGTTCAGCGTCTCACTGAAGCTGAGGAATGGGCCAGAAGCACAAGAAAGACTCATGGGAGCTGTGACAGGTCTGGACACCTGGCCATCTTTTTCCAGAGCAGAAACAAACTAGAGTGATTTCAAGCAGTCATAAATGATAAACCACTCAAAAAGCTTCACTTTTTAACCCTATGTCTTCACAAACTTACTTTAATTTGGTGTGAAAGTAACTACTGTAGAAGTAGCCTTGTAACACCCAGAGAGAAATTCAAAGTATGTGTTGTCAGCTGAATTTTCATTGCTACTTTGGTGATAAATCAGAGTGAGCCTGTATCAATTCAGCTGAATATGTCGCAAACCAGCAGGACTGAGATTACCATTGTGCTCTCATGCTGCAGATCAGACATCAAATTTTGTGCTTCCCCTCTCCTGCATTTGGTCAGGACAAAGACATAGACTTTGCAGTTTGCAGTCTGGAGTGCTATAAAAATGGGGTATAATGAATACCACAAAAAAGCATGAGAGAACAGAAAGGCAGGAATTTGAAATTTTTCAGCATTAAAAAAGTAAAAAGTAAAAAGTAGTGATCATGTTCCGTAGCTATAAAGGGGATACTGGAGCACCTGTCATGGGTTGGTTGTGAAGCTTTTTCTATTAAAAATCTGTTCTTCAAAGAACTCCAAAATCTGCATGCTTTCTTAAGACGCACCTACGTTAGTGTTTCAGCTTCAGCTCAAGCATAGCTTTGATTCAGCTCTGCCACCTTCCTGCCATCTGCAACCATTTGCCTGTCACTGATCTCAGTTTCTGAGTGGTTTTGGAGTTTGCATGCTAAATTCCTGTCAAAGGAAACCAAATGAACATCTGTGTTCCACTTGTGCTTCATCATTTAATTGGGTACACAGAGCTGTGAATGACCCTATAGGCCAAACTACTGCAAGATTTTCCTCAGGGTTACATAGCACCCATCTACCATTGAAACACTCTTGAACCATTAAAAGATCCTATGACAATCTGTTGCATTTTACAAAGGACTTAGTTCAGTGCTTCCATCTGGCACCAACTTCCAGGACTCCACTGACTATTCCAACTGATCCATCAGCTATTCCTGAAGATAATAACACATTTTACAATTTTGCCTAGCTCTTATCTGGTCTCTGAATCTTTATTTTACTCCTCTTCTCCTCTGCTTTTTGTTTTTTTAAATTTCCACAGCATGTTGTCACCTAGTCCTTTCTCCCAGCAGAAAATCAAAAATATTGCAATTTGACAAACAAAGGAAATACTCACATAATTTGCTTGAAGACTGGGAAGATTTCCTTAGAAGTTAGCATTACAGGATGTCAACCTCCTGCTGACTGCTGAGATAAATGGTGTTCAGTATTCACTCACATTTGGATAACATAAAAAGAGAAGGCAGACAGAGATGCAATGCACTTGAAGGTGGTAAAATGCGTGCCCATTTGTTGGGAGCTCTGTGCTGAAACTGCACCTCCAGTGGATTTACTGTTCTCTGCTGTCACATCTGACCCCATGACACCACCACCAAGAGCAGGCCACCAGCACTTCCCATCTTTGTGCCCCCAAAAAACCACTTGCAAGGATGCAGACCACAGTGCTACTTTACCCCACCCAATCTGCCTCTGCAGTGCCTTTAACAGCTCCCAATGCCAAACAGTTGGATGGAGAAGCAGCACTGACTTCCTGTTCGTGTTTAGTTCAGGCTGGGATGGAGCAAATATCTTGTAAAATAATAGCATTGGGCTCTGAAATGCAGAGAAGTGCTACATGTCAGAAAGCAGAATGATG
Source organism: Illadopsis cleaveri (assembly GCA_013399915.1). Classification (NCBI taxonomy): domain Eukaryota; kingdom Metazoa; phylum Chordata; class Aves; order Passeriformes; family Timaliidae; genus Illadopsis; species Illadopsis cleaveri. The sequence continues at coordinate 281,632 of VXBB01020066.1, forward strand.
TCAAGGGCCTTCATGTTTCTTAAAGCAATTGTCCCAAAGCCACATAGCAACTACCTGTGTAAGAAAATATCCGCCCACTCCCTACCCTCTTTGAATGCCAAGCTTAGTCTCAGCATCAAAAAGAGCCATGAATGTGGTGTGCCACGATAAAAGAGCCCTGCTAGACTTCCACAATAGCCTGTCTTTGTGAATGCCCTGCCCCTTGTAGGAAGCAATGGTGAGACCACTATTAAAGGCATAGTTTATACCTCTGCATTGTTTTGTATTTAATCCCCTAGCCAGAAGGATTAAGTAGGTTTAAGGCAGCAGGAAAAGTTCTGTGGCTCCTGAATGCCTGTTGTGTGATTGCAGTGTGTTGACTTCTGAGCATGGCCTGCAAGCATTGTGTTTTCCCAAGCATGTTCAGTTGTTTTCCTTGATTTTTATTTCTGCAGTTGGGCAAATAACACATTTTCTCGAAATGGAGCCCTGCTAGTTTTTTCAATCAATGGAAAAGGGTTTGAGTTGTCTGAAAATGTAGCAATTTGTGCAAAGTCTTTGAAAACATATGAGGATGATTGTTCATATCATGAGGCAAAATACAGCACAAATTATAGAAGCCTACAATGACTCTCCAAATCCCAGTTATGTTCCTAAGCCCTGACTGCAGGACAAGGTGTGATTTCCCACTCAGAGATGGTGCACAGTAAGAATGCTACTGGTAATCTGGAAGACAGCAATGGTAATGTGAATGTGTGTCCATAATCAAGACATACTGGACTCATGCACCACCATGTGTCACAGCCATAGCTCTGACTGCCTTCTCCAGCTAAAATTTCCATCATTCATTTGCATCATTCATTACATCTTCACTTACCAGAGGTACCCTCCTATGGAAAAATGATACATTACCTAGGTAATCCCACTAACTGTTGCTGCCTCCAGGAAGAGAGCTAAGATTCACTTACAATATTTTCACTGTATCTCCTGGTTGTCAAGAGTTTGTGTCTGAAAGTACCTTAATTTTAGTTTGTTTCCTGATTTTCATAGGTGTAGTTCTTACTGAATCTGACATTTTAGAAGAAAGTATATTCTACTTGGGAACTATAACTATACACTGATGACATTTTTCAGCAACATGTAGACAAAGACAAAAATTGCAAAGGAGGAACTCATAACAGGCAATAACTCCACTGAGATTTGTGCATTTTGTCATTATCAGTATTACTAATGATCTGGATTGCTGACAGAGAAACTGTGGTTATATTGTAGGTATAGGCCCTCAGAACAAAAATTTTGTGAGAAACAAGGTAGTCCACAGACCTCTGTGCAGCAGTGGTCACTGCTTCTGAAACTGTGAAAGGAAAGAAAAAAGAGAGAAGAGAAATCCAGTCCTAGTAAATATTCTAAATGATGTTCCAAACATAAAATAAATAATTTTAAAAGGTATTAAAAACTTCAGAAGATGGATTTTCATTAAGTAGAGTTTAAAAACAAGTGAAAGCAAAACAAAAAACTAAGGACGAGAAACATAATATGAGGCTGCTCAGACCTTTCCATGGAATACTAAGGATTTTGAAGTATATACATTTAGCACACACTGCAGGACAAGAATGCAGAAAAGAAGGATAAAATGAAATGAAGAAGAATGGAAAGATTGACTTACAACTGAAGAAAGGGAAAAGAGATTTGTCAGAAACAAAAGTCAGGTGCCTGCAAGCAGCAGGGGGAAAAAATAATACAAAAGAGAACTGATCGTTCCTGAACAACCAGAAAGGACTTTCAATTTAATAAAGACTGCAGCACCTAGAGAACATTCCAAGACATTCTGCAGCTCTATCAAGCATCTGGCAGGCAATTCCATTACATTCGAGACAGGAACCAAAGACATTACAACACTAATAAAGGTTGTTACATACATTAGGAGACAAGGGGCTAACAGAGGTTCATGTCATGCTGAGACATTTTGACAATAATGGAATTTCAGTAATCAAACCACTCTACACAAAAATAAAATGTCCAGGCAGTTTAATATCCCTGGCAGAGGATCAGCACAAACCATAGCTACACCAGTTTTTAAGGAAGAAATGCTGCACTTGTAAGTGGCATGTGAAGAGAGAAAACAGGACATCAAAAACAAGGCATAGAAAATAGGGGACATTGTGTTCCACACTTGGTTATCTGAGGTCCACAGTAGGGAGGCTGTGTTACTACACTGGCTCCTCTTTTTCATCCCCCTCCTTAAAAGCCACCCTTCAAGCCTCCTCTCTAGTGAAGCAAAGTCTACCTTAAAGGAATGAAAATTAGCAGAAAAGTCCAGAGTACTTGCACTACTCAGCATGCAAAATTGGCTTCCTAAGAAACAGCTCTAACCTGCGAGCTCCAGTGAATGATTACAGCATTTAAGAACAAGAGAGACAAAGTGTATTTTTAGCATCAGTGTACAAAAAGTAAGGCACATGCCATTCATTGATAAGCAAGACAGAAAGGCTGTACCAGACCTGTGGTGCTGCAAGATGAAGTGCTGCTTTGCCAAGCTTCTTCAGTTCATTTTCCCCTCTATTGTCACTAATTCAATGGCATTATCTAGTCAATGCATGCAATGTATATTAAAAGTATATGTTTTTATCCGCTGCACATTCTACTTGCACGTGCATAGCCTGTAATCACAAACAGTACACCTGAAGCATTTGAAAAGCTCAGAAAACTGAGCTAGCTGTAGCTTGTGAGGCTGGAGCTGGTTAGCAATGTGTTGCTATATGTATTTTAAACATTAGAAAACATTTTCTCCCTATTGCAGAAAAAAGCAAGCAGTCATACATTTCCTCCTTCTCATGTTCAAGGCCATTCTTGTGAGGGAAACAATGAAAATGCAGCAGCAATTACGTGCCTAGCAAGGTACTCACATGGTACAGCAGCCTGTATTACTAAACAGGGTAGATGATTCTTGCAGAATCCCTTCTCAACCTTTTTCCAAATTAAGCAGTGAAGTTGACATGTCGCTTCTTCAGGCAGCCTGGGCTTGCTGTGATATATATGCAATAACAGTGCCTTTCTTCTCCTAATCAACAAACACACACAAAAAAAATTATATCCCTTTTCTTTTCAGGAACTCTGTATATTCCTGCATAATCCAACACAGAATTGTTTGTGCTCAGTCCAGGGCAAGCTAATTGTGCATTTATTTGTTACTGGACTTGGGAGCAAGACAAATATTTATGAAGAGAAGAATTCAGTAGAATTCCTGATTCAGGCTAGGGACGTACAAACAAAGGTTTAGTCATTAACATGAACTTTCCAGTCCTCAAATATGCTGTATGAGACTAGAAATGTCTCAACAAGCAATAACTTCACAAGCCTCCTTGCATTTGTCCATTAGCTATTACCCAGAAATATGACTAATCTTTAAGGTCTGTTTTTTCATTTAAAAACTGAATATAAATCCTTCAAAATCTAATTAATTTATCATTTCATTTTTACATACTTCTATTATCAATTCAGTATTATTTACTATCATCAGTCTCCTTTGACAACTCTGAACAGTGTTTAAGGCTTGTTAAAGAAAGCCTACTATGCTAAACAAGTCAACAAAATCTGCCATATAAACAAGTGTGAAGGATAATTTTGCAGTGAACATTGTCACCCATTGGGAATAATCTTTTACCATGGAGATAAGAAATTCACCTCTACAGTATTGAACAAATTTGTGAAATACTCACATAGTCCTGTTACTGATATAAAGACACACTCATCCTTCACTGCTCTGAAAAAAAATGGCCCTTGAAACAGGCTAACGCCTTCTTTGTTTTGTTTCCAAGCATCAGTAACACAAAATGTCTGCTCACTAGAAGATATTGGTCATGTCAGCCTTGATGCAACAGCAAACTGTACTGCTCTCTGTAAAGCACCCCTAAACCATCAGTACAAATTTAATGTATCTTGTCACAGATTTAAGTAGCTGAACGCTTCAGAAGCTGTAAAACCTGTTTATAGATCTAGATTTGACAGTACATCCATGTAAATTCAAACTGCTTTATAACCATATTCTGAGTGATGCAGAACCAAGGAAATATGCTTCATTAGCAGCCACTCTCACCTCAAGGAAACACAAGGTTGGAAATGGCTCTGTGACCTTTCATTGCAATTGGCATTTTGCTTATAAAGAGTATAAAGAGTGAAGCAGAAGTTGACCTTTCTGTTTCGCATTAAGTTCTCAGCTGGGCGTTCTGCTAAATGGCATTCTAATGGTTGATGCAATACTGTTGCCAGCCAACTAGCTGTGGTTCTGACTTAAGCCACCTCTTTCATACAGGTCACTGAAAGACTGTCATGTAGCAACATTTGGTTACAAAAGTGGATTCACAGACATAGACAGTCAGCATCTGAAGATCTTCATATCCCATTTCCAAACTACTGGGCTCACTGGGACACAATATATTTCACGTATGGTAGATACGTGATATAGCACAAAGCCAAAAAAAAAAAAA
>VXBB01020066.1:286102-360915 GCA_013399915.1 Illadopsis cleaveri
AAAAAAGCAGCAACTGAAGAATCTTAGCGAAAACACAAAAGTGCCACTTTTAATATATCTGACTGTTTTATCAAAGCTGGAAATGGGAAAGAAACTCTCTGTGAAAAATTTAATGAGACTAGATTTCAGTCCTTACAAACTACTTCAGTAAGGTAATTTTACAGACTACTTTGTCTTTTCATCTTTGTGACTCTGGGCAAATTATGGCAGGCAACATGAGAGAAAAGGACTTTTGTGATCCCATTTCTAATAGAACACATAGCCTGAAGATATCAACATTGAGCTGTGTTTAGCAATTGAAAATGTGGGTAAACCACACACAGAAGAGCTCACCTAACCCAGTGTAACAGTAAGGAAAGTAAGAAAACTGTTCCTTACAATCAGGTTTCAGGAAACATTAAGAAAAATCAATAGATTTATTAAGGGAAACAACAGGTGTTAGTATATGACAATAAATCTACTACTTCAGGGTTTGTGAAACCATCCATGTTTTTCACGCATCCTAAACTAACACATATTAAAGATAAACCAAGGGACAAACTTCATGCTCCTGAATGTCTGGCAAAGCTCCCATCAAATGAGAAACACATGAAATATTCTGGCTTTATAGGTCTCAGTATGTTAAATTAAATATCTGGCCCTGGGACAGCTGAAGTCTCTATTTCTGCATTAAAAGGGTAGCTTGATGAGCTTTTCTCCCTTTTATGAAGGCTAGGAGCTTTGAATCTGAGCACACTTCCAGTTGATTAACTATTAGAAGCCCAAAAGCCAGCATAATATCAGGAAGAATACATTTTTATTAGGCAAACCTCTCTCTCTTATGACATTCACATTTGCTTTTGTTTTCACACTTTTCAAGAATGGCCTTGAAAGCTCCCTCAAGTGTCTCTGAGGCAGAATGACACATTTTTCTGCAATTCCTTAAACTCAATTTTGAAGAGCTGACAGCTCCTTTGGGGCTAGCAGAATCATTCTTCATTTCACTGCATGAGCTGATTTTCACTACAAATACCAGTACACACTGAAAGAAGGCAGCAAAGGGAATGGTTGAGTACAACCGAATGAGAAGCAACAGGATGCACAGAGGTGATACAGGGCTTGGTGTGAATCAGCAATTGAAAAACAGATACAACATACTATCTGAAAATAATTTGTAAAAAGATATGTGTCAGAATTCAGATTTTATCTTTCTTATCTTTTCATGGCTGCTTCTCATTACTTGAGTTACCATGACTTCAATATAAAGCAATGAAAGACAAGTTGAAAAATAGGAGGTGTTTCCTCACAGAGAGGAGGACAAAGTGTGAAAGAAAAACCAAAAATCACATTGCATACAGTTATGTCCAAGCAACCCTCACAGTAATTTCTGGACTTTATCCACATAATATTCTAAAGTCTGAAGGAGCATCCCTATTCTTTAAGAGGATGGTTGAGTAAATAATGCAAGGAACTCTATACAACAGACTATGTCATGAAAAGTCATCTTAAATACAATCAGCCGATGCTCAGCGAGATGAACAGACTTTTGTACTATCAGACTAATTCCAGAATGACAAATAAGAATTGTGGCAAAGAACAAATTAGGAATACAGAAATCACGTGTATTGTTATAGTGACTTGGAGCACAGCTTGGGAGCTATCACAGGCCAAGTTTCAGATTAACTGGTTCAGATGAAACCTCACTCTTTTCACAAGCTGGCAGTGGCATGGTGCTGCAGCAGTTCTGGGGAGGATCTCAGCCTCTGTACAAATTCGTAAGCACATTTTAACACACCCTGCAGTCCATAAACTCAAAAGCTGCAAAGAAAGAACAGAGCATCTCTGACAAAGCAGCACTGGAGTGCTCCGAAGGTGGCCACACCTCAAGACAGCGCAGCAACACAACCAGTAGGGCACAGTCCCCCAGTCCCAAACAGGGTGAACAGAGCAGGGGTAGCAACTGCAGCAGTGTCCAACTCCAGCATCAGGAGCCCAACAACCATCAGACAAGACAGTGAGTCAAAGCCAAGATCAACCCAGAAAATTAGAAGAATAATTTGGGAACAACAGGGAACATGATCAAAGATAGGCACACCTACAGCATAGCTCCAATAAGGATTAGGTCCCAGGGCCTGAGTCCAGAGCACAAGAATCAGCAGGCATGTCTGGGTAGGGGAGGGAGTCGTCCCTGGTGAGGCTGATCAGAGCAATGAAGACCCAATGGTGCTCTCAGGATCCTGACACCTCTTTCTCTCAAAGCGCTGGGGCAAGAGGGAAACCTGATGAAACAAAGAAAGCCAATGGGAAATGAAAGATAATTTTCGTGGACATCTAAAAGAAAGTAATTCAGGACTAGTGAACCTCTTAACATAAATGAGATGATAGTAAGGGCATGTCTGGACACGAGATTGCAAATACTTGCTATCCAGTCCAGTATTGTTCAGCACAGTTGTCCTTCTCATGGCAAGTTGACGTTCATTAACAATGATTCAGCTGAGATATTCTGGGTCTTTAATTTGTGTCTCTTCTTCCTCTTTGACTATATTTAGGTCAACGAGGCAGACATCATTAACAGAGGTCATTTTCCAATGCTGCCCTCTTACTATTTTTGTCACCAGGTCTATGGTAGATTCCTGAGCAGAAGGCAACTGCAATGAACTCTAGTGACTCTGGAATTTGACTTTAAGAAACAGGAAGGAGAGTGGGCACACAGACATATTTTCAGACCAGGGGACACTATGGATCCTTTGACAATGGCATCATGCACCTAAATTACACAAAAATTCAGAACTGATTATCACGACATCCAGTCTGTCCCTCACAGTTATTTCCTCTTGAAGCCAGGATGCTGAGTGCCCTCTCAGATCCTTCAGGGCTACAGGAACTACATGGAGCAGCACAGTTACTGGGCAATAGCCACATTATTTAGGACCAAACTGGTTATCTGGCATGAAGCATAGTGGGGACGCTCAAAGCTCACACTGCCTGATACACACAGGTAGGAAGAAGATCCACCTGTGGCCTCATTAATCAAAACTATACCAGTTGTGCAGCATGCTGTCAGCATAGCCAACCTGCATGTGTCCTGGGGACACCACCACAGACCTCCTCTCTCTAGTTTTCTCTCTTAAACACTGTGAATTGGGCTATGGGTACATAATCTGATTAATTGCCTCAAAGACTCCCTCAATTTTTTGTAAAAATTAGCAGATTAGCAAAAATAAAAAATGTTTGATTTTTCAACTGAAACTTTAATAAATATTCAAGTTTTGACACTAACAAAGTATTAATAAGCATCACATTACTGTTTGGTTTTTTGGTTTTTTTTAAAATTTCTATTCCTTCAGTAAGAAATCTCAAAGACTGGAACATGTTGATGAATTGGCCTTTGCCAGAGGAAGTATCCACTGAGGTCAGTATAATACACACATACCACAAGATGGCCATCACATTTCTCCTTTCTGGGCTGTCACATAAAAGAAAGTTTATTCAGGAGAATGAACAATTCCTTGGCCTATGGCCCTCATTGCTGAGTCAGAAGTAACAGATATTACGTATTGCCTGGTGAGCTGATAAAAATTAGAGTAAGTGTTGTCATTGCACCCTAAATCTGAAGAAAAGACAGTGAAGACAGCATGTGCCCTTTCTTCAAGGACATTAAAAGTGAGACAATGCAATATATATGGATAAAATAGTGGATAACTGTCCTATAATATGTTTTTACCCTCGGATTCAGTCAGTCAGGTTTTGTTTATTTTCTTTTTGTTGTTGACTGGAACAATAAAGAAGAATAAAATATACGAGCCTGACGGGTCCAGTAATAAACCCACAGTCATTAATGATCTGTTCTAGTTCTAGCGATGAGACCCTGATGGCTGTCAGGTTTCAAATACATCAGATATCTATTGTGAAACATTGTGAGAAGATCTGAGGCCTGTTATGATTCTTAATGTTGCATACACCTGGCCTTGGGAAGTCTAACAAGCCCTTTGGAATTATGCATCATGCATTAATTAAATAATTTTTATAGACAGGGAAAGATCATCTTCTTGAGGGATTTGCATGCTTCCTGGATGTGCAGCCCTCAGCTTTATGGTGATCATGTGTCTGCAGACTCTTCCTATGGGACATTGAGACTACCTCCAGGATCCAAATAAGGGTTTTATCTATCCATCTGATTGGAATGCAGTATGAGAGCACAAGGAGTACATAAACAAGTGTCAAAGGACCTGATTCTGCAAAATCTTCTGCACGTGTTTAAAGACACAAGTAGTATAAATTTCTGTTTACTTCAGAAATGCTCAGACACCAGGCTCCCATCTCATGCAGGAGTTATAAGGATAAGTGCAGTGGAAGTAAATGGATTCTAAAATTCACATTTCGGGAAATTGTGGAGTAGACCTTGAAGAAAGCACATGCATTTTTTTTGAATGGCTAGGAAAAAAATGCGGAACTGGACTTCAGAATGAGGTAACAGTAGGACCAATATTCCTTGGAACATATTTTGGGCCCATTTGGGACTGGCAAAGAGAAACAGTAATTGAAATCCGAAACAAGCCATCATGTCAGTCAAGGGCCAAATTCTAAACTTCATTCTTAATTTCTGCCTCAATGAGGGTTGATAAAGAAGAGTTTGATATGCTGTAACTATGCTAGAAACACATGCTCTAAGAAGTAGAGTTTCTCCATACCAGGACAGAGTAAGCCTGTCCCTCTCATCACTGGTCTCTCTGTATTTTGATCATGCCAGTCACTGCAGACTGTTTCCAGCTTCCAGTATACTTCAGAATTTTTCCTTTTTGTCAATTTACTTCCACTGCTGCCACAATCATATTAAGGAAGTTGTTAGGCTGTTATGAACTGATTCTTGTGACTACTTCTCTGTTCACTGTCTTCTAGGTCCCAAAACACAGAAAAGCAAGTCATTCTATCATGTTAAGGCAGCAGTGAACTGATACTGACAAGAAAATCAGCAAGGACAAACCTGAGTATCCAATCTGGAGAAGCAATCTATCTGAAGCACTTGCTACAGAACTGTTTATTCCATTGCTGGAACAAGTTATTAGTGGGGCAGGGTTTCTGGCACAGTCTCAAATCCACTTGAGCTCATAATGAAGGCCACTTTTAATGCTGATTTCATACACTGCATACCCATAAGAGCTGCCAAGAAAATGAAGATAATTTCAGTCACAAGGTTCTCAAAACTCTTCTTGCTGTTGTGAATCTTTCCATGATGAAACCCATGATGAAAAGACTAAATTGCAAGTCTTTCCAAAAGTTAGCACGATACCGATTTTTTTTAAAGTAACATGGAAAATACCTATTTTTAAATAACTCATGGAGATGGGTATCTGTTTTCTCAATGCTGTCTTATCAACCAAAATGTTGCGGCAATAGATTGATAATTGAAGACTTGAAGATAGCCTGTGTACAGTACCTTGTGCTATATAATTATGGCCAGTGTCCCTGGCTTATCATAATTGTCAACAACAAAAGGTATTAGAAAATAGGAAATCTTAAGGAAAAGTAGAACTTCTTCTTCAGCTGATCAAACAGAGTAATATTTAAAAATTTAAAACATTCTTTCTACTGGCAAAAATCAAAACTAGATTATTAAAAGTTAAAAATAATAGTTTAAGTGATTGTATGTAACCTAAGGCAAAAAAAAAGAAAAAAATATTTTAACTTTGTGGTTAACTTCGGCTATAGCAAATCATTTCTGTTCATGTGGGAAATACCAGAGCATGTGATAAAATAATTGATGTGTCTGTTTACAATATATATGTGAAAGATAAATTATGTATGCTTGTTTGTATGAAAAGAAGTAACACAAATCTTTTTTTGAAAAAAATTATGTAAGCTACAAGGTGCCTTAGAAAATGTATTTATGAAATTGCCTTTAAATATAAATGGATTAATGAACACTCTTCAAAGATAAACTGGATTATAATAAAGATGTATTTTGAGGATCTTCTCAGAACGCATTGAGAATGGGGGTTCCAGGCATTACAGTTAGAGTGTTCCCACAGGACACACGAAAGAATATATTCTTTGGTATTAAAAACACAGCTAACATTTTATAGAGCAGATAATGACATTTGTTTTCTTTTCAGTTATGTAAACAGGAAGAATGTTATTTAGTGTCAAAATGTTAAGGTGAAGTCTTGTCTCCAGAACCTCAATTAACTTGTGGTTGAATAAGATTTCACCTCGCTGAGTGTCCCAGGGTTGCAGGACAGACACTGACCTTTGTGAAGCAGAATGAGACTGGAAGAGCTCTTTTTGAAATGAGACAAGAATATAAGGTTTGTATGGCAAATTACAAAACAAGGCAAAGGTCCATCTAACATTACCAAATCAAATAGATCTCAGTGCTATGTTAGAAAACAAAGACTAGCAAGTCTACCATAGCAAGTCTAACACAGGAAGGGTTACTCTCAGCCCAAGAACACCCTTGAAGAGAAGGTAGGATGAGTAAGAAGTGAGGTGGGCAAGGATGTGCAATGAAAGCAGATAGATGGGAGGTGGAGAGAATCACCAAGTAGGTTGTGCTGGACAGGACCTTAAATATAATCTAGTTCCCTGAATGTCTCCTGTAACAGTGACCCAGAACAGAATAATCCTCATCACCTATTTTAGCAGGTCTCTGTAGAAAACTGCTGTCACCAGTATCTGGACTAAGATATGCAAGCCTGGCCCTCTCCTCTCCAGGAGGGAAGCAGGTTAAATGGCACCAATATCAACTTGTTCTACACACAAGTGTAGAATTGCAAATGTAATGTATACTTGCGGTTACAGCAGCTGTGGACCTGCTACCTTTGCACTCAACTTGGAAGTATGGCATATATATGCTGAGTTCAATTTGGTCTTCTCTGCTCATTTAATTACTTCATTTAGAGAGAAATAGCTTGAAAAGGATGAGAATAACAAAGTGCCCTTTCTACCAACACAAAATCCCTCATAGCTAGTTCATCAGCCGCTTGCCTTAAGTATAAGTGAGATAAATTCAAGTCTATTTAAGACAAAGCTAGATTTCCCTGGGCTGGGCTACTGCTAGTACCTTTGCAGCAGAACTGCTGGGTAAACCTTCTTCTCAAATGTCTTGTGCAGAGTCCAGTACTTCAGATGCTTCTATCAGCAATGTTGAAAAACAGAAGTACAACCCTAAACCTGAAGACACCCAAAAAAGGAACAAATATAAAGAAAAGTATAAGATCACATCATCACTGGGATGCCTCATAATATGAATTCTGTAAAAGCACAAATACTTTCATGAAATCCACAAAGAGTTAGTCACACTCAGGATTATGTAGCTCACTGATATCTCTGATAATTTAATTTTGCACTGTTACCCCACAGTGCCAGACAATGCATTCCTGAATCAGCCTTTCTGCAGACTAATCGTGCACCAGAGATTATAGTCCCATGGATTGAAATGGGATCTGAGAGGCTAATCCTTGTAAATCAACCCACTAGTTTTGTAGACTCTGGGCTGAATGTTTCTGCTGGAATTTTTTACTAGGTAATGTTGGATCAAAACAACTTCTTATCCATCAAATCAAGAGCACTGTTATATGAGCATCTACTTCATTTCTGCCTCCAGATACCAAGGAAAAAAAAAAGCAGCAATCATAATTAAATTAAAATAGCAAGACATATACAACCATCACTTTTTAGACCAAACCAGCTCCTAAAATGACAACTGATGCAAAAATAATTAAAGCAAGACAGATGGGGGGAAGGAAAAGGAGAAATAATGTATTTAGAATTTGAAGAGAAGTAATTTGTTTTGGCAGGTTATTTATTTATATAAATTGAAAAATTAGCTGTAGCAGATGCAGGCAGTAGATACAAATTTTGCTTTTTACTCACATCAGAAGAAGAAGAAAAAAGTTATGGCTAAATAGCATACTGGATTTCAAAGTATGTATACTTCCTCAGAGAATATGTAAGAGTGTTTTCCATAATGAAACGTCCCTGACCAACAAAATAGACTATACCAAGAGACATTCCTGTGTTGTGTCTCGGAGGGCTTTAGGATTGGTTTTGTTTTGGGGGGTTTTTTAACCAGGGAAACTTGCCTCCATTTCATTTTTTTGTAGCAGTTTTTCAGTTCTTGAATTACCACTGCAGTGCACACTGTCTTCTCAAAATCTCTTACAGCTCAGAAAATAAGCTGAAGTGTGACTTATTAATATAGCTCTGTGAATCTGTGAATGGATTAGTACTGCTGTCTGGAGAAAAAAAAGATGGGTATAAGACACTTTAAGTTTTAATTATGATATAGTCTTATTCTTATATCTCCCACCCCCTTTGATTAATGTGTCCTCTGGAGACAACATCAATGCCAAAATGAGAAAAGTATTTAACTTCTTGGGGTCAGGTGCTATTCTCTGCATGTTTACAGAGGCACAGTATATTTTTAGCTAACATTAACAAGCAGAACTGGAGAGGCTGTTGTTAAACCAACACAATCATTTTGTAGTAAGTTACCATTCCCCAGTTTCATAGAATCACAGAATATATTGAGTTGGAAGGGACCCATCAGGATCATCAAGTCCTGCACAGGACACCCCAACAGTCACACCATGTACCCAAGAGCATTTTCGTGATGCTTCTTGAACTCTGTCAGGTTTGGTGCTGTGACCACTTCCCTGGGTTCCTGCTCCAGTGCCCACTCACCCTCTGGGTGAAGAACCTTTTCCTGATATCAAATCAAAACCTCCCCTGACTCAGCTTCAGGCCATTACCTCACAACCTCTCACTGGTCACCAGAGGAGACCAGTGTATTCCTATCTTCCCCTCATGAGGAAGTCGTAACAGCAGTGAGCTCTCCCCTCAGTTTCCTCCTCTCCAGGCTGAACCAACCAAATTACCTCAGCTGCTCTTCATACAGCTTCCTCTCAAGGTCCTTCACCATCCTCATTGCCCTCTTTTGGACATTCTCTAATAGCTTAATGTCTTTTTTACATTGTGGTGCCCAAAACTGCACACAGGACACAAGGTGAGGCTGCATCAGTAGAAAGTGGTCCTTCAGCCTTTTTTCCCATCATTCTTTCCTTGTATCTGTGTGAAGACCTATGCACACCACCACAATCAGATGGCATTTTAACCCTCTATGAAGAGGTTAAGGCACCATCTCCTTTGGTAGAGGTAGGATCAAACACCAAGAACAATTCTGTCCCTTTTTTCAATATATGGTGCCTTCGTTCTCAGACTCCTCAGTGTGACTATCCACTAAATTTCAAATTTAGTTTTGCGCAGTAGTCTTCTAGTTCATCCAGATTTACAAAGATTAAATCAGAGCTGCTTAAGCAGCACCTAGAGACAGACTTGGAGACTTATATTCTGCTTTCAGCACCACAGTCTGGTAGGTGATATAGCATGTCACCTCAGCACCTCCATTTCCTGATTTGTAGATTTACAAAACATGCATGCTCCAAGGCATGCTTAACATCTGCTCTTCCCAAGGAGATCAACAGCCCAAAGGCAAAGCTCTAAATACAAGGTAACAAAAAAAAAGAATAGTTATTACTGCTATTCACATTTCCAGGTCACTGCCTTTGACCTGGAAAGCCTTTCAACCTTTCAAGCGCACTTGAGTTGCATCTCAATTCATTACAGTCCACTCTTTCTGCTCAAAAGCACAAAATAACAGGCAGCAGAAGGACTATAAATTTCTTTATGGATGCTATAAATACAAATAATCCTCACCCATAAAGTTGCATTGGCATTACAAAGATCTAGTCATTTATTCAATGCATGGCACAGCCATGCTGCAGCACTTGGAGGAGGCTAATGATCATGCTGTCACAAGGATTCCATCTTTAGTGTGTGAAATGTCTCTCTGACTCACACAACATATGAGAAAAAAAATGCTGGGAATGCATCAGCAGTCCACCTTAGAATCATAAGAAGCAATAAAGAGTGCTTCTAAGTGTCAGCACTGAACCTGGATAGCTTCATCCTGTGATTTATATACTATCACACATAACTTCTGAAATCAGTATTTAACTTACTTTGTGTTATCCACCATTTTGTCTGGATCTTCACTTCTGCCTACAAAGTATATAATCATAAAGTCAGACAAGACTTGTGAAAAAGCTACTAGCAGAATTCAAATAACATGCCAATAACTTAGATGATTCCCGTAGAAACTAAGTCATCATTAAGGTTTTTGGGTAAGTTGTATAAATACTGTTAATAACTGTAAGTATTAATATATAACTGTATAGTTATATATATAACTATATATAGTTATATATGTATAACTGTAAGTTGTAATAATTCAAAAAGCTGCACATATACACACAGCAATTCTCCTAGGACTCATAACTGATCTATTGTAATGTTTGCTAGAGTTTATGAATTTTTTTTCTTTATTGATAAATTAACAATCTTGAAAGTCCTTAATACCTATTATGAAAAAAATGCCCACATCTAAAAGGGTACTTTCATCCTGTAACATCATATTCACAGCCCTGGTGATGCACACAGCAAGTGGTCCACCAGAGAAGGCCAGCAAGCAAGCCCTTAATTCAGCATCTTCCCTGCTTGCTTTTATGAACAATCAAGTCAGTTAAACATGGAGCTTTGAAAGGAGAAAATATACTCCCATTGAAATTTACCAGTCCTTAGCCCATACATTCAGTAACTTTCTTTTAGACAGTTTGTTTTTTACATTATAAGAAGTTAAATTTAGCTGCCAGGGAACCTAAATTAGGCAACTAATAAAACCATTCTGGCACTTACTTTTACAACTGATAAAAATAAGCAATGAGACTACTACCCAGAATAATTAAGAGCGAATCATTTGGGTTCCCAAAATTACAAACTGCCTAATTAACTACATACCCCCCCTTTGAATGAATAAACAACTTCAACATTTAAAGAGCTAGCACAAGGAAGACAGACTGAGATATAAAGTGACCCGAAATTCTTGAGTTCAGGATAGTCCTGTGGCTGGTGCAGTTAGTAACTAGAAGTGAGCATGAACACCTCCAGTGGCATTCGGGTGTCTAAGGCATTTCGTGGCTCTTGCCTCTGATTTGCAAGAGTCTTCATTCAGTATTCAGTGCTATTCAAATATGCAGTTGTGAATATCCTCCTAGCACCACTTCCACAGTCCTTCCCTGCAACCTGTCATTTAACAACTCTTCTGTGAAATTACTGAGACTCTTCAATCAAGACGTTCTGAAAGTAAAATAAACCAAATTTTCATTCTTCAGACAAAAGTAATTGTTTGGAATTACCTAGAAAGACGGAACTACTTCCTCAGGTAGAATTTAGCTGCCATAACCAAGAAACCATGCACTGTTTTTCCTGCTGTCTCATCTCTCTTCTGCCCACCCCCTCCCAGTATTTTCAAAGTTTTACAAAGAAAACTCCTAGGATAAACTGCTGTGTTCCAAATGAGGCAGAAACCTTACTACCAGAAAAAGTGTTTAGAATCTTGTCTCTGGTACTGACATGCATCTAACCAAAGGAAATTAACTGCATGGACAACTTTCATTGCCTCACTTCCCAGTTGCTTATTGATTGCTAGGCTGCCCACAAATAAATTTTTTAAAGTCACTTCAAGTCTTTGCATCAATTGTTTGCATCCAGACATGACATTGACTGCAGAATTGCAGAGTTACAGTCATAGATGAAGTTCTGATCACCTCTCACAGGTATACTCCCACTGCAGACACAGAATTTAGCTGCAAATTTCTATGCAGAATCTGTAGAAGATATACAAACATTTCCAAAGATTTTCTCAGGAAGCCAAACAATAATTTCTGAGTTCAAAGCAAGATGGCATTTAAAACAACTAAACTATATTTTCCCTACTGTCATTCTCAAGAAACACAGAGACATTTAGGACTGTGTATTCAAGAACTGTATCTGCATCAAGCTGACATTCAGCATGGAAACAGTTCAGGCCACATCGTTAAGTCTGACAACTGAAAACTTGTGTCTTTTAAAGGAATTGACCTTTAAATAATATATGATCCTCAACCTTGCAGCTGCTACAATTGGCAGCCCAATCAGACCCACGTGCAATACCTGGAGTGCTAAGGATAAATGTTATTTCTTTCCTTTGTTCTCTATATGCCAATGCTTTAAACTCAAATCAACTGAACAGGGCATTGAATATAAAAAAAATAAGCAAACTTGAACATTATACATTAGGAAGGAAGTGAAATAGGAATCTGAGACATGAAGCCCATATGTCCCACATACACTACTGCAAAAGGCCAATTTGTCACCAGGCTACCTGTACAGCCCTTATGTAAGAAATTTGATGACTTGATGAGCAGTAACACGCTGTTTTCTGCATATTTTTCCCACTCCAAAGGGTGATGTCATATTTTTTATCCAACTTTTTAACAATTACAGAGAGAAGAGAGCTTTCCTGCAGTGCTTTCCACTATATTTGGATCAGTTCTGAGGCAATTTTTAAATTGCTATCTGCTGACTTCTTTCCATCTCAATAGAACATTACCTCAATACACTCTTCTAGAGAGATCATTTAGATAAAAAATTAGACAGAGGTTGGTTAAAAAAGGTTTTTCAAAAGGCTGGAAATTCAAATCAGGACTTATACACAGGCCCACTCAAGATCCAGATTCAGTGAGTGTTGCAGTCAGAGATGCATAAAACAGTTCCTATGGTGAAAGGCCAGCCAGTAATACCTGTGAGAACTGCTTACCTGCTAAGGGAGGAACACAGTTGCCGAGAACCAAAATATGGATGTAGGGGACAATGAAGGAGAAAGAGCTGGTCAGAGCAAGTACTGCTAAACTGTAGTTGCGAGATCCTCATCTCTGATGGTTTTGTGCTGTAAAAAAGGTTCAGCGCAGTGTAAGATCACCCTAGTAAGTGTAGTTCCAGTCAGAGAAAGATTTCTGTAATACTGCTGCCTGTTGTCAAATTAAAACACTGTAGCAAATCAAGTTAGGGCTAGGCTGGGAAAAAAGCTTTTTCCCTAGGCAGAATCTCCATGCTTACAAAACACTGCTAGAAAACTTGCAGAGGAGTAAGCTCCTCTCCAGGGGGTATTTTTGATCAACTAAAACCTGAGAAGGTAAAAAAAGGGGGGAGGAGAGTTTCAAAGCAAGCATGCAAAACCCCACAGTGTTTGCCTGAGGCCAATCAGCATGTGTGTGTCAGGTCTGTCAGCAGAAGTCTCTGCACTGCTTGACACAAATGGCAGCTGCTTTTCTGCAGAGCAGCCATGGCTGCAATGCCAGGTTTTGCTCCAAGTCAGGACAGAGCTGGGCACCCCCAGCACCAATTATCTTTCTCCACACCCCTAGCTCAGGGAGAATTCCTTCCCCTTAATATCTCTCTACCGTAACAATTTATGAAACACCACTGAGAGATGCAGCTCAGCCAACACCAGAAAGCTATTAGGGGGGAATTGTAATGTATTAAATGTAGCTCACAACTGCAAGGCTCTTAAATGATAGTAGCATTTGTTTTGGGACCTTTGCCTGGAAATGTTAGAAGATCTTTTAATAAATGTACTAAATAAGATGCATAATTTAGCTTCCTCTCAGCAGAACACTGGCTGGCTGCCAGATCCACTCTCAGGTTTGACTCAATGTCAGGGCTGCCCGCTGGCCCAGTACAAATAGACTCATTAAAAATGTTTGCTGCTGTGTGCTCAGGCTCTATTTCTCCTACTAATGGCTCAGTTTATGCCTCCTCCTCTTGAATAAATAGAGGAGCAGCCTCCAGAGAGGAAAATATTCTTTTGTACACACATTCCACACATATGAATGCAGGCAACATGCTGGGAGGTGTAGGAAAGCAGAAGAGAAATGGCTGCCCCATGCAGGAAAAAGGAAGACATTAAAAGCAATTATATCACATAGCATGGACTCTGAGTGATCGTGATGTTTATTAATCGTAACAGAGACAGTTCAATGCCCAGATTTGGTCTGCATTTCCACTGTGGTAGACACACCCAGAGCCCAATCCCCAGGCAGAGCCTGACATCTGGACAAGCAGCATGGACAAAGCCAAGATAAGAAAAGGTTACTGGTGGAAGCAGTGACCCAGGGGCAGCATTCATATGCCTCTGTTTTCAAGTCCCATTTAGCCTTGCTTCTTCTCTTGATTCGAGAGGGTTTGTGACTACTATCAAACCTAACAGAGTTTCTCAGCAGTCACTCATGCCCAGATTTGCCCTACTAAATTTCCTTTCAGATGTGCTTTCTGGTTAACAGGAAAAACAGTGGCACAGGTAAAACTGGCTTTTCTGACTTAGCTATATTAGGGAAGCAAAACTTTATATTAACACTGTTGGAGGTGGGGATGATGTTATTTAAAGTTTTGGGTTTTTCCAGTGGATTACAAAAGGCCTTGCACTGGAGAACACAATGTTAGCAGCATGTTTTCTATGCCAGCTCTGACAATATATTTTAGTTTAAAAGAGATTGTAAATGCAAAGGCTTAAACAGTCTCAAAACATCTCCACCTCTTCACCAAAACTAAAAAATTTGTAACATCTAAAATTATGTTTCTGTTAACTCTACAAGCACTGGTAACTCCTGAAATAGCCTTAAAACACACAAATTCAAAACTCAAGCTAAAAGAAATTAAAATCAGTCTCCAATCTTGCCCACTTTCTATTATTTGTGAGAGTCATGTTCATCCAGATAATTGAAAGCACTGCACACCCACATAGCAAAATAAAGTAGCTTCCACATCTAACTCAGTGGCTGTACTTCACAACAGTGGATCCAATCTCTAACTGTGAAGCGACAAAAATGTCACCATCCCACCCTCTCTGGCCCAGTAAATCATGTCTTCTTTTCTCCTCTCACCAACAGTCAGAAGCACCTGCTGTGTCTTCCCACATTGATGCCTCCTAGAGTAGCCTCTATCCCCACATTCCCTCTACTAGATTAGTTCAATGAAAAGGCAAGCACATTACATTAAAACTATGTTTTGTCTTTGAGTAGCATACTAAGAATTATCAAGCAGAAACCCAGACAGCTATCCCTCACCCTTCAGACCCACCCTTATATTTAGTGTTTCCTAGTTACTCACTCTAGACTATGCTCCATCACCCAGACTATGCTCTGAGGTGCCTAAATTTCTCTGAGATCCTGCAAAGAATCCAGAAAGCCAAACCAGACATCTGTCCACAATATTTTAAGTTTTAGGCTTCATTTATACAGTGACACCTAGAATCAGTGAGAGAACAAGAGTACTTCTCCATGCTTAAGCCCCCTTGCTCTTAACCCCCACTTGCCCCCTGCTCAAGGCTGAAGTGATATTGCAGCATGCTGAATTTCAGAGCTGGAGTCTTTGGTTCTATATTTTAAAACATGGCATAGAGCTTTTAAAAGCTCTGCAGTTTAAATCTATTATACCTGAATCACCACCCTATTAATTCCACTCTGAGAGCATTACAGCTCTGTTGAACTAATTTAACACCAGACTGAAAAAGCCCCTAACTTCTTAGGTTATTTCTTCTGCAACTATACACCTCCCAAGCCAACATTGTTTATTTACAATCCATTTCCCAGGCCTCTATTACCTTTGTCACACATCTTAACCTTTGCTGAAAACATGCTGCTTAAAACTCCTTCTGTATTTTCTTAATATAAAAAGGCCCTATTTTAGTTTTAAAAAGAAGCTGAATGGTCACACGTGCTAATCATTAGTACCTTTCAATTACATCTGACCTTCTTCTTTTAAAGGGACTCAGCTCCTCTGAGACTCATCTAATCTATTAAAAAAGTCAAACCCACAACATACTATTAGGGTAGTTATAGATAATGCCTATGAAGAAGATGTTAAGACAGCTGTTTATTATTTGTAGGTGTGTTTTTCATTTAGAGGATGTAATGAGAACAAGTATACTTACAAAGACTTATAAATGTATATGGGATGACAGTCTAGTGGGTATATAGCAGAGAATAGATGTTCTCCACCTTGTTCACTATACATTGTAATTTCTTTGCCAGTTCTATACAGCTAAAATAGAAAAATTTCAAAAGAAAACATTCAGAAATGAGGTAGTGTTTTATAGAATGGGTGAACTACCTGGATGAATCAAAGAAATCTATATAAAGCATAGTTTAAGGATATTGTCTCTCAAAATACAGTGTTACCAATTTGAGATAGTCCGTTTTAGTCCTGGAGGACCAATAGTTATCATATAATTTTGTAAACTAATTTACCCTTTTAATGTATATAAAAATGTTCAAAACTTTTATAAATTCTGCTTGATTCCTGTATAGCTCAAATTAAGATTTTAAATTCTGTGCTGAATTCTCCCACCACAAAAGCTTGTCTGAGTGCTGTCAGGTACCAGTACTTCATTTTAAGAATATATAGTACATTGTTTCCCAATTAGATGTTACACCAAAATCAATGGAGTCCTTTGCAGCAAGATAGTAAAGCAATGTTCCAAAGTCTTATTGATTTTAAAAGGGTTTTGCTAGCACAGAGAGACCTATTTGTGTGAAATATTTTGTTGGAGCAGAGACTGGAGTTTTGAAAACGTCTAAAAGGAAATGACTTTCCTCTAAGGGTTATATGCATTTGTGGGGAGTGCAAAGGATGCTTTGTAGCTCAAGTGTTACTGCTGCAGCTATCTTATCCCATTTGTCACTGAGAATTACAAGCCTTATTGACAGAAATATACAGTGTTTCATAACTAGGATTTCAAAGCTCAGCATACAAAGAGAGTCAGGCTTTGACTGATGTGTGCCCAAATGTCCCCAGTTCTCAATATTCTAATCTTGCTTCCTTCATTCTCTCCTCCAAGGGATGTAATCTTTGAGTCAAGTTGTAGAAAATTCCCTCTTGTCCAAGTTGCATCAAATTATCCACAGTGATTCTGAGAGAAAAAAGCTATACTTCTGCTGTGCCAGCATCTGGAAAGCAGCCTGATTGGCAAGACTAAAGAGCAGTGTAATTGCATGTTCAAACACTTTAACTCTGCCCTTCCATATGGAATCAACATTCAATCAAGAACAAATGGCAAAAATTCCTTGTGAGGATGGTGTTGGAAAGATCACCCTTCATCAATATTAGATATCCAGGGCAAAAATTGTGTAGGGTTGAAAGCCCATAGTCTTACAAAGCTTTTAGATTCAGAGCGGCTGAGTTTGAACTATTTAATGAGATATATGTGCTGGCACTGATTAGCTGAATAGACCGAACATGACAGTATGTACTCAAGGATTCACAGAAATAATTTACAGCCAGAAAACCTGCAAAGTCTTTTTCATTACAAGGGCATCCTGGGACAAGTCCAAAGAGGACAGAGCAAGAGCAAGGCACTTTATTTTTGCCGAATACTATAACATAGTCATAGGAAATCCGGAGTTGCACAGCATAAAAATCCCTCATCATACCCTCATCTCTGATTAGTAGGAAATGAATGACAGCAGTGGAGCTACTCAGTCTAATTATCAGTTTTGCTGAATTTCTAATAAGCTCTTAAAATCTAATTTTGGAAGCAGGAGTTTTGTCTCCTGCAGGGAATGGCTGATAGAAATGACTAAGATTTTGGTTTGTCAAGTCTGGTCATTTCTCTGGCATTTAAGTCCTCAGTGAATCAGTAGGTTGAGGATAGAGCAGAATTTGTGTAAACTCTGATCCACTTCACCACTGTTTTCTTTAGCTTTCTAGAGATAAAAACCACTTTCACATTTAGACAAAGCCCTGCCATTTCCCTGCTAAGGTTGGGGTATTTATGAGAATGACTCCATTGCTTCATTCATGCCTGTCAATTGGGAGATGGACTGGCCAAGAAATAATTTCTGACAGCCACTCTCCAGTAATAGTGAAGATCAGAACTTTGACTTAGATAGCAAATTAATGTTTCATTAAGCTTTAGGAACCATTCAGAAACTATTTTAAGTATGCATTCATAATTACACTTGCTTTAGTAACAGGAATTAGGCTTCTGGCTGGTCTTAGCTCTAATTTCTCTTCCCTCAGGCTATTCTTCATCACTATGCTAGCATGAAAAGCACCAAGCCTCTCCTCTGACTAGCACTAAGCTTCTCCCATAGCCAGCGATGGGTCTTGAAGAGATGTGTCTGGAGACACAAATCACTTAATGACTGCTGATATGGACTAATTTCTGAAGGCTATTTGTGAACTCATTCACTATTAGAAGTGATGAAAGGGGAAAGGGAAAAGGAAGGGATAGGGATGAGATAGGAAAAGTTAAAAATATCCCCTTTTTTTCCCCTGCTTTGTTTCTCATATTTTGTAAAGCTGTCCAGCACACACAGCAGGGTTCGGAGATTGCAGTCCTTAGGTTAAGGAGAATGGGAGAATAGGAGAAAGAACCTACAGGCCAGGACAGTTTCAGTCTAAACTGGCAACTCATGGTAAACTCTGAATTGTTCAGTATTAATGGAGGAATAGTGGATAAAGACCTGCATGCAAGAGGTACTGTTCATGTTTCTAAAGGCATATCTCAAAAGGGATTACATTAGAGTAATAGCAGAATAAATCTGACTAGAAAATACATGACCAATGCATTGCATTAACTGAGGAACATACTAATTGGCACTTGCTCATGTCGCCTCATGTCAGGAAAGAACCTTACCCATGGCTTCACTGTGTGCAAGAGACAAGCTGCACCAGACTGCACTTGACTTAGAGTTTTGGATGGAAGATGTAGCCAGGCAGCAGAACGCTGATGAAAAATGAACTTATGTGTAAGTTAGACTAAATACATTTTCTGCACTGATGAGAGTAATTACCTCTTACATAAAATTAGAAGTGAGTAGGAAGAGGGATTGCAACCCTGAAAAGAAAAAAGCTGATTACAAAATATTTTCTCTTCCAAAATATTTCAGTTTGGTAATTGCAAGTTATCATTTTTTGGTACTTTACTGTAATTAAAATTGACTTTTAGAAGTGGAATAAGCATTTAAGAAGTAAAATGGAAACCTTTTCATCTGAAAATCCAAGAAGAGGTATTTGAATTTTTTAATATCTATTTTTAGGAACACATGAACCAGAACAAGCTATTTCCTCCTTCTCAGCCTCAATAAATTTCTGTTTTAAGAATCTCTCCATTCTTACAGGCACAGGGGAGAAGACAGACATCTAAAGACTTCGAATCACCTCAAGGAAACGTTATAAATATCCATCTTCATAATACGTACCTTCCCACAGGGAGAGAGAAAGCATATATAGGAGTTTCTTTGCTTCTTTCAGCATACTGCCATTTTCAGATCAATGTCAGATACTGGGTGTTGCCTTATGGAAAGTCTGTGCCTTGTGGGACTCAAGAGCTAAGTGACTTTTTTTGCTTCTTTCTATATTTTTGTAACCCTGAAAAAGAATGTGATTACTTCCTCATTATTCCTTTGCTCTGTGTTCCAGCCAGACTCTCCTCTCAGGGAAGTTTGTTGCCTTCCTGAGGTCCAGATTAAGACCATCTCACTGCATCCAGCTCTCAGACCCTTAGCACAGGAAAGACATGGACCTGTTGAAGCAGATCCAGAGGAGAGGCAGGAGACTTAGCATAGGGCTTTCCTTTCCTATGAGAAAAGACTCAGAGTTGGGGTTGCTCACCCTGGAGAAGAGAAGACTTCAGAGACATCTCATTACCGCCTTTCAGTACTTAAAGGGGGCCTACAAGAAAGCCAGGGACAAGTTTTCTAGCAGGGCCTGTTGAGACAGCATAAAGTGCAATGGTTTAAACTAAAATAGGGCAGACTAGCTATAGGGAAGTACTTTTTTATGATGAGGGTGGTGAAACACTGGTAGAGGTTGCCCAGAAAAGTTGTTGATGCCCCATTCCTGGTAACATTCTAGGTCATGTTGAACAAGGCTCTGGGCAACCTGGTACAGAAGACCTTTAATAGGTCCCTTTCAACCCAAAAATATTCTATCTGTAGCAATCTAGAGACTTGTGTCTGAGTCTATCTCCTGGTGGGATTAGAGTCTGATATCTTCAGTCCACAGACAGTAGCTAGAGGGAAACTGTAGCAAAGACTCTTGGTAAGAACCTATTGGAGTACTGAAAAGTATTTTTCAATTTCATATGTGGTTTGTTGTTTTTTTTTTAAACTCTGTCCACTACCATATGGAAGCAGAGCTGTGTCAGTTTCTAAGCCATATTGCTCTGGCAACTCCTAAGACAGTCTTATTGTCAAATACACTGTCTCTACAAGATTCAGACTTTTTGATGCTACTTGGAACCAAAGTTCTAAATCATCCAGGATTTCATTAATTTTAGGTTTTTGCAGCAGTAAATGCAAATTGGTATTATTTTATTTAGACTTCTAAGATTATAGAAAGCTAAAGCACTGTGATGTTTTGATGATCCTAAAAGCTTTGAAGTTGCTGTTTCACATGACAACTGTCTTCCCCTCACTTCATCCTCACAGTCGAACTACCTGTTCTACTTTTCACTTTGAAATACAGCAATGACTGAGGGGCACAAGCTGAGGATTTCTCTTAAAAGGAACTGAAAGGGATATGAAATGAGGACAGAGGTATAAATATGAAATAGCTATTTTTCAGAATGTTCTAGACTTACAGCTTATATAGAAATGAAGCTGTGTGGCTACACAGAAAACCTCCCAACCTCTCTCCTCTTTCATGATCATACACTTTTTCCCAGAATTTGGAAGTATTACTGATGAAACACTTTAAATCTTAACTAAAATTGGAAATGACAAATGTGAGCACCACTGAAAAAACCACCCAAAAAACAAAAAAAACAGAGTGTCTGAAAAACTTGGGAATCAAAAATGAAGGGGAAGTTTGATGAAACTTGAGGATGAAACTCCTATATTTACCCTGTACCTTTTCATTCTAGGAGATATTGGCTAGTAGGTCAGGTATGTATCTTTGCTCTTCTGAATACCTGAATTCAAACGTGCTTCTAACAGACCAAAAAAAAGGGGGAGCGGTGTAAAAGATATTCCAGTTTTTCCTCTTTTGGAAGTATGGTTCCCACTGGAAATCCAGAACTTCATTTTAAGTACCTGTCTCACTCTAAACATTAAACTTGGGCCCTGGATGCTCAGTGTGGTCAAACACACACCGAACAGGGCAGCCATTCAAATATCAGTTTTTCTCTCATTTGATATGAAAACTGTATCTCTGAAAATTCCTGTTGTGTTTCTGTAAGCATTCCTGGGAATGCCCATCAAAGTCAAATTCAAAAGTGATGCTTACCCCCTGAAGCCCGAATAGCCTTACTCATAACCTGTCCCTTTCGATCATGACCAATGCACCTTTTATGCATGAAGAGAGTGACACCAGATGCCTCAGCAACTGAGAAGCAGAATAATTAAAGGGTTCAGAGACTTGTGAAATTAAAGGGCATTTGAAATGGGGTTTTCAATACTGCAAACTTGAGCTTCATTGTAGGATCTTAAATTTCATTTTGATACCTTAATCTTATTCTGGACATTAATATCTGAAAAAATAAATTTTACGCTAAAACACTAAGCATAAAATTAAAGCATTAAACATAAAATAGTGGATAGCAAACAGATGCAATAAGAACAGCAGCACTAAATTTAGTAAATGGGGAAGGAACAGAAGTAACTATGATATCTTTATTTAAAATCAGTGCTGTCTGATTGATTAATGTATTTCTTAGGTGAGCTGAAAATAAGAAATGTATGCACCTAAAGTACAAATTAATCAGCACTGCACCACTGTTATCTATACCGTATTAATTAATTATACCACATGACAGATGCAGATTTAATCACTCTGTCTGAAGGATTTGGGTACAGAAAGCACTAGAGAAAAGCTGGATGTTTCAAAATTTATTAATGTTCTACAATCACTTAAACTATTGAAAGATTCCATGAGATGCTTTTTCTGACAGATCTTGGGGAAATGTCTTCAGCAATAATTAGCAAAGTTTGTATGTGTAGTCATTGATTTATTCCAATGCAGTGTTTTCAGTGGGTTTAATTAGGAGTTGTTAGTGTTATGACTGATGAGCTAAAAAGTATGGTGAGATGCTCCATAAGATAAAAAGAAATCTCTGTCTGGATCTGTCAAAGCAACTCTAATTTGCTATAAAATTGATTTTATTCCAGAGTGTAACAGGGAAAATGAAACTTTTCAAAAAAGCCACTTGAAAATCTTAAGGTTTTCCTACACCTTTTAAAAGAATCTGAATTCCATATCATTCCAAGTGTCTCCACCTGTGAAAAATGTTACACTGAAATGAGTACTTCAAAATCCTTTTCTAGATCTGGGTGGTAGCTCAGTCCTTTTACCCTGTTCTCTTTCCAGTCTTATCTCCTACTCTGCACCCAGGTTTTTCATAGGAGGAGTTCTAGATTAAGAGTCAATAATTTATACTTTTTATGGATTGCTTCATTTTTTTAATTATATGCAACAAATCCATTACTATGATATTGAGTAGCACAGTAGCCATTTCTTGCCTCAAAACACATTTAGTTCCACTCCTCCTGCTTCAGGAAATCAATTTTGTATCACTTGAACTCAAATCCTGATTTCTATCTAAAAGGATTTAGGAAACTTTGATCAAAGCAAACCTGTGATAGTGATGGACGTGCATTTAACTGTATTCATTTTCTCCATTTGTGCCTTTAGAAAATATCCTAAATAAAGGCATTCACGAACAATGAAAATTCCTAGTCTGTTTCTTCAAACCTTCTTCCTGGTCTCTGACTGGCTAAGAAAGCTTCTCATTATACTACTGAGTAATGAGAGAGTCTTCAAAACAGATCTTAAACTACCTTCTGAAGGTGGAGAGCTGCAATAAATTTCACTGTAGAGCTGAAAATGAGCCCCTAATGATTTGGAATATATTCTCCCACATTAAGCTCTGTCTTTATTTGCTGCCACTGAATAGAGTCTACAGCTGAACTGAGAAACAGGAATGTAGGAAAGAGAAGGACATATATGCAGAAATTTTGCATTATAGAGCGAGGAGTTATTAGCTTCTTTATATGCTGTTTCATTGATTGCATTGAGGATACAGTATTTAGCCCCGGACTAACACCTGACCTAAAAGAACAAAGAGAACCTAGGAAAAGATGAAAATTAAACATAGAGAGACACTGATTTAAAGATAATGATATGATGAATGAACTAGTATTAGTGTTAGGATTCTTGGAACTGTTTTATTATATATCAGTCACAGGCAAAAATATTCTGAAGATATGCTGACAAGTCCTCCTTTTTCCCCATTTCTGACTTGACAAGCAGATCGTGATTTTGTGGAATTAATTTGCTATTCAAGCTTATTTCCAAGTTAAATATAATAGCTCATCCAGAACTACTTATCTGTAAGGATTTGCTATTCGAAATTCCAGCTGTGCTGTTCAGATTTGATGGGCTACAGCAAACACACGGCGTGTGTTTGTTCCTAGGAGGACGCCTGTAACATCTCTGCTGGCAAGTTTGTCTATTAAAGTATTTTTGGAAAGCAGGCACAAAAGGGGCAATAACAGTGACAGAAGATTGTGTTCAGACATGCAGAGCATGTTTTCAGGTGATAGTTCTATTTCAGGACCTCATCTTCAAGCAAAAATATCCCTTAGGTCAGGGAAGTGTCAGACAGCTGGCACACAAAGAACAGAAGGACCTGAATGTTAACCTGCCAGTGGCAGAAAGGCCCATATGGCCATGATAGAAAGGGTAACAGGTACTGGTCATAGAGTTATCAGCCATATGGCAACTGAAATTGACGAGAGACAGTACATGAGCATCAATAATAAACGCTAAAAGTGTTGGGATAAAGACTCCTTTACAGACTACAAATAAAAAGTTAAATTAAGCAAAGCAAAACTAAATAAGACAGGAAGAGTGTAAAAACTTGCTATGTACAGGGCTAAGGAATTAGCATTTTGAGGAAAGGTGTCAGTGCCATTACTTCAGAAACTCAGAGTGGACACACATATTACAAGGAAATACCCCTTTTTTATTAATTGTGAGATGGATGGGCAAGAAATAATGAAGTATCTATGTACAAGATTTGCATTCAAGTAGTCAGAAGAATCAGTATTTACAGGTTTTGTTTTTAAGCTTCTTCTCTGTTCTTATTACAGAGAGAGTGAAATTTGCATGCAGGGAGTGTGTTTAAATAACTTGCAGCTCATTTCCATTTAGAATGTCTGTTTAAATATCATTTTGACCTCTGGCTGTCTTTGGTGTTGGATAATATGTATAAAATGGTCACCAAGAATTGTGTATGAAGCAGAAGTTGAAAGAAACATACTGAATTTTCTTAGGTTTTTTACCTGATTGTTCTATTTTCTCCTTCAGGATGTCAAAGGCAGAGAGGATATAGACAACAAATCAATAAGGCAGAGAAGAATCAGGATATTTGCAGTAGAAGATGAGGGAAAGGAAAGCTGGGTGACTCATTTCATCATGTAAAATATGCCCTTTTTGATCTCCTTCCTGGAACCAAGAATGCAATACTCTGGTGCTCGGGTACCATGCTGAAGAAGTAAATACAGTCTTAAGTAGATCAGATCTAAATGAAGTTTTGTACAAAAACTGAAGATTTACTACAAGAGAAAGTGATGTGCTGTTTCTTTTATCATTATTTATAATAAAGACTTGTTTTCTTTAATGTGAACTGCCCCTGAAATACTGGAAACCAGAACACAACAGGAGGAATTGAGAAGTGGTTATGTCCATGAATAGCAAGTGAAATTCTGTGGGCCATGTACCTCATGAAAAGTAAGTAAGTTTTGGGTTTCTTTTGGTTCATTTAGGGATTTTAATTTTTTTTTTAATTAGTTTTATATTCTCCTTTCTTTAAATACCTCTAGCTTTGAGGGTTTTTTATGAAAGACACATATCAAAGTAAGATGTCTTCATAACTATCTTGCAGTATAATGGTAGACACATAAGATTCTGTCATACCCAGCACTACATACAGGATTGTGTAACATAGAAAATTTGTGTTAAGGTTCCAAGCATTCTAAATGCAGTGCAGAGCTCTCAGTCTTCACAATATTCCATTTAAAGTTTAGTTGAGACATAAAGGTTTTTTGCCCACAGGAATCAACACCTTCATTTAAAAGACGAACTAAATTGCAAATTTTCCTATATGAGGCAAATCATTAACCTTTGCCAAATCATTACCTCTAGAGATAATTAACAGAGATCTTGCAGAAAATGTAACTAATTAAAAAAACTCTCAAAAATTAGTATGAAGAAGAAATGTGGTCTGCCTCCCAGCTAAGAGACTTGAGTCCCCAGAGAAACTAAGTTTCTATGGACTTAAAAGAGGGTCAGGTGAAGAAAAATAGGATTATTCTAATCTACTAGACCCCAGGTACTGGTCATCTTAAACTCAGCAGTGCTGTTAGAGTAGAAATTTTATCTTGATATCAAATAAGCTCCAGGTTACATTAATTATACTATAATTCAATTAAACATAATAAACCTTTTCACTAATTATTCAGTAACTAACCTGAATTTGCCTAGTTACATAAGAAAGTTAAAGGTTTAACATGGGAAGGCAATGCCCCTGGCTTATCTATTGACCTCATTGTTCACTTCTTCTGATTTTTTCTTTTATTGGTCTATAAAATATGTACATAAATATTGAATTAATTTACAGGAGTATTGTGAAGATAAATACATGCTAGTAGAGTCCACCAGGTACAGCATACCTTATGTTCTCTCACCTCCTGGCAATTGCATGAGCTTTATGAAGTTGCAGGGAAAATCACTGTGATTTTGTCACTTTGTGCAATCCTTCTATACATTATTTATAGGAATCTAGTAATATGACACATTATTTCATTATATAACCCCATAAATAATCAAACAAAATATAAAACAATATGTGCATCAGAATCAAGCAAATTGAACCAAATACTTACTACTGTCACGAAGGCTCAGGAAAATAATTTTTTCTAACAGATGATGAGATCTGGTTTCAGAACAGTCTCACAATGGCCTTTTCCTCCCAATGAATTAACTCAAGGAATACGGACTATGATCTCAAGAAAAAACAACAGCCTCAGCAGCCTGTCTGTCTCATTTTTTGTGTACTGCACCTGTCAGTTCCTGAGGAAAAAAAAAAAAAGGTGAAAATTAGGCCATTCATAACAGGTAGGTCAATACTTCTCAGTAATCCCACATGCTGTTATTGGATCCTCTGGGGAGCACTATGAAACTTCTCCCACAGCCCACCTACTTGATGAACCCTGACCTTCCTGTATTTAGAGTCAGTTACAGCATGTAAGGTGACAGCAGCCAGGTATCAGCTGGGCATCTGGAGCCTCTCTTCTCAATACAGTGGGTAGAACTCTGTGCAGGGCTGATGAGGCTAAAGGGAGCAACAGCCATCCTCCACACGGGCTCATGTCTCAATGAACCCATGTCAATAGAAAACAGCCACAGCCAGGAATATGCCATGTGTTTATAGGGAACCAGGATTGTATTTTAAGGTAATGTGAAGTGCTGAGGCCTCTGACATTTCTGGTTTAAGCAAATCATCTTCAGCAGTTATTAGCAAGACAGTATCTTGCACAATTAGAAACAGCACACATAATTTGTAAACCTGCACAATACAAAATAAAACTCTGCTAATGACCCAAGCCTAAGAAACATGTGCTCTCCACCTTTTCTACCACTGACTCCTCTTCCTTGACTAAGACCCTGGCACATGTTTTTGCTCCATTTTGTACATGACTGCCTCAATGAGACAATGACATGGGCAATGTGATATTGATGTCAATGAGACTTGCAGATATCGGCTTCTTTCCTCCATTTATTGCAGCACTGAAATGTATTTCTATGTTCTGCCTTTTGTACTGTCGGGCCTCTTCACAGATAAATCTAAAAAAATACTTGGAAATGACAGCTTTGCTACCAAACCCTTTTTGCTAACAGAAAGCAGTGACCATGTAGTCACAGCATTATTGAACCTGTTAAAAAAAAACATTTGCGTAATCAATAACTGCAGATCTTCCAAGCTCTTTAAATTAGGCCAAGTAGTTTTCTACTTGAGTGAGTATTTTAGTATTTGCTATAGCTACAAATGAGAAAATTACCATAGTTTTTAAATTTGGGGTTATTCAAACGTGCAAGGGGTTAAGCTGGGACTTACTGGACTGCTGACTATCTAATTCTTCTGATAAGCTTCATGAGGTCTGTATTCCCAGACTGGATAAATATTTACACACTTCTGGATCAATTACTTGCATTAACAAATTTAACATTAGTTTTCTTCTAAAGCTTTTACATGTAAAAGGTGTCGCATGTAATATCCCAGTTCCTTCATGATGTGAATCTTTAGGATACTCCCTGAAAGCCATGCCAGTAGGTAAGCATGTGAAAAGTGAGTGCATTCAAAAACTGACTGAATGCTGGCAGGAAATTCCCATGTTATTTTGCTGTTATGCATATGGTAGAAAAGGATGTAGTCAAGAAAAGAAAAGGGCAAAATAAAACCAAATTAAGTACCAAATGCTGGAAAGTCACACTGATGGATTGAAACAGGATGGCCTGAACTTAAAAAATAAACCTAATGATCAGAGAGGAGATGCATAAGTACACTGCACACCTACAGCTAGAACAGAACAACTAAAGCAAATTTAAAAACCCACGAGACCCATTCTGAAAAATTTTAGCTGATGTAACTTCTAGAAGTGGCCTCACAACACACTGAATTTGCAAGTGTTATGAATAATGTTCTCTGTGTGTCCCCCAATTTCAGGCATCTCTCCCTTATTTCTTTGCCAAATTATTTTATTTTACTCTCAGAATTTGATTCAATGCTACATCAACAGGTAATATATAATTAAGAGTGCAATCAATGTCAATATTGAAATATATAAACTCATTAATGATAAAGAGCATCTAATGATATGAATATGGAATTAGGATGGAAATTGATACATTCAGTAGGATTTAAGAGATGGCAATAACAGGAAAACAAGGCTGAAAGGACGCTCCAGGGGCCAGATATGCCATCCAGTACAACAGGAAGAATCTTGTCCTGGTCACTGTCCAGCCTCCATTGAAAAGACAGTTTTCCCACACCACAAAATTTCATAAGAATTTTAAAAGTAAATTTATAACTCCATATTGTCCTGAAGATCTTCAGATTTTCTCAAGAAATAAAAACCAAGATTCTCTGAGCTGATAAAGATATAAATTTTAGCCATTTATTCATTTTGTTTAATTATTAATTTGTAACAGATCTACATGAAGTTGTCCTGTTTAGCTCAGGTTAATTCCCTCATTATTATGCCATGATACTGAAGAGGTTTGTCTCTTCTTATATCTTTTCCACAGGGTAGAACATCTTCAATACAATAATGCGTGTCAGTCTGAGTATAAAATAAACTGATGCTTTAGGAAATCACTAAGTTTCAAAAGGAATGAACCTTTTGGTCAGAAACAAGTAGCAATAAGGCTTTAACATGATTTCCTTTTTCCTGTTGCCCACAAAAATTCACCCGGTACTTAGGAACATTTTTCCATATCTGTTATCCAACCATCTAAGTTTCTAAGTGAAAATGCATGTTTTTACCAAAGAGCATTTCTGTGATTCTAACATTTCATCAAAAGCACCTTGAATTTCATTGCATCTCTGTGTTATGAGTTATCAAACTTGAAATATATCTTCCCCAAATCATCAGAACCACTATCATCCCAGAGAAAGAACCTCCCTGCATTTTTTAATTCAGCACTTTTTGGTGGTACTTTTCTATGTCCTCTCTCTAGGTATATATTTTACTGTTGTACTGTACCTTTTCTATTTTTAAGAAGATGTTCATTTTAAAAGTTTTAAGGTGCACAGAACTGTCTATCCATTCTAACCAGACCAGCTCTGAGCTAATGTTCNTCATCCCAGAGAAAGAACCTCCCTGCATTTTTTAATTCAGCACTTTTTGGTGGTACTTTTCTATGTCCTCTCTCTAGGTATATATTTTACTGTTGTACTGTACCTTTTCTATTTTTAAGAAGATGTTCATTTTAAAAGTTTTAAGGTGCACAGAACTGTCTATCCATTCTAACTAACCAGACCAGCTCTGAGCTAATGTTCTCAGGAATAAACAACCAAACTAACGTGAAAGTTATTCTCTCTATATGGAAGAAGGTAGTGCAATCTTCTTCAAAACAACTGTGAAATGACCATGCAAGATGTTTAAGAATCAAAAATAAATAATACCACAGACAGGGCTAGGTTGGAAGTAAACAGAATCAGAGAATCATAGAATAGAATATTGTGAAGACAGAAGTGCACTTGTGCAGAGAAATGCACAATGCATACACCAACCTAAAGACAAACTCTACCCACCAAAGCCATGTTCTATCAAATAGATTACTGATTTGAAGAAACTTTATGTTAGACAGACAGACTCATACCATAAGCCCTATACAATTCTCTCTGGGAAGATGTGTACAAAGTCAAACCATAAGCTATCCTGGACGAAGGTCATAACATGAATCCCTTTTTCAAATTCTTTTCTCCTCTTTAAATTCTCCTCTTCCTTTTCAGAATGCTCAGAAACAAATTTCTGTATGCCCACACACATCAAACAGTGTCAGACTCTGTGCCTAAGCAAAAAATGCAAGATCCTACAATGCATTTGTCACACTCACAACAAAGTATGTTCACCTTGTCCCAATTTCATAGAACAACCAGAATGTAAACCACTTCCTTCAGTGCATTACATACCACCGTAGAAGCTCTGCAGGTGAAATCAAACAACTGTTTATACAGCAGAATAAACTTTCTCAGAGCAATAAGTCAGAAATGTCCGTTTACAAGGAGGATCATACTCAAATCAATCATCTCATCTAGCCTCTCAGTCTCTGATCTTTCTACACAGAGTGGCAACAGAAATGTACAAAACGCCCTCAAACGACAAGACCAGGAATGAAAATCCATGACTAGTATACACGTGCCTTGGTTTTAAATCACGGGTTTAAGCCACCTACCTGGGTCCATGTCCTGATACAGGTGATACTGTACATACTCATGGGAAAACTGAGCTCATTCCATCCTGATATTAGAGTGACAGGGTATCATGTTTATAATCTACAACAGAGGTGAGATTTGTTCAAATGCAACATTCCTAAACTGACTGACCTGGAGAGCTGTCAGTACCCAAGACTTTTCAGTGAGCAGCAACGATCAGATGCTGCACAAGGAAAGCTGAGCCAGCAGTCAAGTGTGATAATGAAGTATGTGGGAGCAGTGTCCTAAACATCAAAAGGGCAGGATGCAGAGCAGTGATTTCTGTTCTGAAGAGACAATGACCAAGAGTGATCAGGGTCAGACAAAGCACAGTGACCACTGAGCAAATTTGCAACAGCCAGGTAGGTCCAAGGCCAAGCCAGGAAACCAAACCAAAGCACGTCCAGGTCAGACTCACAGAGGTGGGAGATTAGACAGTCATAGTTGCTGCACAGATTTGGCATGGCATGGACAGAGGCAGCACTAAAATCTCAGCTAAAAGAAGCTCCCAAGAGAAAAATATGGCAGCCCTCACTTCCAGGTCTATTTGCAACAGCTCTCAGAAGCTACATCCACCAGCTGAATTCCTAGAAAGGAAACAGTCTCCAGGACCTAACAGTCTTACCATAATCAATTGCTTTCTAAACCATAAGTGTCAATTGGTAACCATTTCTAAGAGGTGAAGACACGTCAAAGAATCGAGAACTGAAACTAAAATCTCAATAAGCAGAAAGGGAATGTTTGACCCGGAAGTCTCAAACATACTCACTGAAAAACTAGAACACTATGATATGAAGGTTTTTGAACAGAAATAAGGAATTGTTTTGAGAAGACAGAATTTATTACACAGAATTTCTGCTTCATCTAAGTTTTACTAGGTTGGTTGCTTAAGAGCAAATAAATTATTATAATATAATTGGACTTTTTGCCAGCATTTGATTTAGCACTGCAAGAAATTTGTTTTAATTTAAGATTTCCTAAATCTCTTATACAGAAGCAAACTTAATATTGTAAAGTCTTGCACATGCGCTTAAATAATCTTAAAGAAATATATGTAAGTAAAATTTCTTACTCCAAGAGAACTGGGTTTTCCTTTGATACTTTTTAGGGAAAGAAATGCAAAAATGTGTAGAAGACACATATATGAAACACTTCAACTAAAGCTACTTGGTTAAAAATTTAAAAAATATATTTTGTCTCTATTTTTTGAAAGATTATGTGTTCTTCTTTCTCGCTTTCATTTATATCACAGTTTTTCAGATGGACATATGATATAGTCACCTCACTGTCACTTCCTTATTTTTAACAGAGTCTGGCAGGTGTTCATCACAGACGTGCAAGAGAGGAATTCGTTTTCACAGCACCCCTTTGAGACATTCAGTTTGTAGCCATGCACAGTATAATATCATATTTTACCACTCAGGGGGGCTAGAATTCAAGCTAATAAGACCAGTTGCAGTAAATATTTTGCAGTAAACACATTTCCAGGGTGGCATGTAGATACCATTGTTGAGTGAGAAAGATGCAAATAAAAAGCCATTCTCATTGAATCAATAAATGAGGTCATGAGGGAGAGTTAAGCTGTGTCTCACTAGCAGTCCACTTAGTTCAATGTCCTGCTTCTGGAAAGAGCCCATACTTGGTACTTCAAAAAAATGAAAAGCTATTGACAGAGTCCATCATTATGTGACAGAAGACTCTTGTCTGACCTGTTTAAATATCATACTTACAGATGGATGCTGATCTCAGCGTGAGCGAAGGGCAAGGTTCAAAATGCTTCAGGAGTTGCTTGTTCCAACTGAAAGACATTGTTCTACTATCTGCCTTTTTTTTTAGCATTTTCAAATAGTTATGAGCTCATATAATGAGGCATAGCAGCAAATGACTGCAGCTTCTACGGGAAAAAGCAGTGAGTGTCAGCAACCAGAAAGCCTTAGAGGTTCATCGCTCTTCTCTGCTTTCAGCCACATTGGTCTGGCACACAAATTAACGCACTCCAAACTGCAAGCTTGGTCTTGTCAACATATCAAACTGGAGTGCTAATCATT
The DNA here is from genome assembly GCA_013399915.1 of Illadopsis cleaveri. Classification (NCBI taxonomy): domain Eukaryota; kingdom Metazoa; phylum Chordata; class Aves; order Passeriformes; family Timaliidae; genus Illadopsis; species Illadopsis cleaveri. The sequence goes on from VXBB01020066.1 coordinate 318,044, forward strand.
AATAACTTATTCTGAGACAATATTGACAGCTGCTTTGCTTTATTACCAATGCCATCTGTGCCCAGCAACCCACAGCCCCTTTTCTACTACTTCTTAGCTTGCATTCCAAATGCTTTTCAGGCTGCAACAAGCAGAATGGAAACAACAGCTTGAGCTTCTTAAGAAATATCACCAGCCAACTCAGGGAGCCCAGAAGATAAGGAATAATATGATTGTAGCCTACTGAGTTTTCATCATAAGCCAGCTTTATGAATAGCATGCTGCCAGATGCCTTTTACTACTAGTGACCACTTCCACTGTTTCCAAAGATCAATATTATGCACCCAATATTCTATTGATCTTTTCCTATTCTGAGAAGTACTAAAGCCTCAGTAAGTTTGATTAGCATATCTGAAGTATTAGCAGTATCTGAAGCATTTTTGAGACTCCTTATTACATTTATTCAGTGTTTGGATACTAAGAGAAATTTGTGACCAAAGAAAAAGTATAATTCCAATAATACTTTAATTATTCCGGTATAAAAAGGCAGCTTCCAGTCTTCTGCTGGGCCACTTGAAGATTTTTCATTTGTGAGCTTCCAAGGTGTTTGCACTTCAGTACAGAATTATTAATAAGACTTTGCCTTGCTGCCCAAAGTGCATTTCTTTGAACAAATGAGAAAATTTAGATTTCAGATGTAAATTTCACTTAAGTCATCAAAGGCAATTCAGTTTTAAACAGACATCTACCAAAAATATTTAAAAACTTGTAAAGAAAAGAGCTGAGATCCATTTTTGTGGATCTACTCAACTGGGATGAAATTGCTAAGAAAATGTATAAACAGACATATTTGATTGTTCCGTAGTAACAATTTGGAAAAAGAAGGGAAAACCAAAGATTTTCAAAAGACGCATAGATAAACTTTTAAGTGTGAATTGCTTTGTAAAGTACCTGTGCTTTTGATTTTTCTATAGTGCTATTTTGGAAAGAGGTGGAAAGAGCCCAGAGGTCTACCACTTTATTTGGAAAAACTATCTTTTGTCTAAGTGAATTTTATCATTTGAAATTTTTTAAGTCAAAGAAAAGAAAAAGATAAACTGTGCTTTTTTCTCACATGCATGTATGTAAATGTAAAAATTCAAGTGCAAACTCAGTCCAAAGCAGAAAGGTCTGGAACAGATGGCTGAAAGTCTTTGGAATGTCAGTTGAACAGAGGCTGTCAGTGGCAGACCTTCACTGAAAAATAAAGGAAAAACGCTACAACAAAGGAGTTTAGGTAGGACTTGCCAGGAAAAGAGGGAAGGCTTCCTGGGTGAAGATACATTTTTAACTACCTGAGGAAGGGACTGGGAATTCCGAAAGCTTGTCTGCTCTTACCAACCTTATTACTGATCTAATAAAAAAACCTGTCTCTGCAGAACTTGCCACTATTAGATCTCTAGAAACCATAGGTTCAGCAGCCTCACTACTACCACGTAAGAGTCACAAGTCAGCAAGAGGAAACGGGCTTCAGAAGGTTGATTAGAGGCTGTCACTTCATCGTGAGGGTTTTGCAGGCCTGTGGTGACTGGGCTGAAAAAGATGAACAATAATTACTGCAAATTCAGTGTATGTAATTACCTCACACAGATGACTTGCCAGGACTGATAACATGCTGACAAATCCGACACAAAACTTTTTTAGCTTGAATAGTGGAGGTTGGCACGTGTGGTCTGCAGTGCTCAGTGAATGACCGCAGTCGCCGTTAGCGCATTGTGCATTGTGCTGCCTCAGCACTCCTGACCCTTGGCCATCCCCATTAGTAGTCAGCAGAAAGAAAACTGATCACAGTGACCCTGCCTCCTGTGGTATCACAGAACCAACCTCAATAGAAACCGAATCTACTGCAGGATTATAATGGCTTCAAAACTGGATGGTGTGTCTCTACCCATCCGTAACAAGATTGAATCCCGCAAAATCAATGTCTGTTTCACGTTACCCAGGCTCTCTGGATCACAATAGGGGACATAATGAAGAGGGAACACACAAGAGGAAACTGAGCTATCTGATAAGAGCTAGCAGCCTATCAGGGCACAAAGCATGCACAGGGAGCTACTCCTCTCCAATCCTGATCTGGGATGGCACAGGAGACTGCAGCTGCAGGTGAACAGTGCGAGACGTGGCAGGTCCACTTTGAAAAAGGAGTAGAAGAAAGGTTCTTTTTCATTTAGTTATTACTCTGTCTGTCACACTGACATTGCTCCCTTAGATCATGTTTCCAATACCACACAGAGTCACAAATAGTTCCTGTTAATTTTATAGGTTAAGTCCAGGGAGAATTTCATCTTATCTCTCAGTTCTCCATCCCTTTTTGTCATTCACAGCATTAAAAAAAAAAATTCAAACCAGCTTTCTTTTTCCAGCAACAAAAAGAATGAAAACAAATGTAATTGATTATTTCAAAAATACTGAGAACACTCAGGCATAAGGACTGAAAATCTATCATAAGTACAATTCTAATTAAGAGAGTGATTAGCATATTAATAACCAGAGAGAAATCTTAAGGATAAGGGTTTTGTAATTATTGTTATCATTGCTTTGGTCTATACTAAATACAGGAAGCTTTATTTATAAATTCTCTCATGTACATACATTTAGTTACATTTCCACTAAGTTATCTCTTTATTTCATGACATTTGCAGCCTTAGATCGAACAATTATCCTCTCCCTTCAGGCACAATTTTAATGTCAAAACAAAAGGCTGTATCAATGGTCTTTAGGACTTTAAATCTGTCTTTGGAAAAAATATTGTATGCCATATATGGAAAACGGAGTGTTAACTATATCTGTGTCTAATCTAACCCAAATGGTGTGTTAAGGATGTGTTTATTGAACTTGAAATGTGCCCAAGCAGACTGACATAAGTTCCTCCATCAGGTGTCAGATAGAACAAGCTGAACTGCAAAGATAGAAGAGGTATTTTCTTTTTCTTTTCATTCTAGGTAAAAACACAAAGCTCTTTGACCCAATTCAATTTTTACTTCAGAAACAGCAACTGAAAGAATCTCCAGGTTTTGCCGGAGAACATTTGAGGAGGTCAGTGAAAGTCACTCTGTCTGGTTAACAAATACTGGATTACATATTGACTGAATAATCCCCAAGTCACTATGAGCAATCTCTTCCCTGTACAGATGTGTTAGAAAATGTGAATGTAGGCAAATTGACTTAATACCAATATATGATAAACCTGAAGGTATCAGACCTGACCTGTCCCAGAGAACTCCCCAGACCTGACATTTTGTATCTCTACTGTCTTTGAGGCTGCTCTGTTTAAACCTGGTTTGTACTCAGAGTGCTTAGAAACTCCTCCTATCTTTGTAGAAGCCAATGCTGATTCTTCTAGGAAAGTTCTCAGTGTCATCTGGCCTGCTGGCAATCAGCCATGTAATACCTCTCTGAGAGCAGATGTATTAGATGGAAGCTGCTCATCTAGGCAGAGCCTGGAGCTTATGTGAACAACATCCAAGTGCATCCTGGAATGATGTGTCCCAGGAATTTGCCCTCGCTTGCTCAAGAGGTAGCCCTGACAGCACACTCAGCAACTAATTCAGCCACAAATTACTCAACATGACTGTGCTTAGTCTTAAGGACAGGAAAGTGCCAATGCAGTGACTCTTCTGAGAACCTGAATCTTCTCATTCTTCCAGCAGTTTTAGACTTGCTGAAATCTCCTGGGCTGTGTCATGTACTGGATGAAATGTTAGCGATAGAAAATAGGTCTGGAAGGGGCCCCGAAAAGATACCCTTTTCAAAACATAAGTAACTTATCTTTCCAGTCCTATAGATTTCACAATGATTTTTCCCAGGTTTCGCTTTCCATTATTCATACAAATAGAAAGCCTCTCCTACTGCCTAAATTCTTTGTCCTTTCTCACCATAAATGCTAGTCATTAGCTGACTGTATTTTTAAAATTCTAAGTATTTTTAATTTTCCCAAGTAGACTTTCTGTCTGATTAGAACCTTTTTGGTCAAATGACTGAACAGAGCTGAAAAGGGTAAATCCACCCCACAATTAAGAGCACTAGGTGGATCTCATGAGGAGGGACAAGGTGAATAGCCAAAGATCAGTTACCACACTGTTTTTGTATAAGACGTAATAAAGATTTCTGTGGAACCCTACTAATTACAGTCATGGCATAAAAGCTCTCCTTACATCATACACAGCTTTGTTACATGCAAGAATGGCAATGGCTTGCTGTTTGTTCCTTGCCAGTGCACCTACAATTTGTAACTGTTCATGTAAAGGCTCTGAAATTCCTGATCTAGAAAGGGTTTTACAACCATCTCTCCCATAGTCTGTGCCATTAATGTGTCTATCCCAGAAATGCCATTAAAAATAAACCTAATGCAAATGCTCATATGTAACGCCATGAGACTTTGCTACCATTTGATTACCGCTTGGTGGTGAAATCACTGGGCAGTGCTGAGTCTGGAGACACTGAAACAGGAAACACAGGCATATATAAGTCCAGGTACAAAACACCTGAGCTATTTCCAAGCACATATCCACATGTGGAAGCTGACCAATCCTCTGTACTACAACTCTGATAAAAAAAAATAAATCTATGCCTATCATGAAAGTGAATCATTCCCAAACAAAATTTAAATGTTATTGTTAATCTGCTTCAAAGTCAAAGGAAACATATTAAATGGTTTTCATTTAGGAACAGAAGCTATACACAGACATCTGGGAAAATGATTACATGGAAACAGTTTTATGCCAAGATCTTCTGCTTATTTCCACTGGCATAGTGGCCTTTCTGGTCAGGATGCCAAGTCTGCTATAGTCAGCAGAGTTAAGGGCTCTCAATGCTTCAAAAGATTGGGATCTAATTGCTGCAAATTTAGTTAATGCCAAGAGAGAAAGACAGGCATCAAGATTTGGGCCTTTGCCCCAAAAGAGAAGTGCAAATAACATCCATAATCATTAGACAGTTGTCAGGAGAGTGCTGAGAACTGGGCTGTACAGAAGCCTGCCTGAAAATTTGATGAACTAAAAAAATTAATGAGCTTTGGGTTCAAAAGGTTTCCTTTGATGTGCATCAGGCATTTTCATGAAATACAAGTAACTACACAAATGTGTTATTTAGCAATAATGGGTCATATCAGAGCTGGGTATCTCTTGATCTCCTGTTGAGATGACAGCATGCCCCACACACTTCTGCCAACACAAAACAAGTGTTAGCAGATTTACTCTTAATGAGCTCATCACACCAAAGTACCAGTTAAAGGGAGTAGGTCACAGATTATGTTTGTTTAGTTCTCCTGATGTGTCTTGTTAATTCCACACACAAATGTGATGTTGAGGGAGGAAGTGGCCCCAATGCACCATGCCTGACTAACTTCTGCACTGACATCTACAAACTGTCTGCCTGAACTTGGAGTAAACTGACACAAATTAATTTGTTCTGCGCCAGCTTTGATTATGGCCCTGCACATATGTACTTTCTCCTCTTAACACCTTTTCTGACCTCTCTCTCCACTGAAAAAGATGTAAAACAAAGTTGGACTTTTTGACCTTTGTTGGATTTGGTGAACTTAGAAGTTTTTACCAACCTTAATGATTCTAAGTTTGAGGTAGGGAGACAATTTCCAGCCCTAGCAGACTGGTATTTTCAGATCACATTTCTGTTTATGCATTTACCCTTCTCATGCATGTTTGTATGTGGCAGAAGCCTCAGTCATGCAACCCCTTGAATTCAAAGTGGTTAGATCAAGGAAGATTAGGAATGAGAGGATACAGTAATACCACAAAATCTGCTCAAAGACCCACACTACCTTCTCTTCTAGGTACATAAAAAACCTGGTGTCAGTCAATGGTATTACTACAGCATTTAACATGCACAGCTACATTAGCAGATATTTATGTCCAGAGACCATCACAATCCTTCATTCCCCACTCCTCCAATGAACCCATGCCTTCCTACCTTTTGTTTAAATTCCTTCCTGTGAAACAGAACATCCTTCCTATGGAAGTCAGGTACTTGCTAGAGGAAGATCTTAAAGACCCAGAAGCTCTGCTGCATCTCTGTATTTTATTGTGTATGGAAAAGAGGTTTACTGGTTAATCCAGTACTTCATTTCTCTGTTGGGAAATGCTTAAGGCTTGATGTGCAGTCTTGATCCCTTTCTCCTGCATAGCAAGACAGTGTCCAGTGCTGTATGAATAAGCTAAGGCATAGGTTAAGATGAAATAACTTTATATAACAATTACATGCCAGTATGTTAATTTTCTTGAAGAAGCATCATCTCTCCTGCTATTCTCCTAACAACAATCTATTGTTATGAAAATCAATATTTGAAGTGAAATATTTTCTGTGCTGGATTTCATAGAAGCAGTATGTGATAATGTTGTATGAACACTTAACAGCCAATGCTATTTTCACAGAAATCAATTTTGTGTCATAGCCCATTAGGTACTTCAAGGCAATGCAACATTTGAAGCTACAAAAGCTTTAGTAAGGCATATAAATTACACAATAGACTCTTATCCTTGTCAGGATATGCTTAAACTGCAACTTTGATGGTGGGGAAAACTAAAAGAGCTCCTATTCTTCCCTTCTTTCCAATTCTGTTTAAGAAATCACAGCACAAACTGAGTTCTAGAGTAATTCATGTTAAAAATAAACCTTTCTCCTTTTTTTGGTAAAGAGAGGCTGAATCCAGAACGCAGCGGAGTAACCCCACTAGTAGCTGTACTGGCACAAAAAAGTGACAACAGTGCTGCTGGAGAACACCAAGGAGAGCAGGAGCTCCTTAAGCCACTTTGAGTGCTTGTGGTCAGTGCCTTGTTACTTCACACCTACCCAAAAATTAGTCCTATCCATGACTAGCTCTTGCAATTCAAAGCACATTTTGGACAGTAACCAGCTTCCCTGATTCTAAATATATATAGTGATTTTTTCATCAACTAGGACTAAATTATACTCCACAAGAAGCAATTATTTGGAATGCAGATAAAACATAAGAAAATGCTACATAAAAATGGTGTCAAAGATGGCTTCCTTTTGAAAGCAAGGGAGTTAAGGCAAGAAAAAGTTGGCATTACTGGTAAATGATCCACTACCAAAGCAAAAGCATTTCACTGATAGAAAGAATCAAAACACAATCACACACCTGTGAAGCAGTTTATGGTGGCTACACAAGTCATAGTACAGTAAGAGTAAGAGCAGAACAATGAGAATAAAAGTAGCATGAAAGCTCTTTAGACAAAAAGCATAAACTCTCTCATCTGGAATTACAAGTTGTACACAAAACATGTTTTGAGAACAATATTTTCGTAACAAGGAAGGTGTAGAAGCAATACCACTTATCAAGTGTTGCCTCTGCTTCAAACATGATGTTTGGATCCAAAGTGTCTGTACACCACCTTTACTTTAGACATAGCATGAGACTTCATTACCATAGTTTCATTATGGCTATTATTCCAAGTATGTTTCTACTTTCTTTCCCCAGAGCTGATTGCCTCAGCTCCCAAAAGGCATCTTTGGCAGCCCACCGTTTGCTCTCTCCAAAAATCTTCTGCACTGCTGCTTCAGACACCATGGCTCATGCCCTGTCATCACCTCACCTCTTTCCAGATGTCTTAGTTCTTCTTTGTTTATATCTTACCTAATTTCAGGGACCGGAATAAACAAAAGCATTCACTGTTTCCTTCCCCTCTGTGTACTTAACCAATATATGCATCACTGCAGTACAAACACAGAGGTTAAGTCTGTGTTTATCAAATAACTCTGACATAACCTGGGGTGTTTAGTCTGTCCTCACAGACAAATGAAATAGAATTTGGTGAGCTTAGGAGTGAAAACTGAGTATTAAAGCTAATTGAAAAATACGAGGTACTGTAATTCATTTAATATTTCAGCATCCCCAATTGCCTCATATTACATCAGTTTTGATGTGTTTCTTTAAGGCAGCAACACTTAGAAGTATTTTTACAGGCATACATCCTCCTTAGCTTTTGCATATTTGTTACCTAAATCAATATCCAAGTAATTAATCCTACATTCAAAAGTCTTAGGGATCCTTACTGTCTTTTATCTGTAAACACATCTCCTGATCATCTCCTTTCTCTAATTGCTCTAAGGATCTCAGGGGAGACAACAGCCAACTTCTTTCAATGTCCTTCATTCCTACTCAAACTATGTCAGAAGTTATGCTGTTTCTCTTACAGACTCAGACCTCTCCAGGACACACCATCCTTTCGGGCTTACTTTGTTCCCGGCTTTTGGCAGCTCCTGTTTTCTATTCAGTCCCTTGATGCTTCCCAGGCTTGTCTGTGATGCTATATGAATTCTGTATATCTCTTGGAAAAAAATAACCACTTGATTCTGTAGTTTTGTGCTTTATGCTTCAAGAATTTGTCTGGAATATATCCACATGTACTTTGAAATTCCTTTCATTTATAAAATATCAACTTGAATGCAGAGTACAAGAATCTAAACACAAGAAAAAATACCTATATGAGAAAAGATCAGGACTCTGGACTGGGATTTGAAATATCTGGAATTACTTCTTGGTTCAAAAATTCTGCATGTGATCATCAGTTACAGCTGTATCATTATAAAACAGCAGTCTCTAAAGGGATAATGAAGTTCTGCCTTCACTCATCCTCTCTTCAAACCATCGCCTTGGAGATGAATTGGAGAGACTCTGTATGCCCCAGGGTGTTAATGTATTGGCAGGATATTTGAACACCCAGATGTTTGAACACATTATTCCTGTGTGCTTCAGAAAGTACAGCTTAGATCTATATTTAGTCTGCAAATTTGCAATCTGTACTTGCAGCCTTTTAGAACTTCCTTGACCCAGTGGTGTAGATATAACATTGTCTTTTTTACTGCCTTCCCTTGGCTTCAACATCTTTTCTGCTGTGAACCATAACTACTGAGATTATACCTTACTCTGTGTAAAAAATTCTTAATAATAAAATACTAAGGGTGTACATATAAGCAGCACTAGTTAGGACTTTGCAAAATCTTCAAACAAATGCCTTATATTCTGCACAAATTCAGTGACTAGTTTCAACACGTAACTGACTTTCACTTCTTAATATTTTCAGTACAAATTTACAGCCTCTTATGTCAAGCTTTTTGTTACATTCCACACCTCTGTTTAAACATAAGTTTCAGGAAAAGTTTCGTTCTTTAAATTATTTTAAAACTGGAGCAGTCTGATCCCAAAATATTTACCATTCACCTTACCTGCAGAAGCCACTGTGCAGTGTACTGTTCAAACTCACTAAACATTCTTAGAGCTGTGCTGACACCAAAAGGATCACTTAAAGCCTAAGCAAAAATTTGGTAACAAATGAGGACTCATCTGAACAGACCCCATGACATCCGCATGGCAGGAGACACTCAACACATAAACCTGCCTTAATAATCTCTTGGTAGTGTTAGCATTTACAGTAGTATTAAAAAAAAGGTAAAACCAGGGCCTCCTTAGCCCTTTGTTGTTTCTTGTAACTGGAGAACGGGGTTGAGAAATATGCACTGAACAAGGCACTTGGGGCACATCACAGGGTCTACAGGCATTTGGTGATCAGGACATCCCACATCAGCCTCAGGGGTCTTCCTCTGGGTACCCATCAGACAGTCCAGCACAACGTGCCCTGGCACCAAGGACACAGAGTTAAAGCAGGCAGCAGAATCTGAGTTCCTGGAATTCATTTTACTAATCGACTTAATTAATTTAAATGGATTAATTTAATTAATTGATTGTTTCAATTAATTTAAATGTCATTAATCACTTTACTTCATTTTTCCAATGACAGAATTGCAGTGAGAGCCAAAGAAGCACAAAGCAAACAAGCAATCTGGAAATTCAAGTCAAATGCAAGGCAGTTAAAGCTAAATTAATGGTGTAAACAGCACATTAACGTACTGCAAGGTCACGGCTGCTCAGGCTGGCGAGGACTGCATCCACCTCAGCTTTTCTCAACATTTGATGAAGGATAAGTATTCTGAGGGGATGAGAACCTGCCTCCTCTTGGCTGCTATGAGAAACATATTATGACTGAATTTAACCAATACATTCAGAACAAGAAATGCACATTCCAGCAGTGAGTACAGCTTTGCCCTGGAAGGTAAGTGATATTTATGAAGGACAGTTAGGGGTCTGTCCTGTCCCTGTCTGGCCTCCCTGGCCCATCCCCACAACCCTGCTGTGACTGTGCTGTGTCCAAGCCTCTCCTCACTGGGCCTGATCCCAATTTGCTACAACTTGGCCTTGGACCTTTCACCTAACCATTGACTTCCCTGATTGCTGAGACTCTGAGCTGACTCCAGCTGCATCTCCAGCCACGCTTCTGCCTGATGCCTTATGTAGTGCCTAAGCTGAACCAGCAGAACAAAGGAGGTTACTTCAGATCTACAGCCTTTTCAGACATCGATCAGGAGGGTCTCAGCTTACCCAGGATGGAGCCCCACTGCCCAGAAGGAATGGGATGATGGTTTCTCCACAGAGATTTCCAAGAGTCTGCCGTAGGTACAGTACATGTCCTGCCACAGTGATGTGCAGAGCAGCAGCCTCTGAAATCTGCCAGGATCCAACCACAGCAGTCTTGTTATGTGTCATTCCAGAGATACACAAGTGGTAAAGAGGCAGGGTGACATCCAGGCATAGTCAAATTAGGGGGTATTTGGAGTACCCAGAGACTTCATAATCCAGTTTTATAAAAATTCAGGTGTTTCTCCTTTAACTAGTCTATATAAGTTTTTCCATTCCTAATCTTCCAGTGACTAGGTGACACTTACTTGTTTGCAGATGTGGAGTTTTGGGATCACAGCAAATCCAAACCAGCACTGTAGATTAAACTAAACTTTTTGGGAGGTTGATTTTTTGCTTGTTTTCTCTAATAGGATGTCAATCCTGACAATATTTGCTACACTCCCTTCTTCTTCTCACCTCTCATGGCTGCAAACCCATGGTTAGGAGATACTGTTGCTCTGCCAATGTCTGAATGACCATAGGAAATGGAGTGGACACAGCAGACAGCTCTATGCAAACCTGTTTGATGAGTTCCAAAATCAGTTTCCTTCAGATATTTTGGTTCTGTAAGAACTGCACATTTGCATCACCTGTTTCAGCTCACTTCTGTGACTGTCACTCCTCTGTATGTAGAGCTTACTCTCTTCCATAAGCTCTACTTCAGAGCCTCTATTGTAGGGACTGAATTGCTGTAGCTGATTTTTAGGATCCCAATACACCCATTTAAATATTTTTAAAATATGTATGGACCATATCTGCCACAGCAACTAGGTAACTGAGCTGATTTAAAGTCCAAGTCTAAGTAGAGATTTGCTTCATCTCTCCCGCACAAAATCTTCAAACAAAATACAGACAACTAGAACTGGTTTTTTTTTTAAATACAAGGCACCATATTCTCCTACTAAACCCCCTCCACCTTTGCCTTTTAATTGCTCTCACTAAATTAATCATGTCATTTTAATGTGTGATGAATACCATCAAAACCCATTAAAAAGTCATCTTAGAAGTTCAGTAATCTGAATTTGATCACAAAGAGCAGATCTCTTAGGATAGTGCCATCATTCTTCAGCACAGACTCACAGTTTAAAGCTTTGGACACAAATACAATGATTTTTTTTCAAAAGCAGATAGCCATAAATATGCTAAATACTTACTACATAATCTTTGTAGCTTTCCATTCCTTTGGATTGAATTCCACTCCTGCCTTGTGGGTCAAAAATAGTTCAGGAGCTATGCTGTTCTGAAAAAATAGCATAGTTAGTTCTTGTGTGGCCTGTACCCTACACACTTGCATTAAATTTAATCATTTAAATAACTGCATGGCAGTTTTCTGCACTTTGGTGACGCTTACAAAACTGAATCTTATTATTTTTTAATTTAATATATTTTCACAGAAAATCATATCTGAATATATTTTTCTCTTTCTGTTCCCCCTCCTTTTTTGGTTGGTAAAACCAGTACACAGTTTAACTTGAGATTTGATGAAAGATAGTCAGCTGGAAATATCTGTTTGGATTATCTTTAATTGTAACTAAACTTAGAAACTGCTTAGTCCTACTTGTCAGAACCACAATTGTACATTAATTACTCCAGATTAAAAGAAGATTAAAATTTGGATGTGGAAACCAAGGAACACCTTCAGCATCTAGGTAAGTACCAGGCTTGGTCAGTCAACACTTTGGTACACAGCATAAATGATCTTGACAACACACCCTTCTGCCTGTGTGGAAGGACAATGAAATTGCAGTTGACAAAGAACACAGGTAGTGGGAGCTTTAGGTCCCATAACAAAAATGAAGTCAAAGGACTGAGATATTTAACTTTGAAGACATCAAATTCTCTGTTCAGATGTAATTCTAAGCAGTGCTTGTTGCCAGGGGCTAGAGTGAACTGTGTGAAAGAAGTGAGGAGCAGATCCAAGCTCCGTGAGGGCTTAAATCCTCCCTAACTGCAGAAAACTGGAAAATATCCAAACAGCTTAATGTGTTGTACCTGCAAGGAATACATGATAATAAAAAACATTATACATATCACACACTTCACAATGAGTGATCTTTGAAGCATTTGATGTGGTTTAGAAGCTTCAATTAACTCAAAGTAGGCTCCTTATGAAATCCTAATACAGAATCATGAATTCCAGGCAAAACAAAACACAAAGGCTACAAAAAACAAAAGGGGAACACATGAGATTTTATAACTGAGGGGAAGCCAAGGAACAGATCTTGCTCTTTCTGAGATTAAACACTAAAGAAAGATCATCTCACAGCAGTGATCACCAATACAATCTCAAAGAAGGCACTACCAACTGTTGACAAAGAATTTATCCAGCCCAGGCAGTCAGCCAGCCCCATAATAAAGTGGTTAAGGGGGTAGTAGCATTCTGGCAATATAGATAGGAACAATAAGGGAGACCAAGTGAGAACCCAAGGAAGGACAGCACAGCGAGCTGCAAGAAAGGCCAAGGTTTCTTTTACATTGTAAAAATTAATATTCCTGTTAGGAGTGAATGATGGTTTCCATCTCACTGTACAGTAGAAATCCAAAGCAATTAATAGAAAGTCTCACTATGTTTCCATGTATCGTAAGTAGTCTTATGTTGAGACTTGTTAAAGAGTTAGTAATTTTTCATGTGCTTAAAAATCAAGCTTTTGTTAAAAATCTCCACTGAAATTCTCTAAGACTTCAAAGGAATAATATCTGGAAGGCAAGTACAGGTGCATAAGAAAAGAAAAATCTCTTGATTATTATATCTTGAACCACTACATTCAATCCATCATAATGAATAAAATAACCCACAATTTAACACCATACCAACAGCATTTTTAAGGAACCAGGTGGAGAATCTACAAGCACAGCTGAAAAGTTGTGTGGCATGTTTCATCAGGATTGCTCATGAATATTCATATCACATATTCAGATTAATGTAAAAGGCCACTGTCAAGCAGAAAGCATGAGTCAGATCCCAGGAGCCTATTCAAAGTTGTAGGCTTCTTTTTCATTTTTGATATTGTTTACTTTGCACCTTTCAGTCATCTCGATATACAACCCTAGGCTCATCTTGTTCTGCCCACAGTACAGATGGCCAGAATCAGCACCTAAAATTCAAATTACATTTGGTAGACATAGGATGGATTAGAGGTAATTAGGGCCTCGTTTTGTTTCAGTAATTATAATTCTGACATGCTAGAAAATTCTATTCCTTTTTAAGTAATTTTTATTCCTAAAGGGAAATAATCCTCACCCAATGATTTAATGTTGTCTCAAACAATCCCAGCTTAACTCATACTTTTTTACAGAATCTACCAAAAAAAACCCCCCTCTATTCAGTATGACATTTATCGTTACTATTGAACTATGGAAGGTGTTATAAAAAAGAGCTCAGGACTTATGCCATTGTGCCATAGATAGTTGGCAGGAAGAATATTTGTGTGGCAATGCAGAGCTGTATGGGGAAATGAGCAGGTAGACTGCAAGTCTGGAGGTGACTCCACTGACATCATTAGACAAACAAACACCCTCCACCACCTGAGCAAATTCTGGAGCAGAGAAGATTAAAATTTTGGAGACAAATTAACAGGACAAACCCCATTCTTTCTGCTCTAGAGGGAGTAACTTAAAAGCACTCCTGTATGGCTACAGGGAATCACTGGCAGAACTTCCAACCCCTTCTTATGACAAAAGATCACAAGCCAGTCCACTGCATCTCAAGAACAATGCAACGGAAAGCAGCAGGAAGATCCAATCAAATGATTATATGGAAACTGTTTTGGTCAGAACCACAAGCACACACCAGTCTCCATGGAGTCACTCCCTAACAGTGTTTTTTAAGTTGATAGCTGCTGGCTGCCTTTCCATCCTCTGATTTACCTTAGAATTAAACAATTGTAGAATTGTTTAGGTTGTAAAAGGCCTTCTAGGTCATCAAGTCAAATCGCTTACCTAAGACTGCCAAGTCCACCATTAAACCATCTCCCTGAGCAGCACAGCTACACAACTTTTAAGTACCTCAAAGAATGGTGACTCAGCCACTTCTCTGGGCAGCCCATTCCAATGCTTGACAACCCTTCCAGTGAAGAAATTTTTACAAATATCCCATCTAAACTTCCCCTAGTGCAACTTGAAGCCATTTCCTCTTGTCCTACTAATTATCATTGGGGCAAAGAGACTGATGCCCCCTCACTGTAACTTCCTTTCACTAAGTTGTAAAGAGTGATAAGGTGTCCCCTGAGCTTCCTATTCTCCAGGCTAAAGAACCCCAGCTCTCAGCTGCTCCTCATAAGACTTGTGTTACAGACTCCTCACCAGCTTCATTGCTCTTCTCTGGACACCCTCTGGGATCTCAAGGTCTATCTTGTAGTGAGAGGCCCAAAACTGAACACAGGATTCAAGGTGCATCCTTACCAGATCCAAGTACAGGGGGGACAATCCCTTCCCTTGTCCTGCTGGTCACACTATTGCTGATAGAGGCCAGAATGTCATTGGCCTTCTTGGCTACCTATGCACACACAGAGTCATGTTCAGATGGCTGTCGACCAGCACCCCCAAGCCCTTTTACACAGGGAAGGTTTCCAACCATTCTTCCCCAGTCTGGAGCAGTGTATGGGGTTGTTGTGACCCAAGTGCAGGACCTGGCACTTTGTTTTGTTGAGCCTCATACAATTGGCCTTGGCCAATTGATCCAGCCTATCCAGATCCTCTGCAGAGCCTTCCTACCCTCCAGCAGATCAATATTCCCACCCAACTTGGTGTTACATGTTACTGACTGAGAGTGCACGGTGCACTCGAACCCCACACTCAGGTCATTGATAAAGATATTGAAAAGGACTGGCCCCAATACTGAGTCTTGAAGAAAACAAGTTCACCAACCCCCAGCTGGATATAACTCCATTCACCACCATTCTTTGGACCTATCCATCCAGACAATTTTTAATCCAGTGATGAGTGCACCCATCTAAGCCATGGACAGCCTTTTATTATTATATTTAAGAAAAGAAAGTTAGCTCTTCCACGCTCTTTTTTGTTACAATGCTAGAGATTACGTACTGATAAGACAGAAAAAGTAAAATGGATCTGTAATGCATTTGATATTCTGATGTGTCATGCTGTAGCCCTTCTCTGCAGTAAGCTGACACTCTACCACGGTATTTCCCATTCTTCACTGTAGACAGCTTATAACTAACACAGTGATTTGCATTACATATTCCTCTGAATACAGCAAAGAATGTATGTTAAACTAGAAACACTGGCAGCTTGCTTGGCCCTAGCATAAACCACTGCTTGCTCAATTCAGCACCATCACAGCCACATGAAAATAATAGTCAATAGTGTTACAAAAAATAAGAAGGAATCAAGGCCAAATCCAATCAACATAACTGTCATGTCTCCCAGGCACCTTCTAGACGACATACCATTGAGCAATCTCTCTTTAAACCATTGGACAAGTTCTGTTTGTCCCTGACAAAAGACACTTTTGTGCTGTTCACTTCCCACACAGGGTCAGCTAGTAAACCAGTCCCAAAGAAACCTAAATCTGCTTCCATTACTCCATGAAATTTGGGAAACCGTGGAGTAATCTTTAGGTAGAGACCAAAACTTATGAGGCAAAGATTGTTCCACCACAATCTAAGCCTTGTGCTAACAGAGGACAGAATTTTAGCTGTGCACTCAGAAAAGAAATAATAGTGAATAAAAAGAGAGTAATGAAAGGGTTAGGAGCATCTGCTTAGACATTGCAAACATTCTAAGCATCTCCCATAGGTGTTGTTACAGTCTGTATTTTATTTCCCCGATGAAGCATAAAGAGAACCAGAAAGACAGTATTTAGGAGAGTAGTTGTTCAAACATGAGAGACTGTGGTTGTCAAGACAGCCACGACATTCAGAGTATTTAATTAAAACTTCAGAAGGCTTTAATCATCAGCACCTTGTTATTTAGAAGTCTTTTATACCTTTTCTATGTACTTTCCTATGGGCAGCTCCAAGCAGCCTTGGCTCTTTCCCTCTGTGCTCTTGCAGGCAGCTCTGCAGTACAAACTCAACAGCTCAGCTTCCTGCTCACAGTATGACCACCAAACTCCAGCTGACTCCAACTGCTAATTCACTCTTCTATCACACCCATGTATGTGAGGGCAAGGCTGTTCCCACTCTTGGGTATTAACACAGCTGCAATATATCGGGGGCAAGATTGCCTTCAACACTACCTCTATCTTGTCTTCCCACATCTTCCCACAAGAGACCATGCCAAAAACAGTGTTCCAGTCAATTTGAATCTCATGGCTCTTCATAATCACAGAGAAAATATCTGTACTGTCACTTCTATCTTCCAAAAATGATTGTTCATTTGCTTTTCCTGAAAAACTCTAATATAAATTATGGTAGCTGAGACCAAATAGAATCAGGAAAGAACTTCAAGGGAAGAAATGCAGTTGCATGTTTAGGATTCAGTCTTGTCACAAATCTTGCTACCTTACATTGCTCTTCTAAGAAAAGTTTGAAAATGCAACATCCAAAATTTGAGTGCTGAAGTTCTACTTCATTTCTCACTATTTTTTTTCTAATAATGATATTGAAGGAAAGCAGCACCTTATGAATCTGCTGCAGTGACAAAAGAAAAAAAAAAGGAACAATTGTTGGCATCTCCACGTTTCATTGATGTAAATTATGTGAAATGAAATGACAAATGTTTTCATGCAAAGCTCCAGTAGGGAGAGATTGAATACAGACAGATCCAACCCATCTTCTGAGTTACTGAACAGCCTCATTCATTCAGGGAGAAGACTTATGTTCTGATTTTGATTCACAAAGAGAAATGCAAAGAGATTGAGTTTGGTTTGTTTGCTGCTAAGTGTATATTACTATAGATGAACTTGATGAAATTTATTTGCCAAAATCCAGTGATGAAGAAAAGGAGCTGCAGAACAAGAAGCGCAGAATGACTAGAACTTACAGAGAAGTACAAATCACATCCAGGTTTGTTATCTAAATTATTTTGCACAGTTCTGATACAAATCACTGGACAACAGTGAGTTCCATTCTCTGGGCCACTATAAAGGTAATGCCTAAAATATCTCTTTAAATCTTTTTATCTGTGAATGCCTTAGTTCCATGGATCAACAACCCAAGAAAGCAACAACTTCTGTATACTGTAGAACAAGCAGCACCACCCAAATGCAATGTAGGGAAATACCTTTCCTGGCCTGTGAGTATGCACAGATTTCTTCTTGGAGATACTAATACATGCCAATAAGCAGAATAATCTCTTGGTGTTAATCTAAATATATCTTTCCTAATAATCAAATGGAAATTATTCATTTGATCCTTTGCACCACTTACATTGATCTAAACAGATGCAAAGTGGAAAGGTTGCATGAATCTCATCTCAGACACAGCCCTGTCTATTTTTCAGTCAGAAGCATTTTGACATGCTACTGTGGACTGTATTTCATAATGAAACATGCTGTGCTTTTGGCAGATGATGGCTGGTACCCATCTGGCAAAACATGAATCACAGTCAGAAACATAGCCTAACTGTTGTTATGAATTTAGGACAAGTCAATGAAGCTTTCAGATTTCCCCTGGATGATCTGGTCTTCTAAGCTTCAGTGTGTAAGTTTAGGCCTATGTTTAGTATAGGTTGACTTAAACAGTACTTATAAACATTGTGGCACTCAAGTTTTTAGCAGTCAGTAGGGTTAAGTGACTACAGGAAGCAGAACAAAAAAATAATTGCCTTTGAGTCTTTTCAGTGAGTAGAAAACCCCATTTGTTTCTTCAAAGCCGAAATTGGCCACAGAATTATAGAAAAATATTTCCATATTATCTAAGGGGTTTATGGTTCCAATTAGATACAAATGTGGAAATCAATTAGTTTAAATGGAGAGAAATGGTGCAGGTTCTCCCTGGCTTTTGGATAAGGATTTAACCAGAAGTTGGCTGCCACAACCCATATCTGAGAAAAGTAACAGCTGACCAGTATCTTTTTCAGCAATTTCAAGCATGTAAAAGGCTTGCAGTTCATTTTTAAAGACTTTATATCCATAAAAAGAGAGATCTTTTTTTCCCCTTTTTTTCCCTCTATACCATCTCCCTGGTTATTTCCATCAATGATGATATAGAAAAATCTGCTTTTATTTGCTATAGGAGGTGGAGACTGATTTATCCCAGAGAAAGTTCTTGCTTTCTCCAGTAAATTTATCCCCTGAGTAACATCACAGATTTCATAACATTATATTAAGAAAAAAAACTGGCCTATCTTCATACTATATCATTTGTTTGGTGTCTTGAGCATAATTTCAGACTAGTTTCAAAACTAGGATAATGACACAAAAGTTAACTGAAAATTATTGGCCTTTCACTTTGGCACATACTTTTAAAATTTTTTTAATTATTCCTCACTCAAGAAGTGCAAGAAAATAAAAATGTTAAAAAATAAATACTTTTTAAGTTATGTGTATTAACACCGCACAGCAATGGCATATGGTTAAACTATAGTTCTTGCACAGTAATTACCCATCCATAAGTGTTTTCAGAGTATTTTGCATAGGATGTCTTACTTCTACTTAGAGCACCCACTAATACTTTGAACAACACCAAAGAATGGAACAAAAACACGGGAACTGGAGTGTGTTGGTCAAGTTCTAAACTTACTTGACTGGAATACTCAGACTGAAAGTACATCCTACCCTTACAGAAATGGACCCACTATTGAATATGGTTTGACAGACAGCAATCTTTTAAAGAAGGAAGACTGAAGCCTAAAATGAAGGAAACACAGAGGCAATTTACTTTGCATATTTAATGGGATGTTTCCTCCAACTTAAAGACCATTCTAACAGGATTAAACCAAATTAAAAAGGATCAGGACTAACACTTCCAAGTCTAAAATCAATAATTTGGAAGCCTGAAAGTATTCTGTGCAACACAACAGAAAGAGGAAATTTGGTGCAGCCAGCATTCAGACTTAGGTGATATTCAGAAGCTACCAGTGAAAAATAAGCATAGATCATTACTTATATAGCTTGAACTAAACTCCAAAAGCTAAAATTCAGCAGAAAATCATTAATAGCCTTGAACAGTAAAAAGATTTGACTCCACAGGACTTTGCCACTGGAACTTTTACACCCAGATGAACTGCAATCTCTAGGTCCAGAGAAGTTAAGCTTTTTCTTTACTTGCTCAATTGGGTATTTGAGGTAGAAAGAGCTGAGTGAGAATGCTCCTACTTTCTCACACGTCCTTTTTCCCACAACAGTACTAAGCTCATAGCTCAATCATGC
Source organism: Illadopsis cleaveri (assembly GCA_013399915.1). NCBI lineage: Eukaryota > Metazoa > Chordata > Aves > Passeriformes > Timaliidae > Illadopsis > Illadopsis cleaveri. The sequence goes on from VXBB01020066.1 coordinate 337,828, forward strand.
TGTCCGTGCACAAGTCTATAAAGAGGTGAAGTTATATGTATATCTTCAATAATTAATGTTTCAATTTTGCTTTTTTTTCCAATGAAATGGCTAATTTTTCATTTGAATATATTATTGTCATTGCTCTTACCCATGTATTATTTGCACTGTGACTTGGGTTTAATTCTAAATTCATTTACTTCCTAGGATTTTCTACGCATCTTATTCCCCACGCTCAGGGGCTGTATTTCTGAGAGTGTTAAAATTCTATTAAAACCAAAATAAGTGGTTACTTGTATTATTAGAATGTGCCTGTAGGTATAATCTACTACAAGTTCCAAACCCCTAGAAATCATACAAATTAAATAATGTACATACTGCTAAAATCCTCTGAGCCACTCTAAGTGCTATAAAACAAAGCTTTACAACATCATTTTAGTATATGCAACAATGAGCTGAATCCTCTTTGTATTTTGCCTTGAGATTTAAAAAATAATAACAGAAAAGGTTGCAATTTTGCTTTATTGGGTACCTTTCCCACCTGCAGGTAAGGGGCAGCAAAGCTACCCAGGAGAGCAGGGAGGAGCTCATTGAACAGTCATAGCAAAACAGCATCCTTTTAAAGGATTTTGCTTCAGCACAAGTAGCCTAGAAGATAGATAGGAGCAAATAAAGCTGTTTCAATATAAAGAGCTCCATTAAATGCTTGAATGGCCCTTCCTAATGAATAAAGCTCTGGTGGGACGGAGTAGTAAGTCAGTAAAGCAGGTGCTGTGCTGAGGGGCAGACACTGGAATGCAATTGCCAGTTAGGTTGTCTTTTTCTACCCATTCAAGATAATCACTTCAGCCCCCATAATGCATCTTTGTGGAAGTTATTTCCACAAATCAAGAGTTTTAAACCCTTTAGTAACAGTTGAAATTGTTCAGTTTGGAGACAGAATGGAGAACACTGAGGAAATACAAACAGCAGAACAGAGGCAATTCAGTACTGTTACAGTTTTTCTGAGAAACGAATGGGCTAGCCAGGATTAACAAAACTAATATTACACAGTGCTTTGTCCTTCTCCAGTAGTTTCCATCTGAGCTTCAGCATTTCCTTGAGGGAGGAAAGCATTTATTTCCCTTTCGTGTTTGGACAGCTGAAGAACAAGAAATGAAGGTGATTTGTTCAAAGCTGCACAAGTTTCAAAATTAGCTGTATTCATAACCTTCAAATCCAAATTCCCTTTCTCTAAGTTCACCCACACATCCAGAAGCATAGCACTAGTATTCTTTTCATACTATATACACTGTTCAATTAAGAATACAAAAATTGGTTGATTGTTTTATGAAAAAAAAAATCACAAAAATCTGTTAGAAGGGAAGTGTCAAAGAATTTGTTAATGCTCAACAAAACTAAATTAAACCTTAATTTCATATTGACATTAATATGTATAGGAAGGATTTATTTGGGCACTTTTTCTGTTTTTCTTAAGGGTTTTTTTTAAGTGTTTAAACCTTAAGAAATGAAAGTTGATTTTTCCACTGAAACAAAATGCCAGATACCTTTTAATTAAAATCACACCTGGTGCATTAAAGTTGTCACTTCCCCATTTCCTGCATAAAAAATCTCCACAACACTCATTTGTTCTCAGAAATTATTGGGTTTGTATTGAAAACTTGGTTTAATTGCAACTATTTTTTTTCAGTAGGAAAACTGGCATCATGAAAGAGCCCAATTCCTTGTGCCATTTGCTCTTTTGTTTGGATCCATGCTCCATAAGTAGCTCAGTAACTCACCAAAGCACTGTGATAATGCAGTCCAGCAGTCTTGTCCTAGCTTTGAATATGAAGGAACTATGGAGCAAGACTGGTACTGGGAGCCTTTGCCATAAGCCTAATAATTTCCAGAATCAAATCATCTTCAAAAAACTCTCCAAAATAAGGCTCCCACTGAAACAAAGCATCCCTCATTCTACCATGATGGCAATCCTGTTCACAAAGGTAGAGAAGCCTGGTGAACTCAAAGCCACAGGACACTTCTCACCTTCATATACACAAACCATGGCTCAAATATTTTGAAATCAGCTCAACATTAGCTGTTTGTAATTTCATTTCTTGGTCTAAGTTAATTTGAATTTGTGCTAAAATGTATCATAGACATCTCTGGTATCTCCAGGTAACATCAAACAGGATTTAAATTCTGACTGCAGATCATTCCTTTGAGAATCAATTCATACTTTCTTTTTGGTTTTGTTTATATTCGGAAGGGTTCAATTGCTGCCTCTTGGGGAAAAGAAATCATTCTACTCCTCTAATACATATTAGAAGACATGTTGGATAAGAACTTAAATTCTACCTCAGAACTTCTCTTGCAATCTGGGATTTATAATTGTACACTGTATTTCCATTTTTTTGTCCCCAAAATGTAATTAATAAATGTGAATATGTACATTGATGGATTTATCAGCATACAGGATGCTTTGGGAAATCCTACTGAAGAATCTATTTTTAAAATACACTTAAACCAACTTAAACCTTTTGAGCATTTTTTTTATTACAGCAGAAGAGTTTGTATGCATTGGTATAATGTGACATGCACATCCCTACTGCACCTGATCACAGCACTATACCTGTGTGCTTTGTTGATACCTGTCATTGTATCAACAATTCAATTAATCTGGCTATTTTCTTAAACCACCAGTTTTCTCATCAGCTACTACTCCTCTTTTATTTGGCACTCTGCTGTGTGCAAAAATTCTAATTACTGGTCTCTCTTGGCACCTCAGTACTTTTCAGATGTGATGGAAATTCTGCTGTCCCACATTTCCTTTCAAAGCACAAGGTGGTTATCTCATCACAGACAAAATCTTTGAATGCTTTTAAAAGTAAATAATATCCTTCAAGCTTGGAAATGGAGAAAGTATGGCAGTGATCAGTGATTCACCATGTGGGATTTTTAAACACTTCATTTTCATCTTACCTGAAGTATTTTATGTCTTTGAAATAAAGAAGCTAACATGAGATGAATTACCTTTCTCCCTAACAGCAGTGAGTCTTGCATTAATGACCAATTACACCTACATCCAAGAACAGACTTGAGCTACAAAAATAGGATTTAAACTTGAAATTACTCTGAACACAACTATAGCACTTTTCCACCTCTTTTCACTTATATGAGATCTCCCAACTGGTATGGTAATTCTATATTTAACACAAGGCAACATTTTCTAAGTTTATAGCTGTATTCAATGATCTTAAGGGTTTTTTCAACAGCAAATTATTCTGTGATTTTTCCAAGAAAAAATGTCAAGTAGTGTTTTTTAAACACATGAACAGTTAATTTTTTTCTGGGCATCAATCACAGAACCCAAAAAACTGAGCTTTCGGGCTTCTGGATTCAGTTTTTCCTTAGACTCATGTTAATTCCCTAATGTCACTGAGTGTGTCTCTTTTCTCCTATGCAGAAAGAGGACTCTATTTTATCTTTGTCAACACAGTGTTACAAGTCCTACTCGATAGTATTGGTAAATCACTCTCAGTATCTTCAAGTGCAAGGCACTCAAAATACTTTGGCCAACAGCTTGCTGTTACACAGAAAGAATGTACACTGCAGTTCCAGCTGCCCTTTAAGATGTACAGACTTCAGTGATTTTTCTCCCCCACTGAATCACTAAGCGTAACACAAACTTAAATATTTTTGAAATATTGTGTCTTTCTTTCTCTATACACAGGTGAAGTCTTTATTTTCTTTTTAATGCAAAAATACTTGTCCTCTGTTTGACAATACTTTGGAAATATATATATAATCCTGAGAAAGTAAGGATAGAGAAGTACTATAAAAGTATCAAACCTGGGAAAGGGTGGTTTTGTGCAATTTAAAAATGAAACTGAACTTATTAATGATGTTATCATTAGAGCAGTAAGAGTAATTTGATTGTTTCACACAGATTCCTATAGGAAGATGGTACTTTTTACCATAGGATTCTTTCAGTCTAACTCAGAAAGACAAAACAAGAAGTAGCAGATTTCTGTTTTCTTCGTGAACATTTTTTTCAGTTAATAAACTTCAGTCCAGCACAAGGTGCAAAATTCAATATCAGAAAACTCTTGAAAGCCTAACTGGCCCATGATATACACAGGGCTAGACAGAATGATCCTTCCTGGCTAAACAAAGCTATGAATACATCTCATGTCCAGCATCCTTCCTAAAAACTCACCTGAGAAGACATGGCTCCTCCATCTTTTAATGAAATTTTTAACTCAAAAAATAATTAGCACATATTTTCACAATGACAGGTCACTTAAATGACTGGACTGTGATTCTGTGGATTCTAGAGCATCTGCTGATAAAGGCCACATCCTATTCCCATGCTGTCAACTTCATAATGCAATCCTTATTCAGACAAAACTCCAGCTGTTCCCATAGAATAAGGCCTGAGTGGGGAAAATTACTCACAGCCCTCCCGTAAACAAATGGACATCTACATCTCTTTCCTGAAGCAGCATGCACCACTGTATAAACTGTATCCATTACCAGCCAAGTTGAGAGTTTTGCCTGTCATTATAATGAAAATTATCTGGCAGCCTTAGAGGCTACATTGACATGCCACTTGCATGGCCTGAAACCATGTCTGAATGCCAGGTATCTGCCAGGCTGACCACCATTAGTACTGTGTAACAAATGAAAAGTTAACCAAAGCCTGTTTCTGAGAATATATACAAAGGAAAATATTTAGTTGTATTAAGATATTATTGTGGCTGCAATGTATTGCCTTCCTGCTTTGAATCGAGCACTGAAGTTTGGAAGGGAAGCTGAGGAATTTCATTTGCAACCAGAGAGTTGGCCTTTATGGACCTTACAAAAACTTGTAATTTAGTTAGTAAGTCTTGGAAAAACTGAAGCTCTCATTCTCAGTAAGAACATATTTTAGCAACTTGAAATTTCCAAAGGCACAAGCTCTAAAAAAAAATTTCCAGGGGCCCTCTGCTGAGTCGCTGCCCTGTTCACACACCCCATGCTTGTGGGTTGTCAAACAGGAGAGTTTAGACTACACAGGCACCAGAATATACCTGATGAGGGCATTTCCATGGGTTTGTTCACCACAACCATTGTAATCTTTCAGTGATGTGCTTGGAGAGATTTAGATTCTGCTCCTTCTTCCTCTAGTCCCACTAATGAATAAGATGGTATTAAGTTCCCAATACATCCATGGTTCCTGAAAGATAAAAAAAATCTTTCTCAGAAAAATTGTTACAAATCAAACATCCTAAAATATTGCTGCTCCCACAGTTAGTTACCACTGGAATAAGAAAGGATGAGAGTAGTTTAGGGACACTCGAGAAACCACTGAAGATTTGAAAAAACAAATATGTCAACATTTTATCTACTTACAAAAATGAGCCATTTTCAGCATTTACAGGTGACTCCTAATATTTTCTCTGAGAATGTTTTCTCTCTTACTTGTTTTTCTTCACCCTTCTCCTCTACATCTAGGTTAAGTCCTTAAATGGTCAAAGTTGAATAGCTTGGGTTCTGAAATCTGATTCTGTCTGAATTTCGGAATGGAAATGAAATTATTTTGGCACTCATAAAACTATTTAATTGCACTCAGAGCAGTCTCAGAGATTCACCACAGACACATTCCAGATTTATGGTGCAAAGAGGCAAAGTAAACATATATCTTAATCCTGGGATAGAGATACAGTAAAATCAGTTCCTTGGGTAATTATTATAGTGGTCAGTCAAAGCAATGGAAGATTCATTGCAGTTCAACTCAGACATACACTGCACGTTTGGGGACAGAACATTTTTGTTTCAAACCCAGTTCCTGAATCATACTTACATTTTAAACAAACACCTTAAATATGCAAGCATGCACAGATGTAGATTTTATTTTTGTGATCACCCTTCTTTTGTATTGCCAGAACCTACAAAAATGACACATCAACCAAACTGCTTCTACAGAAGGTGAACTTTGCAGTACTTTTGAAGGTAGCTCTTCTGCTACATTCTCAGTAGGACACTCACCCAGAATGATTGATTTCATGCATTCCCACTACCTATGTGTGATCTTCCACTGAGATCAGTGACCCTACCTTCATTCACACTGGTACCACAGAGATTCAAGTCCAAAAAGAACACACTCAGAATTCAGACTTTTGTGGCACCAGAGGGCAGGCGGAAACACTCCAGACAACTGAGTTGGAGGGTGAATAGCAAGGAGACTAGAAAATTATCTGGGCAGTACAATTCCGAACAGTCCCTGAGTCCACTATTAAATCATGTCCTTAAGCACTACAGTTTTAGTACTGGGCTTCACAATGCTGGGTTAGCAGTTGGATTCAATTATCTAAAAGGTCTACGATTTGATGACTTTCTTTCCTACTGTAACATTTGAACAATTGAACTTAACACCTACAGGATACCATATTCATATGTTTTCAGTGTTTCCAAAGGGTAAACATAATTCATAACAGGATTTATTGATCCCTGCTTGTGGCCTAACCATCCTTTCCTCACTTATGTGTTAGTAGGTTTTTCAAGGACAAATTCAGGCCCAACATAAACAGGGGCAGGTACCTACTGAGCTCTGCCTGGCTGTTACATTTTATCCACATAATTATGGTTTCATGGAGATCTGGCTATTTCTGCCTCAGATCAGTCTCCAATACAGGAATCCCTGAAAGAAATGTAATTGCTAAGAAGAATATGTTTTGACTTTTTACCTTCAGTTATTCCATAGCTGCCAATCTGTTACAACTTGAAACTACTGAAGATACACATGAGAAACAAATAGAGTATCAGGAGCCAATGCCATGAAACATGAAGGTAAATCCAAAAAGAAAAAAAAAAATCCACTAAGGAGCACTTTCATAGTGATCACAGAATTGTTTCCAATGCTGATCCATCTTGTGTGATCCTAATATTTCAACATCCAGGTGGAATGAACATCTGAGGTTTTCACTATAATACACACACATTTTTGATAGAGTACTTAGACAACCTTTTTGAAAAACCAATGTCTTCTAATTTTAACCAAATACTATTTTGTAGCCTCCTGTGCTCCACATCTATTAAACAGATAATTTGTAAGGCTTCTGCTGACACTAGGAGTGATGACATGAAGTACCACTGAAACAAGGATAATGTGTCTGGTTTTTCATGTGTCTGAAATTTAGCCCAGCATTTTCAGAATCTCAGCCTTCTCATCTCCAATTAGCAAGCATGCCAACAGAATTATCTCCATTAAGACTAAAAGATCTAGTTTGGTGGTGAAACTAGATTTACTAGATTTTCAAAGCAGTATTTTTCTAAAACCAAAGCACTCATATGCCTGCTTGTGTGAGCAGATGGAAAGCACATCTGTTTTACTTCCATCAATGACCTCATTTTAAAGCAATTAAATATTCCTGCATAGTATGTGTGGTGCAAGCACTGGAGTTACATGCAAGTGCACCAAAACAGGGAATTAAAACTGGTGATTAATCAACAGGCTAACTATTTCCCTTGCTGAAACTGAGAGATATAAAAGAAGGAAATCATTACTACAGAAGATGAATTTTTTAACCTTTTACATCACAATAAAGGAGATATATTATAGCTTTATTATATACAAATATATCTATATAAGTTAGAATAAATAAATAGAAAGTTATTAATTTCTTACAGCCTAAGTCTTGTAACTTCACATGTAAAAACCCAAGCCTCAATACCAAGCCAGAGTACCACAAAATTCCAGTCTCCCAGGAAGAATCAGGCAGACATAAGTCTCATTTGTTTTTTCCTAAGAGTTTCAATTTTTCTTCGTTTTCATGAACTGCATATGATCTGGTCCTGACAGTGGGCAATTCTTGTGATTATATACATTTTATAGAACAGAAGCGTTATCACTTAGACAATAAATCAACTACACAAGTATGAGAGTGGGAAGTGAAATTTTATTCTCTGTGACACTGAGTGTTCAGACAGCAGCTAATGACACTGCCCAAGAGGTAGGCAGGCTAGTAAGAGAGAATCATGAAAGCACATAAAATCTTGAACTGTTAGTTTTTCGCTTAGTCTTGCTTTCCTGGGCTATTTTCCAACAATTAACACCATGCAGCATCAAGGATTAGCAATTCTTATTCTCTTGTTCTTATTGCAACCTTTACTCCTTAGGCTGAAGAGGAATTTAGACAAGTTTTCAGTATATTTAATGGAGAATAATGCACTTCTTGAGATAATTAATAGCATCACAAGAAATCCTTGTAAAAACACATGCCTGCTTCTCATACTGAATTTACTTTTCCCTCAGTATCCTTCAGCAAAGAGTATGCTGAGCGTTAAATGAGTTTCTGATCACCCAGGGTAAGGTCAGTGAGACTGTCAGTGGTGTCTCAAGCAGAATAATAGAGCTATCAATAACAGTTAGATCAGGGTTAATAAGTGGAAGATAATGAGAGTGATCGGGAGGTCACATTGAAACACATTGCAAATGCCTTAGTTTACAAAGATGTTCTCCAGCAGGGCTGGCCCTTGTTTCCACCTTGTCCATAGAAAGAATCTACTTTTTAGTATGCTTTTAAAATTATTCAGTCTTCATCAGACGTTCATTTTTCTGTCAGCATCAGGCAAATAAGGGCCGAATCCTGCTGCATAATCAAGTTCCTCGTGTTCAAAAGAGAAGGAAATCTCTTTTCAAGCCTCCCAAATGCTCTTCACATAAGAATAGCGACAACTTCACCAAAAAGTTATTTAGGTAGTTCAGTCTTAGTGCTGCACTGTTGTTTATACCCCTCATTACTGCATTAGCAGTGAGCTCCCACAGACACGTATCTCCTGCATGCCAGTCAATCCAGAGGCAAGAGGAGCCCAGAAACAAAAAAATAAGATTGGCAGCTGATTTATTGGTGGAAAGGAGGAACAAGACCTCAGACAATAGTGAATACAAAGAAAATAGCACTCCCTTCCCCTTACACATACATATTCACATAGAAATCCACAGCTAAACTCTGCTGCTCTTTGCATTAAGTACAAATCTACAGCACCTTTGAGGAAGTGTTTTTAATCAATGTGGGGATAATTTACTTCTTTTAGAACTACATGTAGTTTAGATAGACATAAAATTCCTGATATGGATTCAACCCGACCTGAACCTATTTGTTGAAGATATTTTCCTCACTTGAATATTTTCCAGCAGAACTTCCTAATCCTCTCACTTCCTGATAATTGTTCATGCAACACCCCCAACCTTCCAACTAAAACCTTACCCTCTACTTTCTTCATACCACATGGCATTCCATCCTGGTTTCTTTGGAGGATAAAAACCACAAAGTTAGAAGCACCAGCTTCTAATTTTCCAAGATCTATCTTTGGTAAAATTTTCATACCCAGGAAAGATGTAGCTGGGTTGCTAACTCTCAATAGCTTTCAAATTACAACATCAGGTCTTTCACAACTAAACAAATCAGGGAGATAATTCTATATTATAATGAAGTCATAAAAAATTGTCTAAAAAAAATTTGTAAATAATTATAAAAATTTGTGTCTAAATCTTCATAGGCCTGGCAACTAACTGGTATAATTATGAACAGTCCTTTCAAAAAAAAAGAAACTATAATGCTGCTTCAGACTTGGCTGTCATCATCTTCATGATACGAAGCAATGAAACACAGCAGATGAGATCACATAAATCTGTTCCCAGAAGATCTGAAGTCTAGAACTGACACAGAAGGCACACTGGGTACAGGTAATACACACTAATATTAAACAGGTAGCTGGATAGACTTAATTGTTGTCAGCATGGAATGTTTTATACAGGTATTACTGGGTTTGTTTGGTTGTTGTTTTGGGATTATTTTTAAGGGAGAAAGAAGGAATTCAAGTTTTAAAGTTCTACTTGTGCACTCACATTGCATCTCCCGCTTTCTTGAAAACGTATTTTCACTATGGTGCATTACCTTTTTTATAAATAATAAACTTCTCATTTAAAAGTCACAAGACTTACTGGAGAGAATATACGCAGGTGTTTGCAGGTATGGACACACACACAGAGACAAAAATGTACTCCTACATAGAATATCATGGGGTTTTTTTAAACTGGCAATGACAAAGGATTATAATATCCCCACCCTGATGCCACCCAGCTCAGGGATCTTCTTTTCCCTGAAAAGGTCATTCTGCAACACACTTCTCTTCCATTTCACTGTGAAAGAATATTTTCCTCATAAAACATTTCCCAAATATGGCCCCAGTTTACATGGTTCTAGGACTGCATTGTCTTTGGCCTTACACCAGGGTTTCTCAGATAATCAATAGACCTTTCAAACATGCATCTCCTTCCTCTTTCCCACACTAGTCTGGATGAATTAGAATGACAGCTTGCCTGTCCACAGGGAAATTAATCTGTCGATCCAAATCCCGTTGAGCTGTAAGGGGGCAATTCTCCACCAGCTCTCTCCGTGATGCTGTCTACACAGTTGGAATCTCTTTTCAGAAGAGAGAGAAGAGCAATCAATAGTGCCTCTGAGAAAGATGCCATCACCAGCACGGTAGCACTCAGCCACTGCACTGAACCACGCACTCCTGATTAAGATGCCCAGGCAGGGGCCGATTGATTTGTCTGGCTGCACAGCATACAAACCATGAGTCTCAAACTCAGCAGCTTCCCTGCCCTGTCACCCTCCACCTTCCTCAACTCTCTCCTCCTTGGAAAGGATGGAGCACATACTGGTGAACACAGGGCTTAAATCCATGCATTGGCAGAAGAAATTCTGATAGCTGATCTCACTCTGAACTCAGTGACTGGAAGTAATGAAGCGCATGACTTCAACTCCTGGAGACACATAAGGAGAAGATAAAAATGGCCTGGTAGATTACACTTAGCCCATCTCCCTGGAGACTACTACAAAACAGTGTGTTCTTTAACATGACTAGAGTAATTCCTCAGAAAGTGATTCCAGACCCCAGCAGGCTCCACTGTTAGTAACATGGGGTGGGTTTTTTGTCTCAGTGCTATTCAGTTTAATCTTTTCCAAATTTGATGATGTCATTATAGCCCATAAGGTCCGCTTCATTGGGCCACACAAAATCACTACTTTCTTACAATCCTTAGTATTGCTTTTGGTCTCAGAAATTTGCCACAGAAATAATTCTAATTGTCATTAGCTATTTTCTAAACCATTTTTTAAAAAAGTAGAAATGGGAAGAAAGGGGTGATTAAGAAAAGCAGGAAGATGGTAGTACCAGAGACATAGTACTGAAGAGCAGAACCAGCTGAGTCGTCTGATGTGGCAAAGGCTCTGTTTAATTTCAGGAGGATATTTCCATACTGGCATGGAAAAAGCTCAAGAAGGGCTATCACTTATTTTACTGAGTCAGTTCTGTCACATGTGGTAATGCAATCCCTACACCTCTAACAGGTGCTTCCAAAGAGGAAAAGGGTCTCACTTTACCTTCTGACATGTTAAGAAGTTAGCTGGAAAGTTCTGTGGATTTCTCTTTGTAATTGGCTCGGAGCCAGCCCAGAAGTGTAGACTGGACCCTGGAAATGTTATTCAAAGACTCTTGTTCCACTCATTGGGCCAAGGGCCAAAAAGCCCACTTAAGCTATTAGGTACTAAAGAGAGAGAACAAAGGAACTCCACTCTTTTCACTTTTCGAGGTTCTGTAGCAAGCAAGGAGTTTGTCTCTGTGCTGTGCTCAGCTTTGTTGTTTTGCATTTTGTATTATTTTCCATCTTTATTAAAACCCCTCTGATTTTTCAAGGCACCCGCAATCAACCGTCTCACTCATTATTATAGCCACATCTCTGCAAGGCTGGGCCCTCAGGAGTGTAGGTTAACCCACAGTCACAGACTTGCATCAAGACTGTAACGCCTCTTAAAAGTCTGTGCATACAATTTAGTTACAGCCTTGCCTAAGAACCAAACAGAGTAGAAATTGCCCAGAGTATTCAGGAAGCAGGCAAAGGATCAAACAGCCATTCTGCTTATTTTTCCGGGGCTGACTGCTGCTGCTACCACTAATTTAGAAAAATTAAGGTTATAGGAGCAGTAATTTTGGAGCTGTAGTCAATACAAGATTGATTCCCCCCATCAATCACTCATAGAAACAGCAAACCTGACCCTTCACAGCTGTCTTCCCAGCACAGCACAGCAGTTTCATTTTTTTTCTCCCTCAGACTCTTTTTCTCATAACAGGAACAGTTCAGCCACAACTTTGTGCCAACACTTCATCCTTCTGGGAAGCTCAACTTAGTTTTACTAGAATGTTGAAAAGTGCCAGAGCATCCTTGCCTCTTTTCCTTCTTAACTAATCACATCTTCCTGATAACATAAAGGAAGCATAGTACTTCAATGCAATCACTTCTATGCCTGAAGCAATTGGTCCCCATACCAACATCCACTGCACTACTTAAAACCAATCAAAGTTCTTAAACGAAACCTAGTTTATAGGTGTCTGGTCTGTTGTCCCCTGTGTTCTTTGACAAGATGGCTCAGCATGTGTGTTTCCAAATCTTTTTGCAACATACCTCTCAGATGCAATTTCAGATACAACTTACTACTAGCCATTTCTTTTGGCATTACTCCTTTCCATAGATTTGCATTTTTCACAGACTGTCTGATTGCTTCCTACTCTACACATCAGATTCTTTTCCTTATCACAGGACAACTCTGTGCATGTGTCACGTGCCTGACAGTAACACAGGTATCTATGTAAATGATGATCTCTCTACAGGCTCCTTTCAAATCAACCCTCCATCTCATAATCAATAAACGCATTTTTGCCTTACATGCCTATCAAACCTTGTTCTTCTAGTTCAGGAGAACTGAAAGTGATGAACATGGTCTACATGTCCCCTCTCTCCTGTTTTCCCTTCAACTTATTTTTTCTTAATTGTCTTAGTAGTCTCTCAAAAAAATACAGAGATATGGGGGGTTTGACTGTTAGTATCTGGACTTATTTTAATAATATTTAACATTCTGTGTATTGGCAAGACTTTTTAGATCAGCAATGTCTGTCTCACGTAACAAAGTTAGTGCAGCACTCAGCTTGACACTATCTCTTTCCAACTTAATACATTACTGTTCACTACTACCATTTCTGTCCTCTTCTCCTTCAACGATACTTGACTCCAGAGCTCACAGCCCTCAGCTCATACATAGAGCTAAATCACATTTAAAATAGGTGTCTTCATCAATTAGGGAAAATACAAAGGAAAACAATGCCACTGATTTTTGTGAAACATACAAACTAAACCAAGAGGCAGGAACACATCTTTATATCAGTACTATTAGAATAACAAAAAATAGTTTATAATTATACCCTTGGGAGCCATCCCATATCTCAACCACCAGGTGGCAATTTCATCCCATTATATGTTCCATTAAGTAGGCAATGGCCTAAACGGTGTGGAAAGATGAATGTGTTTTCAGTTGATGTAGTCTGTAGAGGGACTGAGAGATTTCCATGGCAGGCAGGAAAAATGGCTTTTCATCATAGAGGAGAGCTGATATCTTCACATAAGTGGAAGAGTCTTCCTTCTTTTATTTGTGGATATCTAGTGAAAATCCCTAGCTTCTCACCTGGGAACTAGCACTACATAGTATTTGGCAATCAAAATGGAAGTCCTGACATCACTGAAATTACAGGGAATTTACCTCCCATTCAGTAGGGGTTTTGATAAAGACAACATGAAGAGAAAACAATTCTCAAGAAACTAAACTAAGTTCTTCATCAGTTCCTATTCAAATGGAAGTAAAACCTCATTTTTTTGTATTACATGGATTTTGAAATTATTACCTAGATACTCCCTGACCCTTAACATTTTCTTTGCTAACACCATATTCCCTGAAGTCTCTGCTATCTCTCTTCAATCCCAGTGATGTTTGTCTTCATCTTTCCTCCTCAGCAGATCTTCTAGGTCTGGGGCTGAGCCAGAAAGAGAATATATCTTCTTCAGGAGACACATCAAGGAGTGGATTTCTTTCTCTGAATTATTCATTCTTGATCTTTGCACAGCGCATAACAAAGTAACTACTGACACGCTTTAGCAAGTCCATGTGGCAGCAGTCAGCTGTTCTGTATTGCAATGTCTCACAATCAGCTCTGCTTTGAGCCCATATCCAAAAACAAAAGGAAACACAGAGACAAATTTAACTTTGTTCTGAATTCACTAATGTAGGTAAGACTGCCCAAAATTAATAATGAGCTGTATTTGCTATTTTGTTTATAAAACATACTGACCATTCATTTACTTCTGATTTTTGACTGTTTCATATTCCAAACTATATGGCTTTGATATCAAGAAGAAGGATTCATGTTTTATAGACATCTATATATAAAGCAGAGCTTTGTATATAAAATATACAGACATTCTAAATAATTGAAACTTGAGTTAAAGCCTGCATGTTATCTGACTTTGTTCAGCTGCCAGTTGTAAAGTCTTCAACAATCTGGAAGGGAATAATTAACATACCTATTTCATATCAATGTGGAAGTTTTGATAAAAATACCCCACACCTACAGATGAAAGGGTACAAAATAACTCACTTCTTTTCAAGTCTCTTTTTCAAACAGGAAAAAGGATATATTGGTGTGATGAGGCTATTTTCAAATCTTCAGCAATTACAGATGATTCATTCTGCACTTCCTGAAGTGTTCCTGATCAAGTTTATCAAGCAGAAAAGTTGTCTAGGAAGCTGTGCTCTGGCAGCGATTATGCATTTTCTGCTGATGCTGAAAGAGCCAATATTTTAGAGGTAGTAAGTTTTGAGGTTTATGTGTTTCCCTTTGTTGCAGATATGACTTGAGTATTCATGTATAAACCAGCACTGCAGAAAGCTAGCCTGGGGAGAAATCTCTTATCCCCTTATGATATTGCTCCCATATTTGAAGTCTGAAGCCATCGTGTATGACAAACACCTGCAAGCTGAAGAGGGAAGTATTCTTCCAACTCCATTATCACAAGAATACTGTCACATCAGAGCAGACTAGTTTCATTCTGCTTTAGTAAATTGATCCACAAGCTTAACCTTTGTTTGAAGCCTTTAGGGCTGTAACAAAACAAGTGCAGTGCTTATAGCAGAAAAGCCTTGTCAATGCATTTTTCCAGTGGCACTATCACACAGCACAGACAAAGAAGGCCCTTCCCTAGGAGAAACTGACTGACAATACTTGTCACTTCTTTAAGACAACTGTACCTTTTTTGAAAAGTAAGCTTTAGAAGTTTAAGCCTGTACTGGGTTTATGTGGCAAGGTTTTAGTGGCAGGGGCTCTGTGAGAAACCCCAGAATTGCTCCCATGTTGTATAGAGTTGGAGGAAATCATGTTTTTAGTTCTGTCTCTGTTTCTCACTATCCTACTCAATTTATAATTGGTAATAAAATAAACTAATCTTCCCCACATGTTTTCCAGACCATAGAATCTCAGCTTGGAATATGATTTCAGAAGCTCCATTCCTACTGACAGAAGGTCCATGGAGTGTCTGTGGAGCTTGTTGCTCAGTTTATAGTCATGACACCCTGGTGACACAGTTTTTGACTACCTTCCTTGTAAAGACACCTTCATTATACAAGCAGCAACCTCCTGAATGACAAGCAGCACCATGGCTCTGGAAAGACATGGCTTAGTGGTGAACATGATGATGCTGGGTAGGCACTTGGACTCAATGATCTTTTCCAACCTTAATGACTTTTGTGATTCCATGATTCTATAATTCTATGATTCTATGACATGCCATCCTGACAGCCCAGACAGAGCTGGGAAAAAGCAAAAATGAAATGGCCCCGTATCAAAGAACCTTCTGTATAAATGAGTGATGCATTTGGTCAGTGACAACTGCAAATATTATCCACTTGCATGTTATCAAAAGCCATGAAGAAGCTACAGATGCCTCTTACATCTGCTTTGGGACACACAGGTTTGCCTGCAGCCATTGTCTGTTATCTCATAAACCAAGACTGATGAAAACATTTAGCAATCCGCTGAGTAATTGAGAAAACTTACTCTTGGGGATAGCTCCTTCAAAGAATTGTTACTAGATTCATGAAATATTATGCCTGTAGCAAGAACTGCATTATAAATTCCTTCAGCTCCAGACAGGTGATATTAATTTTTTTACACCAGTGGCACATAAATGGAGAAAAACCACTTCCACATTCCACAGATCTGACACTGACAGCTGTACAGAAGTATATATGCACCTGGGTCTCCTGTTCAGTAAATAAAAGGAAGATCAAAGCATGTTCATGAATTGAGAGGAGTTTGCCAAAGGATATATTGTATTTTTTTTGTCTTCTGATCAGATGTGTGCACTAAACTATGGAACTTTAAAGCAGAAACAAACTTCCCAAAAATTAATCTCTCTTGGCTTAATGTTGATGTACATGAAGTTTTTGACACTAGTATAGAGAAGAAAATGCTTTTTGACTACATGCAAAACTGAACCACCACCCACCACAAAATTCGTAGGCAAGTTCTAATGCATAACTACTGATTTAAAAATGGGTTTGATTCATAAGGGCATCCTATTTTTGCCCCAACCTTGTTCTCAGTATCCTATTTTAGAAAGGCTGCGAAATGCTTATACAGGAATACCCTGAGAAATACAGGGTATTTCAGCCTAGACTTCAAAAACTTCTGTTTTGTGGAGTAACTGCTGTACATTTTTGCTACTTCGCAGAACGAAGAGGTATCTCCTGGATGCATTTTGACAGCATATTCTGATCATTTAGTATGAAAAAAAAATAATGGTGATGTCACTCATAAATATAAATAAAAAATATATTAAGAGATGTAGGAAATATACCTGTACTAAATACACATATAGATACACTTCTTACACTACATAGACACTCTGTGCTATAGAGAGAGTCTTTGACAGTCCAGAGAACTTTAAAACCTGTTTCAACAAATCCACACATGCCTCTGCAGTTTCCACATTCTTAAAAAAAAAAAAAATTGCTGCAGTCTAGTGTTATTTTTAGACACTTACAGATATCCTCTGTAACAACAGGGAACATGCTAAGAAAATATAGAAGGGTTTACATAAACACTAAAATAATTATTAAAATAAAATAAAGACAATTCTTTTTACCAATTTCTATCTTTCAGTTGTTATATTTGAGAATTTTAGTATGCAACTGAAATTTCAGGTGTATTCTCAGTATATTTTTTTTAGCATATGAGCTCTTCAGCCAGACTAGCGCTTTCACACATATATTCCCATGTTTCATAAAAGCATCCCCAGCATTAGGTGGGTTTTAAAGACACAGATTAGAGTCTGGAAGTCACAACAAAATAAATCTTGCATATTATAGCCATTAACAAGAGAGTCCTTCATTATCCAGAGACTAAATGTGTCTGCTGATGCATATTCTTGAATAGTCTTCTCTTCCTAAAATGTGTTTCATACAGCACAAGGCTTTCTGACTTACAAGGTAGGTATAAATTTGTTATGGATGTCTATTTTCTGCCTGTTTTAGTTGAAAAGTATTGACTTTTCCTTTATCCACATCATCCTGCTCCAAATGTCAGACACCTCTGAAGCATAAAGAAGCAAGTTGTAACTTTCTCAAATTCATTTAAATGTAGTCTTCAGAAAACAGTCTTAAACAACACAGCCAGGACATGTCCTGCTACAGTTCCTATGTTCTCTATCTTTCCTAGAAAAGCTCCTCATTCCCCTTCTTGTGATTGAGCAACAGATTTATTTTGGACTGTGAACCCATTTTACTGTCTTGTATTGAAACAGATAAGCAGTAAATACAGCAAAATTTAGTAACAATCTAATTCACACTCCTTACCCAATTGTTTCACTTCTATTGATTGCTTCTTTTAAGAGAAAGCTTTCTACTCCTCAGACTTTTAATGAGGTTCTAACACACTTTTAGGGACTTCCTATTTTGATTCCCATCCAAAAAATGTTTCCTTTTAAGATGCTACAAATTTTTTCTGAAGTAGTTGCTATTCAACCATGTGAGAGCAAAGGGCAGGTTGCTTTCTCTGTTGGAGGGGAGACTGGATGAGTTACTTTAGAAGTTTGTTTCTCTTCACACAGCTGGACATGTCTTCCTTCAGTAAACTCAAGCTTAAAGTCTGTTCTTACATCTCCATTTCACATCCAGCAGTAGCTCTTTTCAAAATATAAGCCACTGTCCAGCCAGAAAGAAAAGCTCTACTCTTAAGCTAAAAGCTTCTGGTATAAGAACATCTAAATTCACCAGCAGCCACAATGTTTTTTGGAAGCATCTTCAAAATTTTCTAGAAAGAGTTAAATGCTACCAGCATACATTAGTTTCTCTGTAGGTGTTACTTGCATGCCTACCCAGGAGGTCTTAAAAAGAAAGCTATACTTTATGTTTAAATTATTGTTAAAACTTTTTTTCTATTTCTTTCGGTTTTTTCTCCTTGGGACTATGTTCTGGACTACCCACATACTATTCAGTTGCCTATGATGTCGATCTTTCCAGTTTCATAAATTTCACAAGCAGACCACAACAAATAATCTACAGTAACTCATATTTATTTCATGACCAGAGAACAGCTGGCTAATCAAAACAAAAGACGAGCCCTCTACAGTATTAGTAAAAGGATATTTACAAAGCAAGTCTCTATACAGAGTTGCCAATTATTGTAATAGCCTAGTCTGCTCTTGGACCTAATAATTTTCACATGGCATTAGTCTGTACATTTTTTCATGGAATAACTTTTACCAAAGTTGGTGGTCCTTGTAAGTTTTCCAAAAAAGGGGTATTTCCACTGTATACTGATTTCCAAAAGCTGTCAGGCTACAATTTACCTTTCTGGCTTAAGCCTCTAACAACGAATACTGCTAAGCTGAGGATTTTTCTGAAAGTGTTTTTGTTTCCATTGCCTGGTAGTGTTCTTCCAAACAATTGGCACCCGCAGTGGCTCTCCAGCTTTTTTTAAGCTTGTTTCCCTTAAGAGCTGCACCATAATCCAAGACTGAATTGTTCAAAATGGCCCAAATTGATTTTTCCTGACTCAGAGTAAGCCCTTTGCTTTATATACACACCTTTCTGCCTGACATTTACCCGTACTTTTTCAGTCTTGCTGACACACACAGCATGACATGTTGATTTTCTGGGATCTCATTTATGAGTTCTTTTAAATAACCACCCACTGGATGGTTTGAGTCTCCCTTATGATTCATGAACATCGCATCACCTGTCAAGGCATTGCCAATGATCTTGCATTTCTATAAAAGAGTGTTAAGTGATTGTAAGCAGGGTGAAATGGGCTATGAAAATGTTTTTATAACTACCATGTAACTGTCTTTGGCATGCTTCAAAGGCAGGCAAACCATTTCATCACATCTACAACTGTATAATGAACCCTGGTAATTACTGGGAGGGAGAACTGTAAAAGCATTTACTGGAGTCAATGGCAGTCCTAAAAAAAGATAATACTTATTCTATGGCCACATGTACTCCATGAAGAATTTTAGAACAATTTCGTAATCTGGCATTTTGTGGAGCTCACTGATTAAATTGTATGATTTCATTCATCTGCCATTCTGACCATGCAAGTGAAAGGAGATGTCATAACATGTGTTAATGGTCTCAATTCTCAAAATAACAGAGGGAAAGAGAGGTGTCATCAAAGTTTCAGAATGTCCAAAATAATAACCCCTGCCTTTGCTTAGAGAAAGGAGTGGAATGTTAAAAAAACAAACTAACAAAAAACCAAAACAAACAAACAACAACAAAAAAACCACACACCCCACAAAACAAAACAAAAAAATCCAACCAAAAAAACCCAGAATAGATATCATAATTTGTTTGAATCTGTAGCACAAATGAATATAATTACTCCTTTTTGCAGCTAGTACATAGCCAGACACTAAGGGCTGTGACAGCCAACTCTTTTTTAAACAAATGCCCAACTTCCCAGTCCAAGCCATGTTCTTCTTGTGCTCCCAACAGGTTCTACTGGCACATTCCCATCTTTTGAGATAACTGGCCTTCTTCTGTGTTTTCTAATAAAGTATTATCCCACATCTCTTTAAAGTTCTGACTGTAGTTTAAAGTAAGAGGAGAAACAACCATGAAAAAATTAATAATTGAAAATCTATGTTCATTTAATCATCTAAAAACTATTTGCTCTCAGTTTCTCACCCCGAAACTCATAAAATATCTTGCCCCTCTTGTCTACAATGCACCGTAGCCACTGAAAAGCTGGAGATGAATGCCAGTCTGCTATTCCTGCTTTGAGGAGGATGTACTGTGATGCTTTAAGAACATTAAGCGGTAAATAGCTGTGAAGATAGATGCCTAGGTCATGCACTGAAAAAAGATTATGGTGTCTTCTTAACAACATAAATCTCCAGTCCCTTCTTTTTACAAAGTCTTTATATACTAAAAGACCTATACCTTGTGTAAGTCAAATGTTTCATTTCAACACATTCAAGGTATTACACTTTTTCTCCCCAGTACATAGATGTCAACCCTACAGCACCTCAGATTCTTTCCAAGCACATTGATATAAGCTCCGCAGTACCTCAGACTGGGTAAAGAACTGTCAGTCCATGAAGATCTTCATAAAGTCCAAAATGTGTTGTCTGTCTTCTACAAACAATTAAGTCACAGAAAATTCCTTTCTACTGAAATGCATCAAAGAATCCATCCCCATGAGCTATCAGTGCTTATAAAGCTTCCTTTCACAGGTATGACTGTGAGCTCCGTAAGAAAAATGACGTAACTTTAAATGTGGTTATCAGACACTTAAACTCCCTGTGTAATCTAAACAAACTACAGCCAGGGATGTTTGAAGCAGTTCTTGTTACTTTTTGAACCAAAGGGCACTGAACTCTGCACATGCAGTTACAGCTGCACGTTTTTTTGTGTCTGGCATGACTTTTGAGATCAAACCTTTTGACATCTGGACCTTGATAACTAAAGTTATCATGAATCTAACTTAAATTTGGGGTATAAAAAGATTCCCCTTTTACAGAGTCACTGTAGCTTTTGACCTGAGAATATTTTCTAAATGCAGCTGTAGAGCTGATTGCTATATATATATATGTATTTTTTTTTTCTGTCTAGTTACTCCAGTGTCTCCTGCAGCTGTTTTGCTGCTGCTGCTGCTATTTCTGCATCCATTGCAACGTCAATAGAAAGAGACAGGACGGAACAGAAAGTACATGTCACTAAAAGTATTATCTGCATCTGCTATATCTCCCTCTTTTTTGTGGATGGACATGTTATAGAGGATGAGATTTACATCTATGAAACCTCAACTACAAAAAGAGGCAGATTGAGTTGCATTCCTTCATTCTTTTAAAGATACTTACTGATCCAGTTGAAGAAATCCATGACAGAAAAATCCCCTTTCATTTATTTTCAATGAAAAGGTCAGTCAACATTTCAAAAACTATCACTGTAGAAAATAACTTTACAATTACTCATTATGTCTAGTCTTCAGAAGGCAGTTGGATCAGTATATGCCTCACACTGATAAAGTAATAGAATTTAGGATCATAGAATATGCTGAGTTGGAAGGGACCCATCAGGATCTTCAAGTCTGATTCCTTGCCTTGTGCAGGTGACCCCAAGAGTCACACCATGTGCTGAGAGCATTATCCAAATGCTTCTGGAATTCAGACAGGCTTGGTACTTTGACCACTTCCCAGCCTTTTTCCTGATATTGAATCTAAACCTCCCATGACTTGGATTCATGCCATTTCCTTGAGTCCTGTCACTAATCACAACCTTAAGGAGACTGATACCTGCCTCTCCACTTTGCCTCATGAGGATGTTGAAGACTGCAGTGAGGTCNAATCACAACCTTAAGGAGACTGATACCTGCCTCTCCACTTTGCCTCATGAGGATGTTGAAGACTGCAGTGAGGTCTCTCCTCAGCCTTCCTTTTTCAGGCTGAAAAAACCAAATTACCTCAGCCATTCCTCATAAGGCTTTCCTTCCAGACCTTTCAACATCCTCACACCCTCTTTTGGATGCTCCCTAATACCTTTATATCTGTGCTATATTGTGGCACCCAAAATTGCCTCCAGAACTCGAGGTGAGGCTGCCCCAGTGCAGAGCAGAGCAGGAGAATCCCTCCCTTGCTCATCTGGCCATGCTGTGCCTGATGCACACCAGGACAGGGATGGCCCTCCTGGCTGCCAGGGCACTGCTGACTCATGTTCGATTTGCCACTGATCTGGACCTGCAGGTCTCTTTCCTCAGGGCTGCTCTCTGGCCTCTTATTCCTCAGTCCATGCACACAACCAGGGTGGCCCCATCCCAGGAGCAGAACCCGGCACTTTCCCTTGTTGAACTGCATACAGTGGGTGATTAGTCTCTCCAATTTGTCAAGTCCTTCTGAACAGATCCCACATCTTGCCCCAGCACCCACTGCAGGGCCACTCTTCACTTTCAGCCTCACCAAGCTTTTTTTATGTCCTGAGGAGTCAGATCTGCCCTGGGCAGAAGACCTCTCTCCATTTTTATGCTCTTCAGCAGGCTGTCTGCCATTGTTAGCAACTAGGAAGACACTTTTTCAGAAGGATTTTCAGATCATTCCCTTGTCAGCCTCCCCCAGGGCATGTTATGCTAACATGTCATCTTCAGAGACTTTCCTACTGTGTTGGGGTTTTGGCCAAAAAATGTCCCTTAGCTTTTCTCACCCTTGCAGACAAGCTCCAAATCTTGGATTTGGTTCGGGTTTTTTTTCCTAGAAAAGTTCCCCCCTGAGGCCTTCATCAACAGTATTTGCTCTGTTTAAAAGGTGAATTATGTCAGTTTGAAGCTTCTAGACATGCTGGTGTATAACACTTCTGGTTATTTACTTGCCTGAAGTTAGTAATTCACATAGAATTGTCTTCCTTGTTTCCTCTCCTTTGCCCATCCTTGGCACATCTTTTGCACAAAGCTGCACAGTCTGCCTTGCAGAGGCTTTACTGTTATGAATAACGTCGAATGGCCCTGATCATTTCTTCTTTTTTGTTCAAATTCTTATCACGGCCTGTCTCAACAAATATTAGAGCAAATATCATGATGTATATAACCTTTTATCTAGCAGTAGCTGCTAAGCTGGTAGTCCTGGGAATCCTATCCTCAGCCTGGAAAGAAATGCTTAGAAACTGAAAAACTTGGCACACACATTTAAAAAAAAAAAAA
>VXBB01020066.1:360955-373198 GCA_013399915.1 Illadopsis cleaveri
AAAAAAAAAAAATCTACTTCTGATCAAGTTCTGAAGTATCTTAAAAATGAAAGCCTGAAACCAAGTATATCTAAAATGTCGTTACTTCAGCTCTTGTATATATTTGCCCACAACATTTCAAATATTTCCCTTTTTGAGGTCTCATTTTATTTCTTTACAGCTTCTAAGCACCTTTAGAGGAGTCTGCTTTTGACAGAACTATTATTATTACACTTTTATTACATATCTAAGATAGATTTTGATTTGCAAGCAGTAAGATGTACAATATGGTTAGAGGGGTTTTTTTAATATGTATTGATTAAAACATTTAGAGCTAGCAGAGAGGAATTTAGAGAAAACAAACACATAGAATATAGTAGCAGCACACAGATATGCAACCTCCATCATAGATTGTCCTGCAGAATTTTAGAAATTTTTCTTTATACACTGCTCTTAGTCACAGATGGTCCCTGGAATTCCAGGAAAAAAAAAAATGGGGTATTTGGTTAATGAGCAAATAAATGTTAGTATAGAGTCCTATATGACAAATACTATTAATAGCACTGACACATCGAAGGGGCAGATTTTTCTGAAGAAAAGTATTACGAATTATAAACTGTAACACTGCTGAAGGCAATATTGCCTTGCCTCAGAATTTCTTAAGGATTTCAATAATCCACCGTTAGAGAGAAAAGCCTTAAAGCAAGAAAGAAGCACTGATTAGTGAAGGTAGGTATATAAATTTTTTTGTGTCTGAACACATATAAATGTAACTGTACAAGTAATTATAATCAGCACTCAAGCTTTGCAGAAACCCATTTGCAGGATTTTCAGATAGAAGAGAATAAATAAATTTAAAGGTTGAGTTTTCCTATGCTGCAGCAGGAAGGTTGCTTTAAACTAAGGTGCAGTGCAGCGTAAAAATGTGAAAAGTCCCAGAAACATTCAATGAATGGATGTGAAGATGACCACCATCCCCCATCACCTCTGCAAGCACATTTTACTGTGAAACTCACAGCTTTTTTTTCCTTCTTTCTACTAGCAAATGCATTTCACAAAACGTACAGCTCTCTATTTCTGTGTTACTCTGAAATGCAGAATAATAATTTATGGGTTTTTTCTTCCAGACAGGGACTAGAAATGTGATGATTTTAAAAAGAGAACAGAGACTCAAAAAATCACAAGATGGCAGAATCACTGGTAGAAGAAAAAGCCTTCAGCTATAGCTGTAGTCTCAATATATTTGTGGGAGAAGTAGCAATAGGTGACCACTTCCTGAAAAATAATATTAGATAGAAGTTGATTAGAAGGGACCTCAAGAGATCTTCAATCCAGGCTCCTGATCAAACCAAGGTTAACACTGAAATTAGAGCAGGTTGCTTAGCTGGTGTCTAAAAACAATGTGTTTGCTTCCCTTTTCAGCTGTGGGAAGGCTTCAATTTGGGATGGCTTCTAAAAACTTGAACTAAAACTGACATTGTTAGGCATGGGAATCAAATCCATGCAGATTCACATTGGGTACATGTGCTGATGTCCTTAGCTGCTTCACCGGCAAGCTGTAGCTCTTTGACCAGCATAAAAGGAAGGCTTGGTGGGTTTGAACCTCAGGCTGAAAGGTGTAGACGGCGAGGAAGGAGGAGAACTCTCACGTGGGAAGCAGATAGGTTTATTCAGTCTTCAGACCCACGAGGGGAGAGTGCAAGAGTGACCCTCTAGGGACTGGGTTGCCTGTTAAGTATCAGAGGCATCTCCCAGGCAGGGAGATGCTTACAAGAAATCTCAGGGGAGGGGGGAGTGCCCAAGAACAGGGGACAACTGGCAGGGCCATTTATGGGAAAGAAAGGGGAGTGGGAAACTTGATACCTTGCTGAGTCACTTCGAGGCCTTACTAGAACTCTTCAGGCCTAGGGTGTGGTTGGCAGTGTGACTGACAGGATCTGTCTCAGGGAAAGACCACAGGGAATTGGGGATGGGGGGGGTTGTAGGGATATACCATTACAAACACATAAAAAATACAGAACTTTAGAAAACCCTAAAATGTACACCGCAACAGGTAGAGTTTAAATTCTACTTGGCTATCTAGTATGTGACTTTTTAAATTTAATTTGATGTATCTAATGCTTACACAGACAGAAGTCAATTATGACTGGACAAATATATGTTTTCAGCTTATTTTATCTCAGAAGTTTCATACAATTAATATATTTGTTTCTTTAGCACCTCTAGGTTTTCCTTCAATTACATGCTTTTTTGATAAGTCATTTATAATCTCTGTTACAAAGTATTCATCCTTCGTACTGTGTTAAGAGTTCATCAATCAGCTCAACAACGTTAATTAAAAATCATAGTGCAAGAATTCATATTCTTCTATGACTTTTAAGGAAACATGATGTCAGGTTTTTTAAACTAAACAACCAGCCTGTCACAAAGAGTCATATCCCAGTGCTAAAATAACACTAAGAGCAGTTTCCAGGTTTAGTTCAGCATAGGAAAACCACAGGTTTTGTTCCAGGTTTTCTTGGTGAAGTGCAAGTCATGCAATTAAAAATCTATTGGCCCAGGGCATTTGTCCCACAGGCATTAGGACACAGCTAAATACAGTGTGTATGGCAAGACTTTTCTGAAATTATTTCATAACTATGAAAAGAAAACATTCTACAACTTTTGAAGTACTTGAAATTACTTTTGTTACCTGTCCCAGGTGCAATGAACTTTGTTTTATCAACCTTTAGCAAACATGTTGGGGCCACTCAATCTCTAATATAACTGCTATCACTGCAAACATTATCTGCACTTCAGAGGTAGGCCATGTGCAAAGACACATTGCAATTTCCTTGAAGAAGCTGCTAAACTGAGAGTTGAAAGCAGATGTCCAAAGTCAGAGCTGTTGTTTGACTTTCCACACTATCATAGTAAGTTTTATAGTTTCACTGCCACACTAAACCTCACATGCACCATTGGCATCTGACGTGTCAACTATTTCACTTGGCTTAATAATAAAGATGTATTCAAGAAAAAATTTGGTCCATGCATTTGTCACTAGCACATGCTTTTTTGTCCATCTAACTTCACCAAGAAAAATTACCCCATCTTTCCAGTCCTTCCCCTGCTTTCGGATAGCAAAGCAACTACTGCAGGTAATCTGACAGCAGATGATGAATGCAGGGAAGGGCAACTTGTCTTGAAAAGATCTGTAGCTAATAAATCCACTCATGTTTTCCCTTTCTTTGACCATTCAGTTTAAAATTCATTAGCTTGAGCCATACCATTTCTGAGAGCAGTCTCAGCACAAATTAAAGAGCCATCCATCCTCAACCAAAAAGAGGGAGTCTGCTCAATACTCAAAGTCACAGTCTCCATAGTGACCAAAACACAGGATTGTCTTACTAGACCATCAGCACATGGGGTGTTCATAGGGTCCAAACACCATCATATTGTCCTATTTGCCCTGTCACTGTAAGCCTCAATTTAAGCCTCACAGAAAATTCACCAGCAGAAGGCATTTATCATAAACTACAAATATTCACATAGTTCTCTGAAACCTTCAAGCCCAAGCATTGCATTTCTTTCCATGGCATGCAAGGGTTTCAGACCTTAAGACAGCAGGTGGAATAACTGGGGCAGAGTTCCCATGACTGCAATCCTTGCTGAGCCTTCTCCAGTATCTCTTTCACCAGATCATATTTAATTGAGACAAAGGTCTTCCTCTCATGTCAAATTAATGAAAGGTAATGCAGTTAGTTTTCCTGAGAGACATGTCACTTGTTAGCAGAAAGCTTCAGTGAAACAATGGTTTGCAAGCCCCTGTGAAGATACAATTCTCATCTTGTGCCTTTTAACTGTCAGTTAAAGCACCTACAGTGCTCCTGAAAAAAAAAGATGCAGCTGGATAGTTCAGCTGGGTGAGCTATTCATTCAAACCCACATCAAGAGGAGACATATTCATCCCAAGGACTCACAAAGGTCACAAATCTCATGCTGACTCCCATTAGTCTCTCCATTTCATTCTTCTAAATAGTAACACTACTGCTGCAAAAGGGTGAATGAATCAGTCCGTGGTTCACGTCTCCTGCCTCTCCTTATCTGGTAAAGAGGGGAGATAGCTGCAGGGATTCCTGCTTTCTGGGTCTACATGAACATGATCAAGTCATGAACTACAAGGAGAAATCAACTCTAGTATTGATTTCTCTTAGGTCCTGTTGGACTTGTTCCTGGGATACAATCAAATGTTAAAGGGAAGAAAATTGACTTGGAATGAAAGACTGCATAAGAAGCTCTGTTTCAATGCCTTGGAAAGGCTGGGGAGAGAATGGTTCTCATCACATCCTACTTGTCTTTACACAGATGTAGC
Source organism: Illadopsis cleaveri (assembly GCA_013399915.1). Taxonomy (NCBI): domain Eukaryota; kingdom Metazoa; phylum Chordata; class Aves; order Passeriformes; family Timaliidae; genus Illadopsis; species Illadopsis cleaveri. Next base: position 365,286 of record VXBB01020066.1, read on the forward strand.
TACTTCTTCCCATGAAAAATACCCTGACAGCAGTATCTGAAGGGCTTTACAACAAGCTTGTTGCAAAACACAGCTATCCCTGTACCCCTTGCTTCCAGTCAAAGATCCTAACTAAATCTTGTACCTGATTTCCTTTCCCACTGAGAGTGTTGTGAATCTGACATGCTGCCATATATTTGAAATATCATTATGGAGTTCATCTCCCGACCTGCTTCTCTCTCTCTTCCCCCAGACACTTTTTGAACTGATCTGTTGTCAAGTGTCTTGTCTTATATTTGTCTTGCCTCACCTTAGGGCAGGTAACATGTCTCTCTCCACGCTTCTAAAATGTGTGTGATTTGATCCCACTCTATAAATGTTTTAGAATAACAATAGTACCAAAGGATGCTTGCACATCTCAGCTGTCAGAGAATCAAAGAAGAACATTTTCCACTCTAAATATTAACTGTTAGAGTCTTCTATTTGTATCATAATTGAAAACCATTATCATAATTGGTTAGCAAAGCCACCAAAGGTACAGGCCTAAAATGGAAATGAATGAAGCAGCTATGGAAATGACAGCTTAATAAGAATAATGAAATTCAAACCCCTACTGCAAGTACAGTGTATAATCCATTACAGGGAGATTAGATGAGATATAAATACCTGAAGGATACAAGATGATTGATCTGACATGTCGTCTGGTTTTGCAACCATAAAATGTCAAACAACAGGTATCTGCAAATTGCCTAACTACAGCTTTTTCATGGAGGGTGAGAAGGGAATTTAACAACTTGCACTTTCAGGCAAGGCCTTATTGCATTCTGGGTGCAGCATTACAGCTGGGTTTTTTCCTCCTCCTTTTAACCCAGAAAGTACTGTCAGGGCCTGAATAAATTTTTTATTAATTCCCTGGATCTGAAACTCAGTGGATGAAGGTTCAATTCCCAGTCTACCCATAGTGCTAACCTCTTTATAATTCCGTTGCTTGCTCATGAGATGTAGCAATAAAGCTGGCCTTTACCATTTACAGTTAGAAGAAACATTTGGTAATCTTCACGATATTCCAAAATACTTTATGAATTCTGGGTACTGTCATATTCAAACTGCTACAAAACCTCAAAGACATAGAAAAAGGAAGCATTGAGACTGGATTGAAGAGCATGGGAGCTGGAGAAGGGCTGACTCCTGAAAGAGGTTGCTATTCCCAAGCTACTCAGCTGAAAAAAACAGGGTCTTAGTAGACTTTTTAGAATCTCTAGAAATTCCATGTTTCTCATTGATTTTTTTAGTGAAAACAAGGAGGATTGACAAGTCTTCTAAATCCCTCCCTGTTGAACTAGGGAGAAAACTTCATCCACATGTTATTCCAGTGGAAATGACCTATCCTGATGTTTATATCACTCCTATTTTTGTTGTGTCCAGAACCTGATAAACATGTATCAACCATGGAGGAAGCTCCACACAAAGGTAGGACAGGCATCTGAGAATTATAAGGTTGGCAAAAATCAGAGATTGTTTATCTTCCTTTACAAAGCCTCCCATTCCTCGCTCATGAACTAGAAAACATGCAACAGAGCAGGAACCCTGATGTTTAGACACTAGTCAGATACTCCTGATTTTACCCAAATCATCCAGCAGCTCCAACAGCAGGTGGCTGTAAGGGCATTTTGCAACAAAACATGTTTCAATTACAGATACTTTATGCTCATAATTGAAGGACACACCGGGATCAATGTAGCTAAGTTAAAGGGACAACAAGAAGGATGATGCTCCTACTATGCATTTTCTCTAGACAGCTTTTAGCCTGAACCACTCATGCTGGTGGTTTCTGCAACACACACACCAACTGCACTTTAAGTGCAGGTAGTCACTGAGCATAGCTGGGGGAAAAAGTCTCAACCTTAGCACAGGCTTAAATATGCACATGGTTTCTTTACAGAGGGTATGTTTTCATTTTAAGCATTCCACATCCTATCTCATCAGATTTTGGCAAATTTCTGTCTTGTCTGGGTTTTGTAACACGTCAGTCAAAGGCTCCTGGTTAAAAGGAACTATTTCATGAGCACAGCAAAAGACTAGAGGACAGCTAGGATAATTCACTGAACTTGGATAGCCATGTACAAGCAATACCCTTCAGGTACATATAGATTGGAAGTATTTTGCTAAATGTAATGTTATAATCTGCAGTAATCATTAATGGTAAAACCTGAAATCTGCAGTCTTACTTCCTTATTCAGTAGTAACTAAACGCTTTGATGTCCAAGGCTGTCTCATCTACTCCTAACAACCTTACTAGCAGATTTATAGCCATAAACTAATTACAGGAATGAATTAATTATTTGGAAGGTAAACTTACACCAAGTTACATAGGTTGCTTTAAAGATGCTTACAGAAAAGAAAATGCCTACTTTATTTTCTTGAAGTCTTTCTAACTTTACTCCAAGCCCTGGCTGTTGTGCAATATCCTTCCACAATGACTGGAGAAGTGCTTAACATTATAGCAAGGAACAGTCTACAAAAGTGTGGTCTGCTTTTATGCTGTTCATTTCAGGCTGTTCCCACTTAAGCCATGTGCACTTTATATAGATTTCATTAATGTCAGAGCCATTACATTTGTTCAGCAGCTAATGGGAAATATTAAGTGTACTGGAATAAATAAGGCTAAGTAGAAGAGGCCTTAATATTTGGCTTTCAGTAAGCTCGCTTGTCAGGCTGTCACTTTTTGCGTGTTATTGTCTATACGTATTCCAGAGAACAAGCTTCAGGAGGGCTGGAATATGAAGATACCAGGACACCACTCCAGGGTAGCTACAAGTAACTCCTAGCTAGCTGTGTCAGCAGTAGCAAATGGTCACTTTCAGTCTTTCAGTGTGGTAAGTGTAACTCTTAAATAGCTTGAAGGCAACTACCCTGAGAATTGCCACAGCTTGGAAGCCCGTTTTGTGTTCAAGAGCTTAGGGACAGATTGGAAAATTTGGGTTTCTATTCTTGGCTCTGTCAACAGGTTATGCTGTGTGAGCCCATAATGGATTTTTTTTTTTTTTTCCCCACCACAATTGCCCACATTACCACATCCTTTATTCTGTCTTCTCTAGTTAAGATTATTGCTACACAAGCCAGATGCTACACCCTCTGCATACTTGAAAGCTTCCTGATGTATTTTGGATCTTTTCTGGATAGACAGTCAAGTATCAGAAGGCAAAGCTTTTTAGGCATAATTTGATTAAGCACCATGCACCAGGTGCAGTCTCAGAACTACTTGCCAGCTCCATTCCTGGCTGCTCCAAAATTTGCTTTGCTGCTATATTACCTTCCTACCTAATCAGGATAATCTCAAAGAAGTGAGGCATTGGAAGGAATGAAGACTTCAGAAAATATAATTGCCTTTGCGAAAAAAAGATTCCCTTGTGAATCCAACTTTGTCTGCCTGGTTTAAATGTCATAACATTTTATTCTCATCCTCCTCACCTTGGCTCTCAGCTTTCAAGTTCTGCAAACTGTTTGAATGAGCAGCATATGCTGACACAAAACAACGTTGGGTCAGTTTTTGTATTTTTGACTCATTCACATGAATGTTTTTCTACCATTTCTCTGTATGATACTCCTAAGGTATCAGATTAAAACAGTGGGCCGGCCCACTTAACACACCCAACTACCTGACAGAAAAGACCAGAGAAGCTGGCATGTTCCCTTAGAATTCCAGTCTTTTGCCTCTGAATTTAATAGAAAATGAAAATAATTAAAACCCAACTGGTTTTTTGGGGTTGTTTGTTTGTTTGGGGTTTTTTGGGTTTTTTTGTTTTGGTTTGGTTTTTTTGTTTGTTTTGTTTTTTGTGGGTGTTTTTTTTTTTTGTCATCCAGCATTCTTAGTGCAGATAACCAGACCAGTGATGTAGCTGCTTGGAATACTTACAGACTGACCCCTGTATTTCTACCATTAAGCAAATATAGTTCATAACCAGCCACTCTCTGGGCATCGAGGTCCATTTTGCTTGCAGACTGTTGTGTGCATCAATTCAATGTTACCACGAGCCTGGTACCAGCCTCTCAGTCCCCTGAGCCAACCATTTCTGCAAAACTTTACACGCTTGACTGAGCCACTTTTCAATAATGTGTCCATGACAGAGAGAATTGATACTCCTTTTAAATGTTTTGACAACATATTAACAGATGTTATGGAAGATCTTTCTCCAAGCAGCCCCAACCACAAAATTTTTCTTCAGCGTCAGCTGTTAGGACTAGTGTTACCCACACTATTATTCATTTTCTTTGGCTTAGCAGTAACAGACTTCTCAATTCCTACTCCAGTTTTATTTAAACTCATCTGAACATGGGGAGAAAGTCAGAGACTTATACAGACATGCACACAAAAATTCACACCAGTAGCTTTCATAATGGGACTAATACTTTCCTTCTCCTTGTGGAAATGCATTGATCAATATCCTTCAGCTTAGCTGAACCTGATGTTTAAGCATGAGTTTACTTCAATCTGTTTCCTCTGTTTCTGGTCAGGGATTTATTTTAAGGATATTCCAGTCAAAAATGTTATTCCAATATATTCCTACAGATGTTGCTTCATTAGTGAACTCTTTCCACTTTTCTCATAATAATTCGTCTAATTTGCTAATTACCTATATCCAACATAGTGATTCTTCATCAATTCAAATCCTGTTGCCATCATTTAAAAAAAAAATAAATAAAATAAAAAAAAACCCCAAAAACAACAAAAACAATCTAGAGAAGAACAGCATGAGATGTTTGATCACATTTCCTACTTCCCACATGTTCAATTCTGTTCTCAGATAATATTTTTACTAATAGTCTATATCTATTGATCATATAGCATTCTCCCACTTTTAATCTTTTTTTTCTGGTGTTTGACTTGAAATACAGACTACAAGTCTCCAGTACTTATAACTAAAGTCTTCCAACTGAAATATTTCATGCTCTTGAGTTCTGGTTTTAACTCAGAGTAGTATTTTCAATTTTTATTTCTTCATCCTTACTAATCTTTGTCTGTACCCTTAAGATAAACAACTCTATCACTATTATTATTGAAAATCTGCAGCAAAGTATTCTGCATGTTTTGAGGAGTATCTAAATTACTCAGTCTCATCCTCTCTGAAGAATGATTCAAGATTTTTCTCATTTTCTCTTAATGCTTTAAGAACATGTTGCTGCCCTGTGCAAGACCTAACTCATCTTGACTTCTCCCATTTCCCTCTTTTCCTACACTTACCAGATTATTTTGCTGATTTGTGCTTTATTCCATGTATTTTTAGATATGTTTCACTGGTTTGCTTGAACACACTTCAAATGCACATTTATCTATTTCTCTTTATTTCTTCTCATCCTAAACTGTTCTCTGTTCCTTGACAAATAATATCCAAAATTCAGCACTAAAATACACCACAGAATAGTTGTGCTGATGATCATTTTAGGTGACAATCAGGTTTAAACCCTCTTTTCCATGCCTGACAATCAGAACCACTATTGTTTACACCATAAAGGCAGATTCTCTAGGCATCTACAAAGATCCCTATTTTGTATAGAGGAAGAGGTTACCTAAAACTAGCCGATTTTTTTTTTTTATTTCTGCAATGAATGTAGCTCAGTATTTCCTGTGCAGATCTCAAAGATCTCTTCCACGCAGTTCTTACCATTCAGGCAGACTTTCTATCTTCCATCTTCTTTGCACATTCAGCTCTCACTCTCTTTTACACTTGTGTTTATCATTTTCTAAAGGCACTCCTGGGATGTAGCAATGTAGTCAAGTTTGTATATCTACAAACCAGACTCAGATAGTTTGAGTTCTGGGCTTTTTGTGCATTTTAACAAGTTTCTTAACCTTTTTTGCCCCTTAAGTTGCTAAGCAGTAAGAAAACTCAAGACTAGGATCTGTCACCTTTTTAATTATGTCCAAGAAGAATTTTGTGCATGAGTTACACACAGTAATGTCTTAGGACTGTTGGAGGGCTAATTCCATTTTTTACACTCAGGCTGGTCAGTACAACCTTTACTTTTACTTCTCACAAATTTCTTTTCAAAGTGGGTATTAATAGGCATTTTAACCTGTAAGAGATGGTCCAGATAATGAAGATATGTGGTTAATTATGATGAAGGTCCAGCCAATGTGCTTAGGGTAATGCAGTGGGATTTGCTGGTTACTCTGCCTTAAGGAACATTTTAGATTCCATTTAATTTTTAATATTACTTTCAAATCCCCTTCAAAGTTGTTTCTAATAATCTGAAAACTTTTAACTGCAACTGCATGCTTTATCTCTTGGCATTAGACTACGGATACACATCGCCAAGTGCTAATCCTCTGAACAGGGCTAGAAACTTACACCAGGCTGAGTACCTCCATTCATCACTGTAAGCGTATATCCTTGGTGGTAGCAGCTGAGAACAATAATTTCTATTAAGTATAAAACTAATATTCATGTTCTGAAATTAAACAACTCCAGGTTTCTGACAACTTTTGGAACCATCAAATGCAATTCAGAGTTACTCTTGTTGAGAAATACATTTAGGGCAGCTCTATTTTGCATTTTGGTGAAGTCTTCAGTCTCAGTATAGCTCTCTGAAACACATAGTTCTACAGATTGATGAGCATTTCTAAAGCTCGGTCAGAGAATGTAGGTAATTTATGCATCTTTTTCTTTTTATGTATGCACCCCCTTAACAAGAGGCTCTGTCACACTCTGCAAAAAAAAGTAGTTTGTCAAGGAGAGGTAATTTTTGACTGCAAAATCATCCACAAGTCTTTGATTATGTGAGACAACTGGTCCAGAAGCAACAGCCTGGCAGCCAGGAACCACCCTGCTTCAAGGAGCTGTCTTTGTAAGATAGATGGAGTGGGGGTGCTCCTGGCAAGGGCATAAGCTTGATGAAACAGGGATAACCCTGCCTTTCTGCAGTCAGACAGCGTCCTGACTCCAGCCAGAGTAAAGGGCCTTGCACTTACTCTGTTGTTTGTTAAACAATTTCTCTTCTGTTTGTTTGGCAGGTAAAACACTGGCACTGTCCTGACTCCTGTTCCCAGCTAATGCCTCTGATTCTCTGTGTGCAGCCGTGAATACGCCTGACTTGTGAAGTTATTAATCAAAGAAACACAGAGTGGTTAGGGCTGGAAGGGACCTTAAAGATCATTTAGTTCCAACCCCTGCAATCTGCAGGTATGTTTTTTGGAAGCAGTTATTTTAAGTGACAGAAGAGTGAAGAAAGCCGCTCTTGTGAGCTCCATACCAAGTAGAATATGCCTGGGCATCAACATGGCCTGGAGCCTGGAACAGTGCCTGAATCTAATCCTGGAAGATGTCATCCACTTGGCAGGTTCAATGGCTAATTTCCTTGCTACTGTGGTCACTTGAGAGGACAAAATGATCATGCTTTAAAACCTTGTATTATCTTGTGAGATTACAAAAATATCATCCTTTTGTCCTGTGGGATACTGTTTCACCATATAAATAAAGAAAATTAATTCTCCCCTTCATTTTAAGCCATGGTGCTAAGCTACAACATTTAAAAACAACAAATAAAAAGTATTCAAAAAGGGAAAAATTAGTCATTTCAGGCTTCTCTGCTCTAATTCTGAAAGGTAGCTTCAGAGGAACAAATAATTAAGTAAGGCATATGGAAACACCTTGGTTTGTAAGCACATATGCAAGGAGAAAAGTATTTGTAAAACCAAGAATAAACTCAAGTGCTGTATTTTGCAGAGAAATCTTCTGAGCCTCCCAAATTCTCTTGTGCTTATGTTTTGAGGGGTGCATGTACAAGGCTTCTATCTACTACCCATGTGTCGAAATGTAACAGGAAATAAAATTAAAAAACCTCATGGGTAATTGATATAGAATACGTAGGCGATCTGAAGGGAAACTCAAAACCAGAGATGTGCCAGAGAACAAAAAAAAAAAAAAAAAAAAAAA
>VXBB01020066.1:373231-421504 GCA_013399915.1 Illadopsis cleaveri
AAAAAAAAAAAAGGATGATATTTAAAATGCCAGCCTCCTGTGAGCCCGTCTGCTTCCTATCACTTATTTTGCAGCTCTGGGTTCCCACAGTGGACTGCTGCTGCCATCTACTGCCACCAGCACTGCCAGAGGCTGAGCTCCCCTCCTGCAACCTGGTCACAGGAATCGGGGCCAGGGAGGAAGGCAGGGCATGAAAGATTTTGAATCAATAAAAGAAAAACAGTTTCCAAGGAGAGAAATCATCACAATCAAGTGCAGATTTGTCCATTAATGGTATAACACAAAAAATATCCATGTTCTGAAGAGGGAAAACTAAATGGAAAATCTTTTACTTTCAAAAGGGAAAGGAAAGCCACATCTGGATCCGCATTTCTGTCATGTAGTGACCTAAACCTATAGTCAAAGTCCTAAAGGTTATTAGTTTAAGTGACATGGCTGACAGTCTATGTTCAGCTTCATTAGATGATGACATGACTTGCACATCAGGAAAGCTAAGGAAGGACAAACAGCCTGGGGGTAAGTCCAAGTCTCCTAATTCAGTCACCTGTGTTACTCCTATTCTAGGAAAAGAGGGCTTTAGACGCCGGTAATGGAAATCCTCTATCTGACCTTAGCTTAAAATTCACATCAACAAAGACTCAGAACAGACAGGCCCCCAGTTCTTGCAGGTATTTTCTAAATGAATCTGGAAGGAAAGCATACTCCACTGTGTACTGAAATAGAGACTATGGAAAGAACAGAAAAAAAAATTGGCAGGGGACCTATTGCATGTCTGTTACTATCCAGCAAGAGATGTGCTTGATTTCATAACCTTTGAATTTCACATAGTCCATTGCAAGTGGCAGCAAAGATCAGACCCAGACCTCCCTGATCCCAGATCATATTTCTTCTCTGTTGGTGTAATAGAGCAGTCTTCATTAGCAATACCAATCTACACAGTGGTTGCAGAGATCTGACAAGTGAAATAAATTAGCCATTCCCATTCTCTGTGTCAGCTCTTGTGAGACTGTTCTCAGTGTTTAAGTCAACAGAGTTTAGTAGTCTCTACCTTGAATTTATTACATTACCTGAAATGCAGAGTGGAATAATTTTAAGTTGATTTATCTGAGCACAGTGATGAAGTCATGTTTTTAATACTTATACCATTTGTCTTCAATAGCTACACTACACCATGTGGGCCCTCTCTATATGGACTGAAATACAAGCCAGTCTCTATGGCTAGCGTGCATTTCTGGTACTCTGACTTCTTAAGAATGCAATATCTAAGCATGTCATTATCTTTATTATACACAAAGAAGCACTAAAAGCTAAGTAATAATAGCAAAAGTGCTGTGCCCTAGCACTGTGATTGAAGGCAAACCACTGTCCACACTGACACAACATTGAAGTATTCCCAGGAATACATTCTCTCTTCCCTCATCTCCTCTAGGAGCTCATCTACCAAAACATGCCTGACAAGAAAAGCCCTTGTAGACCTGCCTTGGTCTATATTGCAACAGCCAGATTCTCCATAGAGCAACCCTGTAATGAAATAGGAATTAAAATTCTACAGAAGCTTGCTAGGTAAGAGAGAAGACAAAAAACACACTGGAAAGCCCTGGGGTTTGTGGTGGTATTTTTCTTACAAATTCTCCTTCAGGACAGAAGTGTTTCCTTATAAATCAGTTGGCTGAATATTTCACTCTTGTATGGAAGCTGATGTGGGTAGGTGGCCTTCCTTAAGACACTGTCAAAGGCTGATCAAAGAGTGACAATTAATTTGACTGAATATCTGAGGCCCAGAATAGTTTCCTGTTAGTTTCTTTTTTCTTTCTTTCTTTCTAGACTCTGTATTTTGCTCAGGCTTTGCTTTTTTTTAGATTCCTGATTCAGTGTCTCTCTCCCTCATTTCACAGTGGTCAGAAGTACCCTCCATCCAAAGCTTCAGGAGGATTAAAGGTCATTGCAACTCTTTTACTTGGTGCTTTATAGTGCTTCAGGAAGATGTATGGGAAAACTGTTTTCCAACAGTTCATGTGAGCAAGGAGAGTTTTAACCTTTGCCTGGCATAAAGCCTAACTCAAAAGAGAAGAGCTCTTAACCCAGTGCACCATAGGTGCTTATTCCTCCACAGAGCCTACAGAAGTGAGGAGAGAGGGCTGTCTGGCACTGCAGTCTTCTGGCAACTTATCTCTTGGCCACACTGCAGAGCCACAGAGACAATGAAGCCAGATACAATGCCTGCTTGTAGGATGCAGGACAAATCCATTAAAAGCGTGACCCTGTCCCAAAAGCAGTGCAAGGTAAATTGTAAAAATGGGCAAAGCATTATCATCCCCATAAGAAAGGATCATTACTTGGGTCTCTGCTTTCCTTAATGACACTTTTACTGTGTGACAAAAACTACACATGTGCACTCCCACAAAACTAATACAGACACTCAATAATGAACTAAAACATGATGTGGCAATGAGCCAATAATCAAAGATGAATAATCTAGCCAATTAAACTTGCCAATAGAATTAGGCAGCTACCTTAAATTATCCCAAACATAATGATGAGTATTCACTGTTTATATCTGTACAATATGTATTACAGAGAGCCTTTTGGAAATTTCACTAAACGTTGTCCATCACCATGGAAATATCTATGTAGTATTCATTTTCTGCACAGTTTGAGTTTTTGTCTTGAACCTGAGAGCTGAAACAAGTCTTCACCACTACACAGGGACAAAAAAAACAACAAAAAAGCAATAACTTTTTTTCTCCTTTTAGAATCTGGAAGATATAAATGCAGGAAAAACATGAGATTTGTGCTTACATGATGTACAGTTACCCCATGCACATCTACTAGACTATCACAGCTTTCCCAAAAAATGAAATAAATCAAAGGCCATCCAACACTAAACCTTAAGATCAAATTAGCAGAGAGGGAGTCTTGCAGGTGTTTTTGGAACCACGAATCATGGGAAAAATTAGGGGAATCAAAACACCTTGGTTATTTTCTTCACGCCATGGTGAAAAAAACCAGACTATAATCAAAGTTCTCAGGGCATCAACAGAATTATATTTTTCGGAAAGGATTTTTTTCCTGCTATTTTATTTATCAGTTTATGTTGCTTTGTAACTGCATTTACATAAAACTGAATGCATTTATAGAAGAATCTGTGAAAAAGATTGATTAATGGCGATACCACAGATCTACTTCTGCCTCTCTCCTCATATCCAGTTTTGACATTTTCAATGCCATTTCTAATATTATTTGGTTTCAGGAATAATGAATTTATGAATTCATAAATTCAATAAAGGTCACAGTCTTAAAAGTTACTAGTGGTTTGATTTTAAGGTGCATTTTGCTGCCATATTCCAACCACCTACAATGTTTTTTTTTTTCTTGAAAACAGAGGGTATGCTGATGTCCTTAGCTGCTTCACCAGCAAGCTGTAGCTCTTTGACCAGCATAAAAGGAAGGCTTGGTGGGTCTGAACCTCAGGCTGAAACGTGTTAGAAGGCGAGGAAGAAGGAGCGGACCCTCGGCGTGGCTTTGAAGAGGTTTTATTCCAGGAAATCCATGTGCCAGAGTGAGCCTCTGGGGCACAAGCAGCNCAAGGGACAATTGGCATGGCCATCTAGGGAAAGGAAGGGGATTGGGGAACTTGATACCTTGCAGAGTCAACCTGAAGCCTTACTAGAATCTTTTCAGGCCTAGGGTGTGGTTGGCAGTGTGATTGACAGGATCTATCTCAGGGAAAGGCCACAGGAATTGGGGATGGGAGAGTTACAAGGTTGAACAAAAGACAAATAACAAAAAAAATACATAACTTTAAAAAACCCGAATTTTGCACCACTATAAGAGGGGTATTCCCAACATATTAATCTTTACTTAATAATATTATTTCTGTTGCTTTTCTACTATATTATGGGCTCTTCATCTTATCTCATGCTACTGCTGTGTTCAAGTAAAGCTCCTGCTGTGTTTCCAGATATGGATGCAATTCATTGGTAACTACAACAATCCTTTTCCCACATTCTATAAATCAACATTGCTGCCTTTCAGACAGTCAATAAAGACTGCCAAAACTTTGAATGCTGAAAATGAAAGGTGCACAGCTTATTTAAGCAAATGTCAAAAATAGACATAAAAACAAATAGTCCACTTCCACCCAATAAACTTTGCAGCTTGCTCAGAGCTGCAGATGTCCAATAGCACTGTGTGATAACTTTACTTCACAGCAGAAGTGATGGGGCAATAACCTATTTTCTTCTCAGCACCTCTCTGTACTTCATTTTGTTCTAGGCCACATTTATGAAGGTTGTGATCCCATGCAGCAGACATTGGGAGGCTCTTATTTGATCAATACTTCAGAAAATAAAAATTCTTATGAGAGCATACTACCTTAACACACTTGTCCAATTTAACTTGCATTTGATGCAACCATTCTCAAATGGGACAGTTCATTCCAACTGAGGATCAAATCCAGACATCTTTCTCATAAACAAAACAGCCACTGTAGTGAAAATAAGGTCTGAATAAGCCTCAGTTCCTTCCTTGTACAGCCAGCTATCTCTGAAACTCTCTAAAAAGTTGATCATAATCTTTAGGATTTATCTTGAAACAATCCATTCTTTAAATGTAGTATTTAAATGTCTGTGCTACACTAACACATATTGATGAGAGAAATTCTAATTTCTGTCCAAGTGTTGTGTTACAGCTTTGTAGGTGGATGTGATATTCAGGAAGCTGAGTGGCTCAAAAAAACCCCTAAAACTAGTTTTATTACAGAACTTCTCCTTTTTTCCTTTTCCCTGGAGCATGCACTCCCTCAGATCTTCCTGCTGGCTATGCAGAAAAAGCTTTGTGCATGAAGTACTTTAAGTCAGCTTGTAGCACAATAACTTCTAACATAGAAAATGCCTGTTGAATATACTATTCACGATCATTAATCTCAGCCTCAGTCTATGCACTGAAAAATGGGAAGAAAGTAAAGGAAAATGGTCTGGTAGTACCAAATCCCTGACCTTTTCTTATTTTCTTAGATAAAAGTGGTAAAGACCAGTTCAACCTCATTGGCTTCAGCAGTCATCAGGTAGTGGGGATGAACCTGGTGTTTCAAAGAACATGCAAGAGAGACACCTTTCTGAGTACATTGATCACTATTATTTTAGGGTGGCATCATGCAGTACTAACTCAACTATTTTCATTTCATTTTAAATTATTTTTCTTTCATGTTACTGTACATAATATAAATCTGATATTTTTAATATTTTTCCTCTTCCATGATACAGCTTCTAATCAGACAACTACAATTTTGTTTAGGTATAAGAAGTCTGTTACACATAAGGAAAACATCAGTATTTATCACAATGAAGCAAGATCTCTACATGGCACAGAAACATATCTAAGAGGTACAGGTGAGAAACTTCTCCTAAATACCTTATTTACAGAACACAAATGGGATGGATTTCTTAAGCTGCCTTGCAGAGAAACATGAAAATTTTCAGAACCTTAACCAGCTACTTAAAAGTACTGGTTTTGCCACTGACTATCACCAGCTGCTCCAAAGAAGTTTGCATACACAAGACATTTGCCTCAAGCCTAAAGGTTCCTGGTGAAAGGCTGAAATGCAAAACTGTCTCAGGTTCTGAGAAGGCTTGCTGAGAACTTCACAGCAGGACAGTAACAGGACATGCAGTACTGAGTACTTTTACTCATTGCCCTGCACCTCAGCCTTAATTTCAAACTGTGGTTGTTTGGTTTAGACTTTGAGAAAAACATCTGAGAAATCTCCTACAAAAAAACGAATCAGTGAAACTGGTGGTACTTAAGAAAACTTCTAATAATTTTATTCCTAAAATGAATATTCTATTCTCATATATTGAGAAGCTATTGCCTTCAGTGATTACCTGCCACGGTAATTTTCAGGGTGTAATCACCGGTATGAAAAAAAATCCTCTGCTTTGAACTTCTCAGTATATTTCCCTAAAAAACTTAGATAAATTTTTGTATAGAAACATTACAAAAATTCATACTTAAGACAAGAAGAAATACGTGCATCAGAGCACTAAAGAGGAATGCTTTTGCTGGATATGTTTTTCCCAGAGACACTGTTCAACAGTCTTGTATTCTGTGCAAGACAGATACAGATCCCTATAGCAGCTCTTCACTGGCTCATCCCTTATTTCACACTCGACCAACTTTAATCTCTTTCAATCGCTGCACATAGTAAGATAGACATTATTTCCTGAAGTTGTATTTAGGTGGTTCTTTCTAGTCAAAAGTAAAGCAATTAAAATTGTGTTGGAGATCTATACTCGTGTGCTCTCACCTCAGACATGAAAGCCCAGAAATGCAACCTTTTTTTTTTTTCTTTTTACAAGGCTAAAAGTTTCTTTGGTTTGAGATCAAAGTTATGACTTGTTTTTTGCTAGTGATTCATAGCCAGCTGCAGTACGTGCAGTTGGTATTTGCTCTTCCTCACCTCATCACCACAACAAGCACTCTGGAAAGCAGCTTGAACTTCAAACAGATCTCTGTGAGGCAGCAAGGATTCAGCTCCTTCTGCTGTAGCTGTGTTTGGGCTGCAGCAGAAAGAAGCAAAAGCTCTACATTAACCAGCACCTGTGACTTGAAGAAACTAACAACAGCTAAACTAGAGAAAAAATTGCTGTTTTATGGTCACTTTTATAATTATTATATTTAAATTTCACCTATAGTGTTTTGTTCTTTAATGCTAAAAATTACATAAGAAACCTGCTTTTTTGCAAGTCAAGGGTAAGGTAATTAAGGTCTACATAAAAATGAATTGGCAAATTGTAGCAGGTAAAAAAAGGCCTGGCAGACAATCAAAATGCATTTAGACTAATAATTTATAGCATTAAAATTTGCAGTAACTAAAGTTTCATTTCTTAATGCATACATGGATGTGCATGTGCACTTGCACAGGTGTATATAATATGCAACACAGACAAGCAGAGACACAAAGTTGCAACCAATTTTCCAAACTGTGAGATAAATGCATGGACAGAATCACTTCAGTCTCTTAACAAAGAGGACTACTTTTGATCTCATGTAAATTCACTCAAGTCAAGTGAATTAAAGAGAGAGAGGTTTGACCCAAAATGTCAACAATTTTGAGAAAGTACGGATTTATTTATTATGCAATTATTCACACAGAGGGACTTGCTTTCTCTTTTAAGAGGATGTGTCATGCAGTTTGATGTCTGCTGCTTCTTTTTCAGAAACTGCTTTCTCAGTTCAGGCAAAGGCAGAACAAGCAGTGTCAGGGACTTACATATTTCATTTGCGTGTGTTCGCAGTAGGAATATAAAGTTTGCAAGCCAGCCCTACTAAGATATGTTGCATGTCCTAGGACATTGGAGAAGATGGGATTCCTCCTGATTGAGGTGAATTGTGATACATCTTCCCTGCACCTGTTTCCTGCTCTTCTGTTAGATCTCATCCCTCCCCTTTCCTTCTCTTGACAATATTTGTTTGGCTATCAGAAGCACATCTTCCGTCTAATTCATATCTAAAGCCAGTAAAATAGGATCAAGGAGTTCTCTCTGGAACCAAGGCAAATAGTCCAGGCTCACTTGTGTGCCTTTGATTTAGAACTGCCTTCCCTCAAAACATATTGGCCATACACATACTCCATAGTACTTACCCCAGATTGCCTCTTTCAGCTGGCTATGATTTCTCTGTGGTCTCACAACTTAATTATAACTGGTTTTGCACTCCTTCCAGTTAAGACCCAAAGACCAAACAGACATGTACACAGCGGGGATGGTTGGGTAGAAGAAATGCTTTAGTTTCTTCTTTGACCCTCATTTATTTAACACCATGCACATACTGATTTTGACTATTTTACATTCCTACAATCTCAAGTAGCTTTCTGGAACAGATTCACAAGATGTCCCTGTACTTTCTTGTGCCCCAGCTGGCAGCACAGCTGCCTCTAGCCAATACTACTGCAATTCTACAACTGGATTTCCTTTGCACAAATATAGAATTAATTCTGAGGAAAATTACTATCAGTGCCACTCTTTCTTCTTTCAAAATGAGTTTATTATCTTGTTTATACAGCTAAATCCAAGCCTGCCCCACTTAATCCTAGACATTCAACTAAATTTGCAAATCACCCTCTACTGCCCCTGTGTTTAAAGGAAAGAGGTGGGGAGATTCCTTTAAGAAAAGTCATCTCAGAACTGCACTATTTATGGTAGATGTCTGCATTTTTCTTCTAACAATGTGGATGCCCAAAACAATCTTATTTGAGAATAACACTTGATGAATAAAACTCAGCCAAAAGGCAGGCCCCAGCAGAAATAAACAGACTTCTGCCATGTCTCCCAAAGCAGGTAGTTATTCAGTGATTCCAGATCTCTCCATCAGCAAATCCTTTCCCCAGGACCAAAATCCAAAGCCAATATAAAGGTCCAAATCAAACTCTTCCTACATCTCTTGGCAGCCAGTTTCTGTAGGAACAGCCTCAAGATCTCTGTCATCACTCAGCATATTTATTACTCAACTCACATATCAGATGTTTAGAGGTAAGCATTAGTGCCAAAATCTCAAGAAGCTGGTAACAAATACGACTTCAGAGATCAAACACTCAGTGGGACCAAATCCCTCCGTAAGAAGTCTGTGTCTTGGTAGATCCCTTGTTTACTGTCTTTCAAAAAAATAGAGCTATTTAACAAGTAAAATGCAGGATATATGCAGGTTTACATACACATCATCAAGAGACTCACTGTCTTGATAACTTATAGGACTGTTAATGTGCCTTTCGTGCATAGAGACTAAACAAAGTGCATACTCTTTAGACTATGGTGATTTCCAGTATAAAGAGCAGGTATGAACAGTCACCAAAAATGATGAAGACAGTAACTGAAGTCCTGAGGGTAACATTGCTGATGAGCCTTGACAAGACTCAACACTCTTGAGTCTCATCAGGACTCAAGAAAACACAGCACAAGATAGCCTCTAAGGAATTCTAATACAATCTTCACAAAAAAAAAAAAATTATGTTGGTTTGGAGTTTAATCAGTGTCTTAGAAATTGCATGTAAATTTACAAACTACTAAATTCATAATTAGTGTAAGTGTTATGAAACTACTTCTTCCACTTGTAAACGGAGAAACAAGTGGTGACTTACAAACTGTACAATCAGTATACCAGCATATATAGTGATACCTCTGATTGTGCCTGCCCATGTGCCAAAAAAAAGGGGCTTTTATCTTTACGTGATAAAAATCTTAAATAGCTGTAACACTTTATCCTCAAGCTCGGGGACAGTATGGTGCCAATCACAAGATGAGATTGGAGAGAAATTGCTTACAGAAGCATTGTAATGAACAGATTTATTCTCCAGTGGGGTCTCTGGAATATGTATCATAGAAATTATTGGTCTACATCATCAATTCCAAACTTCCAACACAGTACTTACATAGTCCTTTAAACTGTCTGGGATGCAGATTAATCTGACCACAGTGACACGTAACAATCACTGTGGTGACCAATAAAGCAAAGTAAAAGAAAACAAATAAGTTTAAAAAAAAAAGTTGTCATTGCATAGAACTGGATTGATACAATGGCAACACCTTTAATGCACAGTCCATGTGGAGTACTTCACCTGTGATCCCAGAGCATTTCTGTGTACCGATCTTCCATAAGAAAACACAACCACCTCCCCTCCTCTCCAAAACATGTAGATATTCTCAGTGATCAAATCCATTTAAAAACCAGCCCATAATTAAGATTTTTTAAAAGTTAGATTTTGTATTATTAAAGCATAATGGGGTCCCCTAGGTTCCAATTAGGAAACGGATTAAAAAATCTTTGAGCTTTAAAAGCTGCAGGTAGGGAGTTCTGCTCTCAGCTGCCTTGAATTAGCATATTGATGGCACCACAACCCTAGGTGGAAGGAACGGCACAGACCCTGCAGATATTTTGCCAGGCCAGCCCAGTACTTTGTGAGCACTCCTGCCTCAGTCCAAGGAAAGAATTACATACACAGCCAGGCCTGACCAGCAACAAAAAACTTACAGTAAGAGAAATGTACTAGGCAAAGTATTTGCTGGTAGCAGTACTTCAGGGAAAACACAGTGTGATTGGAGCAACATGAAAAAGAACAAGTTCTAAACCAAAACAAAATCTATGAGGTTTCTGTCTTGGATTTGGAAGGACATTAATCTATGACCTTGATCCATAACAGAGCTATGGCTTCAGTTTCAGCATATGGCAAAGTTCTGGCACAAACCCAGAAATTTGCTTTAGAAACGCCCTTGAAATTTGGGTTAACTTTCATCCTCTTGAAAATTTAAGACAATCAGCCACACTTGTTTCAAACTGAAGCCCACAAAAAGTGGGTTTAGTAGGTTATTTAATTTTTCGTTCAGAGCTCTTAAACATTAAGCTGATGTTGGTTGACTGCTTAAACCTAGCTTCACCCTAGAAGTCACTTCCCAGACCACTCAGACACTTACTGAACCCTACAAACCTTTGTGAGCACTGTGGACCCCATCAATGGGAGCAGTGGGAATTTCCTACCACAGGTGCTCAGCCTGCTGCTTTACCTGTCCCTTCCTAAACTAAACAAGTGTCCTTCAACCAGAAGCAAAGGGGAAACTTGCAAGGCAGTGTAGTAGCACCTATTAAGGAAATTGCTTAAATAAGGAGCTCAGGAGACACAGCAGAAAGTTCAATCTTGGTGAGATAACAGAATGGAAAGCACAGGGAGGGAAGGTCTGACAGTCTGTCAGAAGAGCACAGAACTGATAACCTGGTGAAACTTATCAAAGCTTGCACACCGATAACTATTACAAAAGAAGAGGATGAAAGTGATACATGCTTTGGTGGAAATGGGGTATTTTTATTTTAAGAACATCCCTTTTACTTCAGGCAGT
Source organism: Illadopsis cleaveri (assembly GCA_013399915.1). Classification (NCBI taxonomy): domain Eukaryota; kingdom Metazoa; phylum Chordata; class Aves; order Passeriformes; family Timaliidae; genus Illadopsis; species Illadopsis cleaveri. The sequence continues at coordinate 384,115 of VXBB01020066.1, forward strand.
TCATTTGGCAGGAGACACTAGAGGGTTTGCAGATCCTCAACGATTACTCTGGTGGATAAGGTTTAAGCAATCACAAAATTGTGCCAAGATTTCTGATGATCAAGGTGAGGGAAAAATAATTGGGATTATGGGTTTTTAGTATCTTGCTTCATTGCTAATAAAAAAAAATTAATAGCACTGAAGGACCACCTTGGCATTTGCTTTATCTTGGATAATATTGCAGTCTTTAGGCTTATGAACACAATGGACTGCAGAAATGTGTGCCCAAATAGAGAGGGAATCTACCTTGGTTCTGGTTCAATGATTCCCTGTTCTCTATAGCTTCTCAGGTTACAACAGCTCACTTTCACCTGCACAGTTTTCTTGCAAAGTTTTTTCAGGTTTTGAAATGGCTCTTCTCCCAAAAAGGATGTGTGAAGTAAAGGAATAAAAATGCAAAGCCAAGATAGGCATGGTTATAGCTCCCATGGCACCTCTAAATCAGATGTCTCCAGCACATGAAGTACTTTGTAATACTGAATTTGCTGCTAAACTTAGGTCTTAACTGCACAGTATGCACAGTACATTCTAGTGGATTTGACCAGTCAGCTTGTAGCTTGTTAATACTATGGGTAAGCTTTATATCGGTTTCCATTCTGTTAGTTTCTTGACCCTATTCTTATCACCATCACAACTTATATCATAGGTCCTAGACCAGATCCCCCTTTAATTCCTCCCCTGAGGAACTAACCAAAATCCACAGCTAAGGCAGTACTTCTCATCTGCTGCTTCTTTTGAAAAATGTTCTTCCCATTTCCTAGAGTAGGGTATACCTGTGCTGAGCAATGACATTGTGTCTTTGTGAAACACTTTGCTAAGCCTGTACAAGTCCTAAATACCACACACTGCACATGTGGGCCAAAAAGAGCCATTTTCTGGTGAATGCTGCTTATGAATCCTGAGGTTTGTAGATGCATATTCAAAATTGTTCAGAGACTACCTAAGTGTTCTGCACATCAACACTTTCTTTGGAAATGCCACCTAAAAATGTCAAGTGATGCCAACAGCTTTAATCCAGACTCTGAAAGTTTCTGTGTACGTGAACTGCTTTCATGCATAAAAGGGAAATGAGTGCATGAGTTCTTCTTTCAGATCCTGTCATGCAAGGGCACCCAGAGACCTCATGCCTTGCACCTTTGACCTTAAGATCAAAAAAAAAAAAAAAATAGCATTGCCTGCTATGCTGCAGACAGCAAAAGTAACACAAGAGACCCTTCACATAGCACTGAATATTCAGGAAAAGCCCATTTGAGGAAAAGCACTTCTTTGTGAAAGTCTCTGGAGTGTTGCTAACTCCTATAATTGGATGTATGTTCTGAAGAAGATGCACAGAAACAAAACAGTCATCCTGGTCAGACAAAAGGTTAGTCTAACTCAGTGTTATGTCCCCGGGCAACCTGTAAATGCAAATGAAAAAGTATAAAACCAGGCAAGCACATAACAATACATTTCTAAATACTCCCTCATGATACAGATATTTGTAGCTTTGAAACTGTGCCTTTAAAATATGCAATCCATCCCTCAAGAGGAACTCAGGTCATGAAAGAAGAATGAAAAGAAAGCTGAGTGGATGCACATATTGCCACAGCAACAGCAGTTGAACTCTTGCATCTATGCACAGGGGAGTTTCTGTTTTGAGGCAGGAGGAGAGGACATGCTCTGATGCTAACCTTGTAGAGACCCTCATGGTTAGGTAGGCCAGCAGCAGCTCTTGACTATTTCCTTTAGACTTATGAACTCACCTAAACTCAAACTTTTCCTTTTCTAGATCAACCACTAAAGTGAGGCAGCAAACAGTTTCCTCAAATGCAGTATATTAACCTATAGATTATTATTTTGAATAAAATGCATTCATGTCTTAAGTGTAGTTAAGTGTAGACTAAGATTCTGTTGACTTCTCTAGAATGCCAACTGCCACTGAAGTTAGTTAAAAAAAGAAAAATTGTTTCAGAAAACTGTATTACAATAGTTTTGCATTTATGATGCAAATCAAGTAGTCATCTTAAAAATTTTAGTGAACATATATAAAATTGGGAAATGGCAAAAAAAATGATTACTTGATAGTCTTTGCTGTCAGTACTTTTAAAGTTTATAAACTACAAGAATTCATGTACAGTAACCATTTCCTTTAAACTAATTATATGGAAAGCCAAGGAATTCACAGTTATGCAGTTAAATAAGGATGTAGAACAATGTCCTTTTATTTTAGCAGTGTTGTGCAAGATTCAGAATGGAAAACAGATACAGGTTAATCAAGAAGAGGCAGAAGAAGAAATCAGAGAGTTTATTCAATCAGCTCTTTACAGTTGCTTAAAAACAATTCTGCCAAACAATCCTGAGAATGAGTAGCTGATATTTTCTATGTTGCATCCATCAAATTTATATTTCATTTATCATAAATAGACTAATATCTGGAGTGCAACATGGCATATCTAGTGGCAGCTGGGTTATCAAAGAATTAGGACTCCTGTTAATGATATTTATGGACACTGGAAGAAGTGCTTTGCAGAAATCTTGTCTACTCTGAGCTATTATAGCAGTAAATAATGTTATGACCATGGGATATTATCACTAATTTATCATCCTAAAGCTGATTGAGCTTCTAAAATCACTTGAGAGGACACGCAGAAATCCACAATCCCTGTAGCACTGTGCCAAGACACTTACTCAAAGAGAGAATGTCCCACATCCTGCATCACTCTTGTAATCCACCAGACAACCTACAGGCAGGCCTGAAAACCTAACAGGAAGCAAAATCAGTGTAATGTCCTTCTGATATTCTATTCAAGGCAAAATGTTTGAAATTACTGGAAGCTCAAGAACTGTATTAACAGTCAGAATTTTCTTGGGCTGATTTCTAAAGAGCCTTACAGGGTATGTCCTGTGGGGGCCTGTGAAATGCACTGAAGAGAGCTCCAGAAAAGGCAATCACTCCACCTGAAAGAGAAAGCAGAGGAGAAATATGCAAGAATTGTGCAAGGTGAACTGGGGCCACTGAAGCCCTTTCTTTAAGATGTATGTGTATTGATTTAATATTGCAGTTTATTTCCATTGCATAAGCACTGTTTGTCTTGAAAGACTACACTGGGGAGGAGCAAACAACTCTGGCTGCAGGCCTGTATTTTAACTATGTTTCTTAAGACTAAGTCCAGAGAAGCAGAGTCAGACTATTAATAGGACTCAGCTAGAAAGTTCTGATATACTTATCTCACTGCAGACATGCCCCCACTACATGGAAACATAGAAAGAGAAGCCAGAGAACAAAAATCTCATTGTTCTATTTGTTTCTTCCTCACAATCCATCTTTTGCCAGATCTATTATATACCACGTCATACGTTATTACCTCAAAAACCATATTCTTAACACTGGGGAGTAGGAAATACATTTTGGTTCTGTGTTTGCACATAATACAATGGAGTAATTGGTACTCTACACTTTACAGCAGTCTATTTGTTCCTCAGGCCACTGCTTCAAGCTGCTCTGACTTCATTTTTGCCAGCCAGTTCTGTTGAAGTCTGTAGTCTGCTTAATATGCATGTTTGCTCTGAGTCGAACCACCTGATATGGGAAGAATCTCATCCCTGCCCAGATGCAATTAATTGTCTGTTACTGTCAAGTTATTCAAAATTTTGCAATGGCAGCACCACTGCAAGCAGCCTGTTTTATTAGTTTCCAATTTATATTAATTTTATATGCTGCTGTGTATTAATATCTCTTGTCGCTCTTGCCTTTTGAAATAAAAAATATGATTTATCAGCAGCCTCTTTATACTGCCAGTATATAATTGCACATGGGCTAATTGTTAAAGTTCTGAGGGAGCTATACTAAGAGATCAATCCTTTTATTGCTGCAATAATGAGCTTTTAATGGGTGGCTGGCTAGACCTCCTGGCCTTCTCAGGGAGGTAAGCTTTAGCCATGTCCTTTCTTTCTGCCCATTAATCATTGGTCTCCCATAACAGTATATTAAGGCAAACAGAAAAGCATTATTGAAAACAGGGAGCAAAAACCAAGATTCATTGCATCTCATTATCTCCACTAATATATACATACAATAACACTGCAGATAATTTCCTTACATTGTTTGAAAAGAAGCCCTGGATGGCTCATGGCCATGGTAACGATACATCAGTCTTGTCATCTTTAGGTCAGTATTTCACATCCTGGCCTGTGTAATAGTGACCTGTAGTCATTAACAAGTGGTGACATCTTTAAAACCTCACACTCTGGGGAAGCCACCTCATATCACTCACAGCTGTAATTCTCAGACAGTGGAGAGTAACAGCATGTTCACAAAAATCCAAACAGGCCTTGGCTGTAAGCCCTGCTCAGCAATAACAAAAACATCTCTCTATTATCAACGTTGTGTTCAGCATAAATCTGAAACACAGGCCCATACCAGCCACTGTGAAGAAAATTTACTCTACTTCAGCCAGAACTAGCACTGTACCTTGTCTCAGTTCCTGACAGCAGGACAGTGGAAGAGATACATATACTTCCAAGTGATAGATCTATGGATCCAGTAAAATGGGAAGTGATCAAGTAAGCTTTTCTCCAGTCTCTGGGTAGGGCAGTGGAGATGCACTATTGACAAACCGACAGCCATGCTGCACAGCTGTATGCTGTGTACCAAGGAAAATGTTCTCTATAGTCCAGCCAGGATGTTAACAGCACTTGCATGAGTCTGCTCCCTCACTTCTCCATCAACTATGAGGTCAGGATTCTGTGATTCAGATCCTTTTTGGGCAACGTATTTTTCATCCATTTGAAGAAACCACACACTACCTTGCAAGCAATAGCAGCACTGGATTGATGGGAGGTCACACACAATTCTTTTATGTTCTGTCATAAAAAACACAGGCCAGGCTAAATAACACTAGGCTTACTGCACTCAGAGTAAATTATACCAACATGTTCTGTGTCACATTATTTCTCCCAAAGAGCAAAGATTTGGAAGACAGTAACTGATGAGCCTAGTGTGTTTGAAGATGTGGTGTTGAGGGAAGGAAACAGCAATACAGCTGCTCAACAAGCAGAAGTAACATCCTATTTCCTTGCAGTTGCTTCATCATCTAACACACAACATAGAATCATAGAATGGTGTGGAATGAAAGGGGCCTTAAGCTTAGGCAGCTTTCTTAAAGACCCAACCAATCTGGCTTTAAACACTTCCAGGGATGAGGCATCCACAACTCCTCTGGGCAACCTGTGCCAGTGCCTCATCACACTCACAGTAAAGAATTCCTCCTTAATATCTAGTCTAAACCTACTGTGTTTCAGTTTCAAGCCATTCACCCTTGTCTTACACTATATGTCCTTGTAAAGATTCCCTCTCCAGCTTTCTTGTAACGTCCCTTTAGGTACGGAAATGTCTTCTCTTTAGCTGACATGCAGCTATCCTTCAAAGAGGAGGACACGAAAAAGATATTTACAGCCTATTTTTTCAGAATAAAATCTCTTCTTTGAATGCAAAGACTATTCTAAATACTGCTGAGTAGGAAAGAATCTGGAAAAAACGGTGATTACAAAAATCAAATGGTTCCTCATTAGAAAAGTTACATTTAGAGAAACTAAAACTGCAGTTAAATTTCCTGTCTTATGTGCTCAAATTGACTTCTTGGTGCTACCTCTGCACCTTTGTTCTTGCTTCTGACACACAACCCCCATGCTACTCCCCACCCCACAAATTCTAAACAGTTACAAAACAGCCAAGTAACTAGCACAGGAGAAGGCAGAGGGTACTTGTGAAAACCTTTTTGAGTATCTCATCCTGTAAATCTCCCACTGCCCCTGTAGTCTTAGATATTCTCATCCCAATCCCTGGAACTCTTCCTCAGACAGGGAAGGATGCAAGGAAATCTACCTGAAGCTGCTCAAGAAAGGTAAAGGCAAGGGGTTGTGAGGACAGTGAAGGCACCACAGTCCAGTCTGCTGGCTTCAGTGTCTCTATTTTTGGATGCAAAACTACAAAAACAACCCTTTGCATCCTAAGAAGATACAGGAACTTCATGCTCTACCTCTTCATGAAACAAAGACAGCGAAAGACAGTTCTGAAATGATAGATTTACTTCTAGTTTGTTCATCCAGAGTTTAAAATTTCTTTGGTAATGCACAAAATATTTTCCTTTTGGAAAAGTTTTGGTATGTGAAGAAAAGGACATGATAGAGACAGAAAAGTAGAAAAATGCAATATTTTATTTTGTTTTAATTCACTGACTTGAGCAGCACTTCTGCCAGTGTGAACAGTGAACACCAGACTCCTGCTTTAGTAGTAGTCTGCTCTTTACCTATTGCAGCTCTCTGCTGGCTTTCCTTACAATTGGCCACAGTTCCTGAATTAGAGTCTGGACTCACTGCTCTTCTAGGAGCCAATCCATCCAGACAATACATGGCCTGTGTGCCTGTGCCCAGTTAGTCTGGGATGTCTGGAGCACATGGATGGAGTACATAGATTTGAGCTTCTACACATATGTTGTTTTTCCCAATGGAAATATGGACAATACTAAGGACATGGAATCTGAAAAATACATCTTTGACTTTTATACAGATTATGTGTTTGGACTCTTATCCTTTCCCTTGCACTTCTGGAAGAAGACACATTCACAATGACCTCAACACTGAGCCAGCTGTTCCATGGGATTTTTAAAAAGAAAGATCCAGAAATTGGACGGAGGGTTGAATTCACAGTATTTTTTCTTCTTATCCAGTCACAAAAGATAAAACAAAGGATATTTATTTTAACAAAAATAAAAAACAAGACTTCGGCATTGTGGGAGACAAGATTAGCAAACAATTTTTTTGGCTCTAATTTTTCCTCTTATCATTCAAATTAGAAGAACTGGCAAAATACAATTTTTTTCTTTTTGTACTTTGAAGGACAAGTATTAGAAAAAGTCTTTTTGCAAGGACAAATCAATTGGATATTTTAAGACAAATTCTGACAAACATCGGAAAGATTACTTCATTTAAAAATTCTTCTGTTATTATTTATATGCTTTCTTTATCTGCATGGAGTTTCCCCCTTGACTTCCCATCTTCCATCGCAGGATAAGCATAGAATCCACCATGCTCCACCACCCTGAGTAATGGGACAAACTGACAGGAAGCCACTGTTGATGAACCAGATTTTAGAAATGAACACAAAATTAACTGAATCAGAATTATCTATGATCCAATTCTGTAACATATTCCACCCTTGTTGTTTGCTCCAGCGCAAAAAGCACTGAAAAGGAAAGCTACACCAGATGGGAACTGATGTACAATGTTTTGCATTATTATTGCTGGCAACTGCATAACAAAGAATTGTGCTCCTACTTTCTAATTTGTTGGCATTTTCTGACCAGTTTGTCTGAAGCAAAGCAACTCAAAAGGCAGCATCCAATCAAAGCCCTGTCATCTATAGGGCAATCTGTCTTTGACTGTCAGCCATATAAATGCATGGCTGGAACATCTATTTAGTGAGTCAGCCACGGACCATTAAGAAGCCAGAGCAATGGGAAGAAGAGCAATGTAAGCCCCTGCCAGCCCTGAGCTATGGAGAGCAGAGCCAGTCTAAAGGCAATGAAATACATTGTTAGTGGAAGCTGAGGGTTGAATAAACAAGTCCTGTTCCATCAGACTTTGCTTCTTAAGCCTGCTACTTATTGTGTAGTAAATTGGAAGTCATGAGGATTAAGAAGCTTTCTGAGTCAGACGATGGAATAGCTGGACACCAAGTGTAAAATGCTGCAGTTTAGAAAGGAGCATCTAAGCCCTTATCTGACCTAGTAAATTAAAGAGTCATACTTGCTTTCAGAGCACTCACTACACATCACTTTAGGACAACCATGCTCCCCACTCCAACTTCAAATACATAGAGGTATATCTTAAAACAATTAGCAATTAATAGAGTTGGCATGCAGTGAAGCAGCAGAAAAACTAGTGCCATCAATCATCTTTCAATATCCACTACAATATCAAACAGAATTCTCATCTCTGTATTACGATGCAGCGCAGAAACTGAACTAGTATTGTTATTAACTGAAATAAAACCCAATCTACAGGATTTCAAACCTCCTTTGAAATTCAGTTTATTTGAATTTCAGTTTATTACATCACTCATTAAGCCACTAGCATTATTTAAACAACATCATGCAATAAAAATATCTCAAGATTAAAGTTGCCATCTAAGTGATTTATTTGTAAGCCACTGTTGCTTCACGTGTCTCTCTGGTCAGCCCGCACTCGGCTGGGCAGCCCGGTCAGCTCTGACACGCNACAAGGAAAATGGTCTCATACATCACTTCCAAGCACAGATTAACAAAGTATCATTGCACTACTCGACATGATTTGCACTTGCTACTTGAAAGGGGTGTGGTCCTCATATATAGGGGATACATTTCGAACTAGGAATAAGCATCATTATATCGAAGATTCTCTGTAAGCACTGATTCTTCTGTCACACATAGGCACAGTGAATCAGTACCCACTGAAGAGGAGAATCTGGCACAGGTACTACAGACTTGCCATCATCCCCAGCTCATGCAACTGACGAGTCACAGGTCAGAAAGAAGATGTAATGACAGTATTAGGTTCATAGGCCTGAGGATGATGCACATGGAAGAATTTTTCTCTCTTTTCTAGTAGAACCAAAGAAATCAAAGGAAAATAGTGGGCTGCAGGTGCAGAAGAAACAGCAGTTTTCTTCTTACATAGTTAAGCTACTGAATTCACTGTTACAGAACATGGCAGCCACTATGTATTTACAAAGACTTAGGAGGCAATTAATTGGAATAATTCCCAGAATAAATATCTGTCATGATTTAATAAATACAAAGATACTACTTTCAGATTATGAAGTTCTTGAGCCAAATATTGTTGGATGCTGGAAGAGTGCACTGGGGAGTTTTCACAGCAACTAAGTTAACCCAGTTCTTATAGCCATCCCAGGCACCCAGATCTGGCTAGTACAGGCATTTTACATTCCTATTCAAGCACTAAAGGGATAGACACCACGTAAAAACTCCAGTTACTTTAAAAAAAAAAAAAAGCTGAGGCATTTATACTCACTAATGCTATGGGAGACAAATGTGTTTACTTCAACCTTTAAATTCTACTGCCAAATTCATTTTATTCTGTGTCTTAGGATCACCTCTATCCCATCTGCAAAGACATCCATTGTTACTTACGGATTATCATATTTATTGTTGTATAACCTGTTGGTGTTTATCACAGCACTGAGTCAAGACAAATAATTACAAAGTTCACAGTCTTTCCCACTAAGACAAGTGGGTCAGTTTTCAGTTCTCCAAATTACTTTCAGGCTTTCTGCAGAATTAGACCAGATAAAATTGATTTCTGCTTTGCTCACTTGCAAATATACAATTAAAAAGTAATAGAAATACAACTGCATTAAGAAAATCTGAAATGTATGAATGTATGACAGAAAGTAAATTCTGTGGCTAGAGAACACAAGGCCACTATGATAAAATTAATTTACCTTTTAAGAAATCTTGTGACAAGTTCTATGTTTTAGATGAGTAACTATAACAGAGAAATAGGTGGAATTTTGTTCTTCAAGTGCTCTAAGAGGCCTTCCCTTTTCATTTTAAAAGACGCAGCCCTGTTTTGCCCTCTCTCCTTTAGAAAAGCCTTTTGCTATAACCCTTTGGGACAGTACATACCAGTTTAAGGTCTGTTCCAGTCATGGATTCTTTTCAAGATAAACAGATAGAGCTTAGCAGGTCAGCAGAGTAGGCTGGCAATGAATAGAAGCACCAACATCCATGTCAAAGAGTAACTTAAACCCATTTTTTGCTTAAGCTAGCAGAAATCTTCCGTGTTGGGGAAGGGACTACCATTGCCACTGAGGTTTGGTCCTGCCTTAGTTTGTCAATAAGGCACAGAATTATACACAGAGAGACTAGAACTGCACCTGCATATTATCTTGCTTTTCTCACAAATACTGATTTTATGACAAAATTATAGGGAAGACACAGACAAACATAGTATCTGTGAACAGTATCAAGGGAGTCTCCACAGAAGATTCGAACTATGTCTGTATATTTCTCATCATGAAACAAATTTTCTCTTTACACTTCAGAAGGGAAAAAATCCATTTTAGCTGAATGACTGGATTTTATAACTGGACTATAGAAGAGCTCCTTGAAAAGGAAAGTCATTAATCTATTTTCAAACCAGTAGTAACAATTAGCTCTTAATGAGTGCTTGTCACAAGAAAAGACAGAATCTGTTTTAAACTACGGTGATTTCTGTACCTACTCCAGCTGAGGCCCCTGTGCAACACATCAACAACCTGAGGAAAGTTTGCTGGTGACCTGCAGCAAGGGCACAGATAAATGGCAGATTTCAGAGCTCATTTAGAGGTGATATCACCTCTCATCTTTGCTTTGCCAGTGCACTTCATTAAAGGCCTGCAATGAGGAAGTGCTCACTTACAGTCTGTAAAGGGAACTGTCATTTGTCAGCCAAGATCTGATAGCACCTGACAGACCCAAAGGGTTTGCCCATTGCACTATGCTGCCATGCACTCACTGAGAAGGGATTTGAGGAACAAAAGGAGACTGTAGGCACATGTGACCATACCCTACATGGGCTAATTTTGGGAGAGGCCTAGCTCTGTGTGGCATTTCTTGCACTGCCCACAGTTACAGACAGATGGACAGAGGGCATTTGACCTTAACAGACAATGCAGATAAATAGACAAAGGAAACTAACTGAAACACTGACTCAAGCTGAAGTGAAGCCTTGTTTCCACACATCCATGAATGTTCCCCCTGGCCCAACAGTCATGGCAGGATCCAAGACAATTAATGCTGCTTCGATACACACAGTTAGCACAGGGCAGCCTAATACCAGTGCTGCTTGAAAAGAACTACTAAATGGTTTGATTAACAACTTTTAACAATCACTCTTCCAATTTCTTCACTTCACTGGTGTTTATTTTATTCTGCTCTTCCTTCCTTCTCTTGTGAGGCAAATATAAGTACGAGAGTTCTAATAAGCTAAGAATATTGCTTTATAAAAACTTTGCTAATGACTTACTCCTGCTTATAAACCCTGGGGCATCAGCTTCTCATGGGTCAACAGCTTGCTGTGAAGTCTCATAATTTTGTCTGTAATCTTTGGTTCATACTAGAAAATTACCTCATCACTACATATGAGAACTTTGATAAATACTTGAAAATTAATGACCGACTCATATAGCTTAATGTATCAAAAGAAAGGTACTCAGAACTAGCTGAAGAGATCCATTCATTTGTTTATAGATTTGTATATGTATTTTTTAAGAAAAGGCTACCCAACTTTATCAAATGAAAAACTTTCCAGTTAAGACTTTAAATGGATCTCTTTTTTGTCAGTTCAGCTGTCTTAGACTCAGCTGCCCTCAGATCTCTTAGCTTTAGGGCAAGCTTTTTCAAAATGGGCCAAGAAATGCAATAAAACTCACTCGGCTCTGTTGAAAGCATGATTAGCATGGTGTTACAAATCACAGAAGTTGACCTGGCTTGAATTATGTCCTTTGGTTGCATTTTTCCCACCATCTCCTCTTATTACTTAAATCATTATTCCTAAGATGTATTTTGCTATAATTGTCCTAAATGGTTCTACTATAACTTTGCAGCTTACATCGGAGAAAGAAAATCTTTGCCAACAGAAACAAGAAGGTGCTTTTGAAGGGACTCAACCAAACTTATTAAAGAATCCAAAATACTGCAAAATATTCTGTTTCTCAGAGGTAGATAAGTTAAACATTACAGACTAATTGCAGATGATATGGCATATATATCAGTGTGATCTGCTTGGTAGAATATGGCAGGAGTGAACAAATATTCACCACCTCAGAGAGATGCCAGAACACAAATACAAATCTTTATGTGGTAAGAGCCATATCAGAACCAAATAATTTGTATTTTCAGTGAGGTTGTGGTTGCCCTTGTGTCAAAGCCTGAAGAGGGGAAAGATTACTATCTAGGGTGTATAGCACCAGAAAACTATAAGGAAAGCTGTTGCTGCAGACAGAAGATCAGGCAAAGGCTTTCATAAGCTTTCAGTAAATCAGGAATTACAAGAAGTGCCCTTGTCTCCAAGAACCCGTGTATTATTTCCCCTCTAAGACTATAGTGAAACCCAGGCCAAAATCAGACCGAATGGCTTTCAGCTTATATTTGAGTAAAGGATGGCAAGCAGGAAATCTGATTCAATGTTCTTTCTCCAGGGTGCAGTTTTTTAACCACTGTATCATTGATCTTCACACTTCCCACACTATAATACATATTTTTCCCCCATGATAACCATATACAGCAAAAGAATATAAGACTATTTTTCCTTCTTTGCTAGGGGCTACAACCTCACCAGTAACCAGTACAAACTAACTGTCATCATGACAAGAATCACAGGCACAAAACCTGAAATGTAAATTTTACCTGTATATATGTTTTTATAAGCTGTACTGCCAGCAGCAGATTGAGAAAACAGGAGCAGTGCACTTTAACTTCAAAACATGCTTACCACAGTTTCATTATGTCAGATGGTAACTGAAAGTCAGCTGAGCTTTAGGGAAGGCACAAATGGGAACTTTTAAAGATATAATATACACAACTGACATTTAAAAAGATAAACACCAAATGCAGAGCAAAGGGAGCTAATTTAATAAAATAAGGGTTTGGCAGCAAATGTTTATTTGTCTTGGAGGACTTTTTTTTCTTTTTTAAAGAGCACCATTCACGTGGTTCATTTTCAGTCTTGGTTGATCCCTGATGGATCGTTTTCTACTTACTACCCTTATTAAAAAATACTAGACTATTTCACAGCAGCAGTCCCAATCACTGTAGCAATACAATGCTGTGCATTACGCCATCTTAAAAATGCTCCATAAATATTGAAGACTAGACCACAATACTGAAATCTACCTTGAATAAAGGCAGCCTACAGTTATTTCAGCCAAAGAACTTAATTGTCTCTATCCAAACACTGCTGTTACCCGTTTGCATCCTTCTTGTTGCGAACGGTTTAATGTAAGTAGAAGTATGGTTTTGCCTGAGTTTTGATTCCTTATTTGTCATCTATATGAGAGCTGAGGCCTCTTCAGAAATCTCAGCATGACACTGAATACCACACCAACGAAAACTGGACTTTTACTTTCTAAGGTGTCCTTGAAAAATCTTCAACAGAAAGCCCACATATGGGCCAAAATGGTTTTCCTGAATTTGGAAATCCTGAACCACACTAAATTATGCTAAAAGCTTTAGAAGTATCACCATGCAAACACATGACAACACATAGCCCTTAAAAAGTTTTTTCAAATAGTCTTCTAAGATGTTAGATCTATTTATGAAGTTTCAGAAGAGGAAACACAGAGAAAGGATAAGAAATTAACATCTTGTCTGAATGTTGTTTCTAGCACTACTCTTTTATTCCAAGAGTGCTATTAAGAGGTTATTTCTCATGAAGACCAATTCCCGGAATATTCAATCTGCTTCAGCTTGGTTAGCAGCAGCTGCTTACCCAGGACTTAGGTGAGGGACAAGAGGATTAGAAGGCACTTTCTTTCTGCACTAAGTTACAAGCACACACTTTAAGGTGGAGAGAAAAAATTTGATATCGCTCTAATATTACATTTGGTCTACATAAATACATTCTGTATCAAAGATTAAGATATCACATTTATAATTCATCTATCATCACGATATATAATCTTGTGTCATTTAGATCTCTACTGCATTTTCAAAAAAAAAAGAACAGAAGAAAGGTACAACTTCACTAATATACTGTTTATTTTAGTGTGGAAGCACCTATAATTACATAGATATTAAATAAACACAGGTGACTAACTCCGTTTAGTTGTACATTACAGTTGAGCACAATTTTATGATTCATATGAAGTTAATTTTATGTTCTTTTAATAATGAACATTTTTTTATTTCACAGAACAGCTACCAGGAAAATGCTTTTATGACTGTTAAAGCCATGTTAATGTCCAAGAGAGACGAGGTAGGTATCTCTATGAAATGCATATAACTGTTCCTTCTCTCAGTTTCAAACACTGGAATAGGTTCTCATAATCACAAAATGTCAAGCAGTATGTTTCTGGAATTCAGACACAAGTAACACTACTGTTGTGTCTTCTCTGATGACTGAGCACTAAGAATGTCTTCACAACATTATTTTACTTTATGGACAACCACAGTTTCAAGTGCATTCTACTCTTCACAAGTCTTGTGCTACATTAAGTGATACAAGGGGTAAACAGTTAGATGCAAAACCAGGAGAAACATTCTCTAGACACTCCCAGTAAATCCATGCCTACAATAATTACTGCCAAATATAAAGAATAAAGCAGCAAGATGGCTCAGCTACCTACTAGTTACTAGTAATTTTAGGAGAACTATTTGTGTGAAAGTTGTTGAGAGGGTTTTATTGATAGCTTGGCAAAAACAAACACATATTGACTTCAAGAAAAACAAATTATAAAAACATTGCATCTGCCATAATTTTTCATCAGCATGAGCTCTCTAGAAAAGTTAACCTGACATCTAAAATTACTTCCTCTTATCGTGAAAGTAGTATTGCAAAATAACACTTCATCTTCAAATTCATCTCTTTTCTCACCTATCAGCTTTACTCGTATTCAGAATTTTTGATTCCTCCTCTTCTCAATCTATGCCTCCATTGTGGTGAACTCAATAGCTTCTACTGCCAACACTTTTAAGCACCCTTTTTCTAGATGACTATGTCATTTAATTGTATAAGTCGAGACATAAAAGCAAGAAGGACCCTTTCTTAAAGAGATTTGAAAATCTCAGCCCTCAGGTGAGCCTCTTGAGTCATTTAGAAAAATAAGACTTACTTTGTTTTTTCTGGGAAAGGCAGAATCAAAGGACTACTTACAAGAGCTGTACTAAAAATCACTGGACAACATTAAGTACTTTGGTGGGGGGTTTTTTCTGTTTGTGATCAGCAGCTCAAAACTGTATATGTGCAGGAACACGTTTAAATTATGGAAACTCCTGAAGGGATCCAGCAGGGACTGCATCCCAGCGCTTGGGATCAGGTTACAGCCATCAAGCTGGGAGACACCCCGGTATCAACATTGTGTGAAAGAAAGTTCAGTAACTGAGAAGTTTAAGTGGAAGCAAAGCTGAAAGGCAAAGCAATAGCATTGTTAAGTGCCAGAAAAAACATTCAAATACAGCCACAAAGGCTGACTTGCAGGAAGTACAGGATTGCTGTCAGGAGTCTGGCGCCAGAAGAGAAGGGATGTAGTAAGAGCAGAGGAAACAAAACCCAAATAACTACTCAAACAAAGGAGTGAGGGTCAGAACTGGGACTCCGAGAAGACTGTTCAGGACACATGGAAACAATGAGCAACCCAAAGCAACTGATGGGTTTGTTCTTACACTTATTTAGAGGTAACAGATCACACAGCAGTTTTGCAGACCAGTTGTCAAGTGGTTAGGATTGTTGGGCCTTTGCTACCCAAGCTGAAGCCCAGACAGTGACTGAAGAGTTCAGTTGTCCAGCTGAAATCTAACAGACTAATAGCAACCTTTAAATAAATCCTATGACTTGCAGAGCTACACAGCAAACATTAGTTCTTGTGACTTCGTTTTTACTCAGTCATAACTGAAAAATTTCTCCATCTCCCAAAAGAGTTTTTAGAGCATGATACAGACTTGAATGTTGCGAAATGAATTGCTGTGGGATATGAAATTCAGTTAACCATAACTAGTGCCTGGGACACCTCTGTAAGTATTATATGTTTCTCATTTCACAGCCCCAAACAAATGCAAAGGACAATCTACTAACAAATAAGATTTACTTATAGCTTTAAAATCCTGTTGTATGGAAATTTTTGATCCAGTAATTGCAGGGGCAGGGAGAGGAATGCCAGATTAAAATTTCTGTAACAGTAGTGTCCTGATCTCTATTATAATGGACAAAAGGAGATTTCAGGATGCTGCAGCTGCCGTATGCATTTTACACAGAGTATGAAGTGCCAGGAAGAACAGTGTCTGAAGGGTCAGGATGAGATGCAAATCTGTTCCCCAGTTTTCAGTTAACTGCTTGTTCTGCCTAGAAATCTCTGAGAGGTAGTATTGCCTGCCTGTAAGCTGCCTGCCCTGCGTGGCCTCACTGTGTGAAGCATGAGCTGGTCTATCAGGACTGCTATCACTACTGCCTCAAATGGAATTGTTCCCTTTAGAATCTCTCATCCTCCCAGAAACAAATGCTGCATGCATGATCTGCATGTAGGTGGAGTGACACCTACACAGATACTAATCATAGATTAAACTAGACAGATGAATCATCAGAAGTCAGTACCCTCTACAAACACAGATATTTAATGCCTAGATAGATCACTGGTAATTGTCTGCTGATAATCTCTGTCAGTTTGATGCAATAGTAGAAAGCTTTATTTTAGGCTCTAGCCAGAACTGCAGGTTAATCTCAGACTTACTTAGCAGAAAAAGTACAGAAAAAGTGCAGAAAAAGGCAGGAAATCATAATACAACTGCTAGTTCATTACTACAGCACAGGACAAAAAGCAATCCCTGTATCATAGACTTTTCTATGTCTTTTCTAAGGATAAACTCTGAGATAGAGTAAGGAGATCACAACGCCCTCCAAAGGCACATCTGAGTTTGAGTAAAACTGTTCTTTACAGCCATGTTTTAAAATTGCATCTCCAACTTCAATTGAGTGAATCTTGATGTAACAGGAATACAGTTCAGAGCAACTCAAGTGACGAAGTGCTAAAGGATATTTTACATAGCACTCACATCAAGGAGATTTGCTAAGAACTCTGCTGGAAGGACTCAAGAAAGAGATGAGCAACTTTAATAAGATCCGGGTAAATAAAAGAGAAATTAAAAGAAAATAAAGAAGAAGAAAAGAAAGGCCAATGTAATAGAAATCTTTTCTGACTACAAAGACTGACAAGATCAAAGGCAAAAGGAACTTCATGTGTTTTCTACCTTCTTGTTTTTGGACTCAGATGCACTGGCACATCTCCGCAAATGTCAGTGAGTCAGAAAAAAAATCAAAAGAAACAGCTCTGATCTGGGGAGTCTGCTTTTGAAAGGGGTACTTCTGCTAAGAGTGTAATGTGGCACATCAGGCCACTTGGATAATGAGGGGCAGCAGATGAGAAGGAAGATGAATTATGTCAGCTCCTAAATGAGAAGCCTGATGGCAGAAATAGGTCTATTTTGCTGGAGCTTTCATTGAGAGTCATTTGTGTAAAAGCATTTTGGGCCTCTACTTTGGAGCACTCTTTTCTGTACAGAATGGGTGCTGTTGGACATAAAATTTCAAGAAGGTAATCTCTGGAGCCACAAATGACCAAACTCTCACCTCAAAACATTTCCAGAGACCTTGCAAAGCTGAACTAAAGTCCATTTCTGTCAACATTTCCCTAGACCTTCATGGAATATTATGAAGTTAAAGGAAATTACCTAAGTACCATGACTTATGAACTGCATCTAAAAATGTTGACTTATCTTTTAAGATTGTTAACTGATTCAAGAATTGCTTCAGATATCCAGAGGCCTTTTTATAAAATTTTAATAAGCAAGTGATATTCATAAACAAATATAATGACAAATGTGATTATTCTTTTTCTAGAAAAAGAAAAGAAATGAGTAATCACTTAACAGAAGTTTAAATAAGCTTTCAAGGTTTTGTTGAAAAGCTTTAGACAGCAAGTTTCCAATAGAAGTTCAGGAGAAATGTAAATAAGTGCAATTATTCTAATGAATAAATAAATGCCTCAACAAAGCAAGTTGAAAAAAGGAATAGCCATGGTCTCTTTCATTTACTTTTTTGCAACACATTCCCTTTAAGTATTTAACATTACTGTGAAATAAAATAGGATGAATGTGTAATCAAGAACAACTTAGCTTGTGATAAATGAAGAATTCACACTGTAATGCTATTGCTATAGTTTTTCTCATTGAATTTTGTGTTTTACTTCCCCAAATATTCATGTATTCACACGAACATTCAGATTATGTGCTGAAGGATTTGAAAAGCATGATCTAATTTATAAATAATCAATGAAACTTAACCAAATAACAAATACATAACTATATTAAATCTTTTTGATTAGAAATGTATTTGGTGAACTAACTTAGAAACTGGACATTGCCATATTTTTTCATTAAAACAAGTAAGTTCTCTGCTGTCTGATAGTGAATTACAAGCACATAACAAACAGGACAAGAGTGGACAGGTCAAGTCAGGTAATGATCAAACATCAGCATTACATTTTGACCAGCGTTTGGACTCCCTCTACTATATGATTGTCTAAAAAAAATTATGTTCTATTTCTCATGAGTATTTGTATTATTCTGCTACCGAGTTTCACTCAGAACTACAAATGGAAATGTTGGGGGTGAAAGCATACTTGAAAACAAAGCCATGAATGATGCTGTTTCAAAGCCAACCAGGAATGGAAGAAAATCAAAGGAAGGTCTGTTCTAATGAGATTTCTCCTCCAAAGATTTTTGGATGCACTTGGATACACATTTGAACCCTTCAGGGTTTATCTATTGGGAAATGAATTTCTGGGCAATCATCTTATGCTCACAGGTCCAAGTTATGACCTGGAATGCCTTGTTGTGCTAGAAGTGATAAAGCAATGAAACTGATAGCTTAGGAGAATTAAAAGGTTGGAACTGAACCAGGAGGAGAAACACAACATAATTAATTGGAGCCCATTAACTTTTTCAGGGTGCTTGGTATTATCTCTCAAATGCAAAGCATTTCTATAAAAGAAAAGATAAATATTTCATATTATAAATGAAGGTGCAATCTGTTTTTATCTGGATGCATCCACATCAATGCTGGCTTTCATCTGAGAGTGCAGAATTGAGATGGCAACAGAATGACAGAGTCCTTAATTTGAGTTGTCCAGGGCAGAGTGAATTGTTGGAAATATACAGTTTTGCAAAAAGAAAAATGCTTTGCTGGCTGACAGCTTTTAAGCACAGCTGCTTTCTGGGAGCTAAGGAATTGCACATTTTGCTGTAGCTTTGGTATGTTGCCACTTTAGTCCTTTGAATCTCTGTCCAAGACAGTAAAGACTTGTGAATGAAATAGTCTAGGAATATAGTTCCAGAACACATTTTTCCTGTCTCAGAAGAAGAATAATCTACAACATGTGGGCAACCTGTTAACCAGAGTCCCTGAGAATATCAAGGAGTCATGAGTCCCACAGATGGCTCAAAAGTCTGCTCTTCTGACCCAAAAGCTCCAGATGAAAAGAACTGTGGGATACTGAAAATGATTATGGATAGTGATTTTGGGGACTAATGGATGTTGAGATGGAGAGTTTGAAGAAATTTTGGCATACAAATTTGGTTTTACAGGGTTACCAACAATCAAACACAAATTTTATTCAGTGAATAAGGGCTGCTAGGAGTGAGGGAAATTTCTCCATCACCTTTCTTATTTTCTCTTCTAACAGTAGGAGATAACCCACAGCTGCAGAGAAACACACAGCAGCATACCTGGAAAATGGGGGTGATTTGCAGTTCCCATGAAGACAAGCACAGTTACTATGTCATTGAGAGAGAAGGGTCCTTTCTCTAAATTTTTCTTTAAAATTTTTCTAGCCTGCTTATTTTTTTAAAAAGTCGTGTGGTTCAAATCAATGCAATTCTGGTTCTTACAATTCCAGATCCAGATGAAGGGGTTTTAAGATTTAATTCTATCACTGCCTCTTCATTGCAATGAATGGAGAGAAACAATTGAGGGCAGAATCTGCTTCATTGCTTGCAAGGTTCAAGGGCCTCCTGCAAAGAAATTCAGGGTTGTGTCAAACAAAAAATGAAAGATCCAGTCTGGCTTCTCTCTTCTGTATATTTGCTAAATACACAGGTTGCTAAAGGTTGCTAAAACAGCCCTTTCCATTATTATCAACCTTGCCTTCCTGAGCAGCATCCTGTGTTTTCTGAGCCAAAGACAGTGTGTTTGAAAGCAAGCCTGCATTTCTAGAGTAGACAGGGACCGGTAGCATTTACATAGATTTGTTTGGACAAAGAATGTCATATGTTACTTCAAAGACAGCAGTATTTTTTTTCTTCCAGTGTTTCCCCCATATGTTGCTTGCCAGAAATTTTTAAGGCCAAGAGCATAAGCCAAGAGCAGCTTTTACTTGATTTTCAGCAGTGATTTCATATTTTCATTAATTAAAAGTGGGAGAAGAAAATGCAAGACTCAAATATGCCAGACATACTATTTGTATTTTACATTTATTCCTGTGACTGTGGACAGGATTCAGAACAAGACTTACTCACAGAAATAAGCCATGAAGGAAACAGAAAAGCATACCTTCTTCCAAAACTTTTCAACATTATGGGTGAGAAATGCTCTGAAACCTGTAATTGTTTTAACAGACCATGCCAAGCAGAAAGGCTTTGCAGAGGATCAGTTGAAGGTCTAGGTCCTTAATTAGCTCAATGGATGTTTGCATAGAGATGAGCAAGGGCCAGAAGGATGCCAGATGGGAGCAGAAGCCAGGTGGCTGATGCAATTAGTCTGACAATACAAAACTCAACATCAAGGCAGACACAAACAGCTGCAGTATTGATCATATAGAACAAAGGCAACAAACAACTGGAAGAAAGAACCACAAGTCCTGATGCAGGACATGAAACTGGATGATGGTAAACATTAAGGAAAATATAAAAGCATAGTAAGCATAAATGGACATTGCACTGAACAGGATGAGTTGGTCAGAAGTGATGGAGATGACACTAAAGAAACGGAAAGTGACATGGAAAAAGATCTAGTTCATTGCAAATCAGAGGCAGAAACACGCAAATCAAGAATCGTAAGTGTGGTGACTTTATTTACTAGAGGGGCGAAACTGATATTGGCAACTACCAGGCATGATCTCAATCAGGAAAAATATGAATTAATGAACACCATGCATAAAACACCATGACAAATAACATGATCTTATTTGCTAGGTAGGTGATTTTCTAGAGAAATTTGGTAAAATCTAATCCATCAGACTTAAGAAAATCCATCAACATGGTCTCAGATGAAAAATTAATTAAGGTACAGAAAATACAGAACTGTAAAATGGGTTAATAGCTATCTACCATGAGGGGAAGATTGCTGGTGATTACAGTTCTACAGGAGTTTAATGTAATATTTGAATTAACAGGACATAAGGAGAAGAAAGTTATTTTCTAGTGCCAAAAATGGAAGAATTGTCAACATAAATGAAAGTTTGGGGATTTTTTAATAGGAATACCGTACTGCTGCTAAGTTCCAGAAGTGTTGAAAAAACAGTGTTTCATATCACTGTGCTTCTAGGCCCTGTACTAGAATTACAGTTTCTGCTATTAAGTAGAGAATCATATTTTTTAAACAAACAAAAAGAAAGCACAACAGTTGCAGAGTGTTATAACTGTATACATCAAGAAATGTGACTGAGCATGATATGCTCAATTCATGGTAAAGTATTTCCAGTGAAACAGACTGGTATTGTACATTTACATCATAAAAGGCTAAACAAGAAAAATGTGATTATATTCAGTCTTATTCAAGAAAAAAAATTACTCAAATTTGATTAAAGAGTGCTCCTGAAGGGAAAGGAGCAGGTTTTTTTAGGCAATGACAACTGTTTGTCCAAGCAAAGTGTGCATGGATGAAGGTTATGACTGCTTTTGTGGAAATAGAGGAGAAAAACTAATTATTTAAGCTCAATAAAAAGGAAAACTAACACTAAACTAACTAAATACATTTACAAACCAGGAACAAATACAGATATTCTAATCTCTAAAGCAGAGGGTACCATAAAAAATTGCCTAGGTTAATGACAGTTAATATATGAAAAATATTTCGTGAAGGACTTGAAAGATCAAGCATCTGATCTTTGTCCTTGCTTGGGTGTGCCACACTGCTCCCCCACTGCTCCAGTGTACCCCCTCCACAGTTTGCCAACAGACAACAGGTAGGCAGGTGCTCTCTCACATTGAGCCTGGGCCTGAGGCAGTGGCTGCTCACCTCAGTTCTGGATCCTCTCATCATGCAAACAACCTTTTGTCAGTGCTCCCTTAAGTATTTTATACATATAAAATATTTATGTATTTATATATATAAATAAAGAGTTAACTAGCTGTTGTATAGAAATCAGTTTATAAATAAGAATTCAGTTGCACATAATGATTTAGTATTTCTTACTAAGAGATATTCTTGAGCATAAGTCGGGAAAGGACTACATTGGAATCAGTGCTGTGCTCTTCCTTAGAGCCAGCAGAACCCAACATGAGACAGATGTCTCCATCAAAAACCACAGAAACATGAAATTTTAATATTTGGAAGAACACAAATCCATCCAGTCTCAAAGAACAGACTCTGACTTCTAACTGAAAGCCTATTTCTGCAGCTGAGGGTCAAGGGCATGCAGCTGAGCAGTCTGGGTCCCTCCCACTAAAAGACTTTACACTATACACTGCTCAGGGCACAGTGAAATTGAGACTGATGACTGTCTGCTAACTCCACTGCCTCAGTGACAGCACACTTGAAATTTTTATTATCTGTTTCCTGGTACATTAACTGGGCTGACTTACACCCCAAACTGCCACAGCAGTCAGAGAAGTTCTTCTTATGGCCATTATAAACAGTTGCACTGAATTCTTGCTCATTATTCCTCGTGAAAGAAAACCACTATGCCTAGATTATTGCAAATCTGTCTCCATTGAAGCAGTTCTGTGTGAATCACTGTCTGAGGCAGTGGACATGCTGCCGCTCTCCAAAGAGCTCTATAAAAATCTCCATGGAAATAAGGCTCCTTAGCACCGGGAGAACGTGACCTGCAGAGGGCTCTGTCCCATATATCCTCCTTGCCGTGTGAACGTGGGATGAGTAACCTCAGACAGCAGTTTGGAAGCTCTCTTCTCAGTGAGTGCTATTAAGCATATCCACCTTAGCAGTGAGGCCTACAGGGAGGCAGCGTGTTCAGGAGATTATGTATTGTAATCTGCTGGGAATAAATGGAGACCGCAAATCTCGAGAAAAAAACCAAATTGATTAGATGCACAAAGCATGAAAGTGCAGTCAGTATCAAAAGTGCCTCCAGGAGTTTCCTAAGGCAGGCTTAGTTTCTCCCAGTAGCTGCTTTCTATAGATCCAATATGACAGTCTTGTGCATATGCTACTATTGCACTGCACTGTGTTCTGACTCAGAGAGGTGACATGATGTGAACATAAATTGTCTAGAAGCTGTGTTTCAGGCTTTGATCACTAACACCCTGACCAGAAGAATTGGAAGCTTCACCTCTTCATTTCCTCCTTATGCAGTGTGGTTACCTTATTTACAATAACAGATCAAATTCAGAGGATACATATATTTAGTTATACTGAGTCTCATGCAGAAGTGATCAGAGTACTATTTGTCAACATTTTATCTGATGAAGATGTTGCATAGGAAAGGATTCCCTGCTGTTTTAAAGTCAAAAGTTCCACAAAGTAGAAAAACTTTTTTTTTTTAAATAACTGTAATATAAACACACACCTTGTCTTCACTTTCTTTTTTCAATGAGGCAAGAGAAGCCCCATAATGAATTCAAAAATGTCATTTTCTTGCTAGAGACCTAAATCCTGAAAGGCACAATCATGACAGAGAGCCCCCAAAAAAGGAGGCATTCCCCTCAAAAGAATCAAATGTCTTTAAAACCACCAGTGCTTTGCTAAGACTGGCTGGTAATGCAGTTGCAAGAGAAGTTGCCCTGCACCTTGTACTTTTATTATCTTATTGCTGTATTATGCATACATTGATATCTGAGACTTTTCTTACAGTTTCAATTTCTAGAGACTTCAAAGCCCTAAGGCTTTCTAGAGGATAAAAAATAGAGTGTATTTTTTTTACATGATTATTTTTTCTGAGTACTCCTGCTAGTAAGAATATTCATTTGCTGTAGTAAATCAAGATTCAGTTTTTGGGACTGGCAATTCAGCCCAAAATTTCAGGATCTAGGCACCTCTTTCCTTATTATTTCTTAGAAGTGTTATCTCTTTTCACCCACAGACATAACTTTGTTTCCTGCATTGTTATCACAGTCAAGCTGCTGCACAGACAGGCTGTAAGATCCACCTGACTGCTTCACAGTGCTGTTAAAAAGGGTATTCACCCCCTGTCTATTGTCATATCTCAGGAGAAGTTTTTTTTATACAAGTCAGTCCCCTCTTTCCTCTAATAAAGAGGAACCATATTCAGAGAGGGCTTCAGGCCACCATTATGCACAAATATTCATGTTTCCTTCTACTGCCTTCAATTTATGATTCTTAATGAAACCCATATGATGAGTCCAAATGACTTAGGGTTGAAGGGCTACTAAAGCAGGTTATTTGTCAACCTACTTGGGAATCATCCAATTAAGAGGTATCTAGTTCAAATATTAATCATATCCCGGTTGGGTCATCTGTGGGCTCTTCACAATATGGCATCTGCACTGATGCACAGAAACAGTAGCACAGCTGACAGTTGTAATAGATCCTGCATATTAGGAGTGGATGCAATTTCAACAGCTCTACCATTCAGTTGTTACATGCAGAATAACAGATGAGATGTCTAAGGACTCTAAGAGGGATTTGATCAGAGTAAAGGAGACAAGACAGGAGAATTCTCCATTTCTCAGTGGTGATCTCACAGAAGCTAGCTGGCTAATTAGCTAGTCAGATAACATGACATTCAGCTAACAACAAGACCACAAGGTAAGTAGCTAAAATAGCTAGATTAGATTCCTTCTGTCAGAATAACACTCAACTTCCCTGACTTGAGAGTGCTTAGAAATATATGTAGATGACAATATATTCTCTGTCCAGAAATTTGCAAAATCAAGGTCCTGAAGTCTCTAAAAATTCTTTGAAAAGGTTTTTTTTTCATTGCCTTCTCACCTTCTAAGTGACTTTATCTAGCACCATATGGAGCTGTGACTTAAGACTTGAAAGAACATCCATATTTTCATATTCTTCACCTACTACATACACCAAAAACACTGATTAATAATGTCACTAAACTCTGTAAAAATTTTACTTAGTTGAACTATTATTTTAATTAGACAGAAGGTTAATAAAAATACCCTTTACTGGAAAATAAGCTGTGCTGACTTATTTGGTAGTTCCTGATTCCACAATTCCCATAACACACCATTTCTTTCCAATCAACATGCATTCCAACATAATTGGAGGGTGAAGAAATATGTGAAAATTATATTAATTGAAAAGCATTTTCAAAGGCAGTCAGTGCTAATGAGACCAACCAGAAAAGTATAGCCAGCTATAAAAGTAAAATAGCATGACACTTAACCCTTTGCTAAGGATGGTAATTAGCAGGAAGGTTAGGCTCAGTATTAATGAGGTAGTATTTTTATTTCATTGAGATGAAATTTAACAAGGCAATTAGTCTAGGCTAGGAAGGAACAGTTGCTAAATACCATCCAGAGCAACATGAAGAGGCAGACACAAAATATGCCACTTAGAAAATACAAAAGAAACAACTGTTACATGTGGAAACCTATGTTATGGGATACTACTGGGCATTTTAAGGGTATATGAATGATTAAAGAGGCCAAATCCTGGATATTATAATCTGAAGTCACTTTATAGAATCAGAAAATTACAGAATGGAAAACATTGGAAAGGATTACTGTGTGTGGTCTCAGGTCTAACCTCCCTGCTCAAACTGGGTCATCCTAAAGCACACAGCACAGAATTACATCCTGCTCTTGAAGAGACTCTCCAGTGAGGGAGACTCCACAACCTCTCTGGGCAACCTGTCCCATTGCCCAGTCACCTGTGCAGTAAAGAAATTCTTCCTTATATTCAGGTGGAACTTCCAGTGCATCAGTGTCTGCCTGTTGCCTCTTGTCCTATTGGTTGGCACTACTGAGAAAAGCCTGGATCCTTCCTCTTTATATCCTCCCCTCTCAGCCACCTCTTTTCAAGGCTTAACAGGTCCAGGTCCCTCAGACTTTCCTCATGAGAGAGATGTTCCAAACCCTTAATCTTGTCACCTTCCACTGGACTTGTTCCAGGGGCTCCAAGTCTCTCTTGTACTGAGGAGCCCAGACCTGGACACAGCATTCCAGCTGTGGCCTCACCAGGGCTGAGCAGCGGGGCAGAATCATCTCCCTTGACTGCTGGCAATGCTCTTCCTAACGCACCCCAGGATACCATTAGCCTTCCTGGCCCCCAGGGCACACTGCTGGCTCACAGACAACGTCCACGAGGAGCGCCAGATCCTTCTCTACAGACCTACTCTACAAACAGGTCAGCCCCTAGCTTGTGCTGGTGCATAGGATTATTCTTCTCCAGGTGGAGGACCCTTCATTTGCCTTTGTTGAATTTTAGATGGAACAGGCTGCCCAGGGAGGTTGTGGAGTCTCCCAATCTGGAAGCATTCAAAATCCACCTGGATGAGTTCCTGCATAACCTGCTCCAGGTGATATTGCCTGGCAGGAGGTTGCATTAGGTGATCTCCAAAGGTTCCTTCCAATCCTAACAATTCTGTGATTCTCTGCCCATCTCTCCAACCTGTCAAGTCCTTCTGAAGGGCTGCACAGAACTGCAGGGTATGGGCCACCTCTCCCAGCTTTGTGACTCCAGCAAAGTTACTGAGGAGGCATCTGCCCCTCTGTCCAAGTCATTGATGAGTAAGGTAAACAACACTGGCCTCAGTATCGGATAGTCTTAAAACTCCCAGCCTAAAATCTGTTTTCTGTCAGAAGTACTTAAATGTACTTTGTGGAGGTAATATGTGGGGAGTCATTCTTCTCATCCAATGCAACCAATTCAAAACTTTCCCACAGCCTACAAACAATTCACACAGCATAGTCTGATGGAGGACATCACACACTTCTGCCCTTGGCCTCATAGTGACTGTTCAGCAACCTCATCTCTGCAGTTATTTTATATTCATGAGAATGCGATTTTTCAAACTATCTGCATAATGTCTTGTCTTTTCAACAGAGTAAAAAAGAATCCTCAGGAGACAAGGGAAATACTATTAAAATGAATCCTACAGATCATCTCCTTCTCTATTACTTTTGCTCCCTTTCCAAACTAGATGGGGATGGATTTGAATTCACTTTGTGGAGTGCTGAGGAGTAGGTTACATATACCATGACCACCGCTTCTGCCAAAGCAACTGTGTGACTTTAGCCGACTTTGAGTCCTAAATTTTTATACATTGTGCCATGTTCAGAGTCCCTGTTCCTACTGCATGATGAAGTGTCATGCTCAACTTTTACCACTAAGCATATCTCTAACTGGGTGGTAGGATTAGGCAATAAAAAGCACAAACTTCATTCTTCATCCCCCTTCTCCTATAAGGATTTCTATTCTTCTGTATGGGCATGAGTCCAGATGCATATGGGTGGTTGCAGAGCAGATGTCTCTGGAATGAGGCTCCCCCAGGTATGCAAGTGCACACCAGAGAAAGAAGTGTTTAAAGTAATCTACGGGTTTGGGCCAGGGATTCTGCTTGCCACACCTTGTATATGCCCTCAGCATTCAGCAGAGTTGTGACTTCTCCTTGCTCAGTGCCTGTTTCTATGTCATGAAGCATACACCAGGCACTGTTCTCCTTGGCATCCACTTGGAATTAAGAGGATAATTAACAGGGAAAATGATGAATACAAGGTTTGTTTAACATATCAACAATAAATTCTGGGGTACCAAGTAGCATTTGGCTAAATTGTTCTCTGCCTGTCACCTTTATCTTTGAATGTCTACACTGAGCACCTTCATACTTTGGCAGTTGCTCAAGAATCTTAGTCATTTTCAAATACTAAATATTACTAATAAATAGCAAGTCTCATCTATACTGAGATAACCTTTCTCATTATAGTTCTTAAGAAGACCTAAGTGTTTGTAAACTTTAGGAATCAGACATCTAGAGCTGCTGGATCAACCTCTTTCATCAGCCCAACCACAACAGATTTTTCTCCAACATTTTCAGGTAGTTAAAACACTCCAGAAAGCCTTGTGAGCAATAGACAATTTTGAGTAAAGAATAATGCCATATGTATGGGCCAACTGAAATACTGCCAGATACTTCTTACAGTCAGGTTTGTGAAAATCCTCCCCATTTTTTCAATCCAGAAAGCTGTAAATGTCATGGCACAAAGGGATTACTGAAACCTTTAAAGATTGAGAAATTGATTATCTCTGCCAGTTCTCACACAAGACTCTATTAATGCAGGTTAATGTGGTGATAAGCCATTTGTTAACAGCAGTAATTGACCAATTGTGAGAAAATATTCTGTATTTAATGAATAATGTCAGAAAGACAGAGTGCACAGAAACCTGCTGGCATTGCTGTTCATATTTTTGCTGTCTGTGGTAGTGAATATTGGTAAATGGTTGCTTCTAATGGCAATTTGCTGTCAGAGCCCATTACTCCATGAAAGAGCAGAATTGCACTCTGTGATAAACTACATTAAAAAAGGAGCTCAGAGTAAACTCAGAAGTTTTCCCTACAGCAACCTGTTGCTCCCCAATGGCTAAAATTTCATGTATGATCTCCCCTGCCAAGGAGATTCACTGGTTTAACAGAAGAGCTAGCTTTTCCAAACCATCCAGCAATTCCTCTGTACTAAGCAAGACTAGAAACAAGGCCTTTGGGGGTCTCTGTGCTCTCTTTTCTTGAGTCTCTGAAAGTGTTAAAACATAATGGGTAGAGGAAGAAGGAAGAGACAAGTATTTCTGTTAAAAACTCCCCAATAATTTTCATATCACCAAAAGAAAATTTCCTGTCAAACTTGTCCCCAAAACCTAACAAAATGTGCTTCAAAAGATTTTCATTACTTTTATTGTCCCTCCCCTTCTCACATTTTTCCTGCAATTGAATGCAACATACTAAATAGCCTTCACACTTCCTTTCATTGCTTTCTTACCACTTTTCTCTACTCCTATCTGACAGTACAGCTTTTCAGAGGTAAAAGTCTTGAAATGGCATCGAGAAAGAAACAAGTATAAACAAAATACAAACCCTCCAGTGGTTTGCTTCCACTAACAAAAAGCAAGGACAATAGAGAGAAAGATAAAAATGATGTGCTACTAATTCAACATCTCTAGTTTTAAAAACTAAATAGAACTTTTCAGTTTGAGGAAAGTTTTGCAAATACACTTTAAAAACTGGCATTAACTTTCGATATTACAAAGACAGTAGTGGCTCTCAAAACAGTCGAAACCAAGGGCTACATGTCGGTAGGTAGCGCTCAAGCATTAGCCAATCTAGCTAAGGACTCTCAGCTTGTCAACTTTAGAATATTTATATGAGAACAAATTCACTTTTTCAGATATTCCTAATGAAACAGGATTATCACAATTCTCATCATTACAGCAGGAATTAAATACCTTATTGTCAAAGAATGAAATGCCATCATTACATACTTTTACTGAAATTTGGTAATAAAAATCAGCTTCAGCTTCCATTTGCCTCCTTTTTTGCAACAATTCCGGAAATAAAATTTAGGTCTCATGGGATTCATTGGATTCCAAGAAAGAACTGAGGATTTCTTTAAGAGTACACTTATCAAGGAATGTGCAATGGTATAAAGTGGAAATACATGTCCAAGTTAAGACAGTTTAATTCAAGTAAAAAAACTACTCAGCATATTTACACCCTAAATTAAACAAACCCATGTTCCCCAGTTTAACTCTACAAAGCACCAGTTTTAAAATCCTTGATTCTGGAGGCATTCTAATAAATCTTAATATTTCCCAAGGAATAGTGAACAGCTTGTAATTTAATTTTTATTGAGCTAATACCAAGTCCTATTCTAATTAAATGAAGGCATCAATACCAATTCCTCTAAATCGAGATCTGAAAATATAAATATTATATTAAAATAAATTTAAAAATACCATTGTGTTGCCCTGAAAAAAGACAAGCCAAGAACACAGAGCAAGAACTAAGGAATTTAGAACTAGAAGGAACTTCTGTACGCCTGTCTCATGTAGGTTTGTTCAGTATTTTATAATGCCTGCTGTATTTTGCATGTATTTCACACCAACAAATGTCCTCTTCATGTACGTGTTAAGGGTTGACAGCTAAGGTGCCTTCTTTGACCAAAGGGCTTGTGAAAGAACCTTTTCCCTGGGGATGAGATGAAATAAAAAATACAGAGAGATGAGAGAGGATCACTAGACAAAAGATCTGCCTCCAAGGGCTCTCTCCCCATTCTGACAGACCTTGTTCCTCCTGCACCAGAAGTCAAAGACAAAACTCCAACTGACTGCACTGGGAAAGTGACAGACAGAGCAGGATCTTAGGGGTGTGAATGTCACATTTAAGGTGTGGGCATGGCAAAGTTTAATGGATGGATCACATCAAAAACAAACATGGAGGGAAAGACTTGTGAATCCTTCTCTGAGATGCCTAGAGAAAATTCTAATAAAGGAAAGAGACATATTAATATCTTGCAGAGAAAATCTCAAGCTTGAAATCCACTCAATTATTTGTATGGAGAGAATCCTGGAATATTTTACAAGTTAAGGCCACCAGGTTGGAAAAAGCAAGAAAAAAGTGGTTTCATCACATATTGAATATCAGTTAATGGCAGAAGATTCCCAGCAACAGCACACGTATTTGCTCACCCACCTCCCAACAGAAAAATTGGGCATGCTAATTGTATAAAGAATGTGAAGAGCAAAAAGTCTAACGAAATCATCCAAGCTCACATGAGAAGCTGCACAGATAACAATAAGACAATCCCACTATAATAACACTAGCTCTTTAGGGTTTCAGAAATACATACCTCCCAGAAACAGTTTGGCTTCCATGTTTATTAGGGTGTGCCAGTGAGAACAAAATACTCAATCTGAATATCTGGACAGATATACTAAGACTAGGAATCCCAATGGGAGATGATGCTGTGTGGAGATGCTAAAACATTCTGTCCTGAGATGATGTAACAAACAAAAAAAATAACAAACAAAAAAGAAAACACACTAAGAATATTTGAAGAAGTATTTTTCTCTAACTACTGGCCATTCTTGGTACATGAAAAGCCAAAAACAATGGTGTCAATGGTGCATGAACATATGAACATAAAACCTAACTCCAACAAAGGAGAGAGGAGTCCCTGCTCACTGTTCAATGTGTAAATACTCTAATTACTCTGTAAATACTAAGTGTGCCACATGCATGTTTAATGTTAGGGTCAAAGCAGAATGCCCTTCTTCAGAAATATCTGGGGGGTTGAGATACATTTTTTTGTCTTTGGATTTTTGAAGTAAGTTCCAAGAGCGTCAGCAATATTCTATGTTTGAACTCTATTTTACTTTGGTCTGAATGCCAGCACATCTCTTGGCATTAAATCTGCCCATTTACTCTGTGCACCTTTGTTCATTCAGTTGGCTTGGTATGTTACAAAGTTGCTGAAAATTGAGGCTTTCTTATTTAGTATTATTAGGTTTGTTTTTTTCTACAAGCCTCACTTAGCAAAACGTTCACCTTTGTATTAAAATGCACAGAGCAATATCCACCAATTAATGCAGTCTCTAGAAGTGACCATGAAGACACCATTAAATAAGTCTAATGAAAGAAATGTATTCTTCCAGTGCTGAACTTTCTATGACATTTTATCTTCTAAAAGAAAAATGTTTCTGGTCCTTTCCAAAGTCATGTCCTCTGGTAAATTACAGGATGAACACACACATGCAGCATATTCACACACATGCACAAGATCACTGAAAAATAGTCAGCATTAAAAAAAAAAAAAAAAAAATCACCTTTTTGTCCTACGTTGATGTCCTAAGCTGCTTCACTGGCAAGCTGTAGCCCTTTGACCAATATAAAAGGAAGGCTTGGTGGGTTTGAACCTCAGGCTGGAGCGTGGTCTGAGGCGTGGAAGAAAGGGCGGACTCTTCGTTGGAAGCAGATTGGTTTATTCAACCCCTGGAGCCACCTGAAGAGTGACCCTCTGGGGCACAAGCAGCCCATTAAATACCAGGGGGCGTCTCCCAGGCAAGGAGATGCCCATAACCAATCTCAGGGGGTGGGATGTGACCAAGAACTAGGGACAATTGGCAGAGCCATCTTTGAACAGAAATGGGTGTGGGGGAACTTGACACCTTGCTGCGTCACCTTGAAGCCTTACTAGAATCTTTTCAGGCTAAGGGTGTGGTGTTAGGGTGATTCACAAGGTCCATCTCAGGAAAAGACCACAGGAATTGGGGATGGGGAGGTTACAAGGTTGAACCATTACAAGACAAATAACAAAAAAACATACACAACTTTAGAAAACCCAAATTTTGCACCACTACAGTGTCCAAACACCAGGTACTCCCTCAAGAAATAAGAGCCAACCCAAGATGCCAGTAAAATCAAAAGCAGGTATCAGAGCAAGAGCTGTTGACAAAAGCCAGTCCCATGACACAGCTTTCCAGACTGCACAGATTCACAACTACGTAAGACACCTTCCTGGGCAGCTGCAGAGTAAGGATCCAAAGTCACCACAAAAAAACCCACCTCAATTATGTAGGTTTGTATGGCTCTGTAGAAGTTTACATCTATTTTTCTCCTGGGCTTGTCCCTTCACACACTGAGTGCTGCATTGAAATAAAACTGTCTGTGGTGTAGTGGGGAGCCCAAAGCACTAGGCAGGAGAAGAGAGTGCACTTTCCCCACAGGACACCAAGCAGAAAACATTCACCCATAGCTGCTAGCATGCAGCATCACAGTTCTCCCCCCTTCCCATGACCCTGTACAGGTTGCTGAAGTAGCCAGGCAACAGAACACAGAACCATTTGTTAAACAGTGCCAAAGATGAGGAAGAAGAGAGGCCTTGGTAACTATGCAGCAAATGTAAAGCTCACACCAAGTGTATGAAACTGGCTAAGCTAGACCTAAGTGTGGAAAAAGGCCAGCTGAAAGGTATTCTAACCCCCTAAAGACACAGGAAAGGCGTAAGGGAATGTATTGCAGACAATCCATCCCAAAAGCATTGTTGTGGGAACAAAAAGAACTCATTAAAAGCATTTAAAAACATTTTAAAGGGCATTTAGGAAGAAATTTGAACATTTTTAATAGTTCTCGTAAAAAGGGAATAAAAATCAAGTGGCCAGCCTTCTTCTAAATTATGAGGAAGGAACAGTAACCATGGGTGGTATTGTTCAAGTTTCTCCAACACTGCAGAACACTCAGGTATGGGACACACATCAGGGTTACAGCTTTTGGTCCCCTCTGGATGCAGAGCTTATGCTGACTGCTGTGAAGTGTGTGGGCTTGAGGCAGGTTTGCTCCCTAGATTTTTACAGACTGTCTCTTACAGATTTGTGTGAGAACTAGATGAATTCACTGACCCTGGTGATACATTCCTATTCTATGAATCTGATTCTTCCTGACGGTTTGATGAAGATCAAATTCAGCACTTACAATGATTAGGATAACTGCATAAAAGGCAGAACAAAATTTATCATGTCTGACCATCATATTAAACATGCTTCTGCTATTTTACCTACATACCATGAGCATAACTTCTTTTGTATTTCTTCTTATTCTGAGTTTCATTATAAAGTTCAGGGTTAATAGAAAGCAGGCATGTAATACATCCTGAGGTTTCTTTGGGAGGGTTTAGAGGTGTTTTTTAATGTCAGAATTCTCTATTTATCATACTTCAGCATCTCATAAATAATTGTGTACAGTGCATTGTGAACCCTAAAGGGAAATTCAGCTATTATAAAAAACCTACAAAAAAAACCTCATGTTTGGAAAACCAACCTATCCATACACACTTGTTTCCTCTTAAAAATCTCCCAGACATTTTCTAATCAGTTTTAATTACAAACTTCTATTCAGGAAACAAACTGTTTGTATATTATGCAATATAAAGAAAATAGCCACAGAAATCTCTTTTCCCCCTAGACTGAGACTTTTTCAAATGCTTGCCCACAGGTTAAAAAAGGCTTCTTAAAAAGTCAATTACAAGCAGTGCCACAAACAGTCATTTCAGTTCAGTCTCCTACACCATAAATATTTTTGCCAGGACAATAGCACTTAAAAAAAATATTCCTGTGTGCTCCCTCTACTTTGCACCCTCACTCCTGCAAAATCTCACCTGCAATAGTCTCCATGTATTCAACTCTTAGTAAAAAAAAAAGAAAAAAGATACGCATTTCCATGGAGGGCCTATCAGTCAGATTACGTCCTTGCTTCTGTTCAGTAATTTCTTACTGTCACCATCCTTTGAGATGGCCCCTGGACAATTACCCAAGTCCCTGAGAGTTGTTTCTATTTAACTGCAGCAGGAAACATGGACAGAAACAAATTCCAGGTCTTCACATGGGCAAACAGTAGAGCTGCCCCAACCCATGTTTGTACTCTGCTCTGCAGCAGCTCACAGCCCCTGCCCCCTATGAGGTACAGCTGCACACCCAGGCACCACCTGCAAAACTCAGCCACTGGGTCAGGGCCTTCTGCTCCTTCCTTTCTACCACGTAAATTCGAGTTCCAAACAGATGGACATATAATACAAGAAAGCAAGCCACTGTAAAGCAATCAAAAGATGGCAACCCATTAACATGACCATCCCTTTGGAACATGCCCTTCATGATTTCCCTGCTACAGAACAGCACAAGTTCTACTTACAAGCTACATTTAGCTTTTATGAGCCAAGCTTATGCCATTATGGCAGCTTGCTAAACAAAGGAAGAGCAATTTTGCAGATGAAGCTGAAGCACTTGAAAAGCAATGCAATCCATCACAAAGCAAGATCCTGCTGGAAAGCCTGGATTCTTTTTTGTTTTTTCACTCTGCCCTCCTGTACTGCTACATGTAACACAGAACAAGAAAACTACCATGAGTATAAGAGGAAAAATTTAATCTTACTTCAGCCATGTCTCTAAAACATGGGAAGTTGGAAGGTTGTATATTAGGCAGACTGGAAACCTGCACTGGAGAAAATCAACTTCATGTATCAGATATCATAAATCAAAATGCTCCCATACACAGAATTTTTCTAATCAAACTCACTGATTTATTGTTATAAAGCTAGACATAATTAATATAATTAATTCACCTTTTAGTTGTGCTGATAAGTCCAGAAATACTAAACTTTGATTCAGAAGTGAAGGAAAACAATTTTTTTTAAATTTATGTTTTTCTGCCTGTTGTGAGTTTTGGACACCTCATACTTTGCACAATTCTTGAGATAGATTCACAGGTTCAAAAGAAAACTTTCCATGAATGTGTAAGTGAAGGAGAGCCTGTGATAATCCACCTCACTGCATCCCCTTTCCACACAGGAAAGATATTAAAATTGTTTAGCTCTTTGCCATGCTGTTGGGTCATGGGGACCCTTTCCCTTGAAAAGCTTATTCAGTAAGCACTCCTGCTCCTCAAGTTGCTCCTCTAACCCTCCTGCTTACAAAATCAAAAATCTATATGAACAGCAATGACCTAAAAGCATTTTATTCATTACCAGTTAAACACTCATGCTTCATATGACTCTAGCATTTGTTACTTTGTTTACATGCAAATGCTTTGTAATGTAGAGACAGGTAGGTCTGTCTTATCAGCTGACACTGTATCACGGTGGCACTACCAAGGGTACTTGCAGTATTTAACAATATTATCCTGCTGAAAGCCTTTGGGGGCTCTGATTTATGGAGCAGAGGAGCAAACTGAATTATATGGAGAGATCGTAAAAATGTGTCAGATAAGGGGTTGTAGTGCAGTAGACCCCTCCTTCATGGCATGGTACAGCTGCCAAACCTCTCACCAAGTCAGATCAGAGACACACATACCTCAGAGGGCTACAGTCTAAACTATCAGAGGGACTCTGGGCAGCATCACAGTCCATGGAAAGGATAACTTAGTGCAGACCACTACTTCTGACAGGCATCACTACCATTAGCAATATAATTTTCCCCCAGAGACAGAGGAGATACTGTTTTTAAAACCAACAGAACACAGCTAAATTTGCTAAGCCACAGACTAGATTTTTAGTGGTAAGAGCAGATTTTTAGACATGACATATGAAAGAGGCATTTACAATCACTCATTAAAGAAAAAATGTAGCACCTCAGGAATACATG
This sequence comes from Illadopsis cleaveri, assembly GCA_013399915.1. Taxonomy (NCBI): domain Eukaryota; kingdom Metazoa; phylum Chordata; class Aves; order Passeriformes; family Timaliidae; genus Illadopsis; species Illadopsis cleaveri. Next base: position 420,214 of record VXBB01020066.1, read on the forward strand.
TGAATATATTCTCCAGCTCACCCACAACCACCAGTTCCTTTCTATTGAAGAGTAAAGACCTTCTAAGGCCATTAGTAAACAACTAATTTCTTTGATCTGTTATTCTGATTCTGGAACAAAGTTTCTGAGCAGCATAAAAAATTAGTTCACACATAATACAGTATGTAAGACATATTGTTGTCATGAATGTTTTTCATCTCCCAGCTCTGCATAAGATATGCAGTAATATCTACTTTTTCTTCTGAGCAACCACATATGGACCCTGATCTCTCCACACAGTACAGAACGAGCAGTGAGAGACTGCAAGTTCCAAGGAATTAATGCAATAAGCCTCACATTCTACTTTTTTTTTATTTTTAGTCTTAGCTAAGCCTATTATATGTTCTTAAATCAAAACCAATACATTTTATTTAGTTTTAATCTTTATTTGAACTCGGTACAAACCCCTTCTATCTTCTCTAAAATGCTGCTATGTTAGTAGATATACTTCATCTGTACATTAGAACTAACACATATTGCACCATATATTGAACCCATAAAGCACACAACTGACAAGTACTGACATTAAATATCAGCAGAACTGCAGGAGACATGAGTGCCTGAACTCTAGTGACAATGATTTCTAATAGCAGAAACCTTCTTAGCATCGTGCCTCATTACTTTAATACTTTATGTGAAGTATTATATCCATTATAGGTAGAGGATGACATCTTTCATTAACAGCTCTAAGACAAAAGGCACTTAACTTCTCATTACTCTGAAGAGAGTTATATTCCAGCACTAAACTTAAGAGCCACTTGCAAAGCATTCAGCACCTCGTGCTTTCTTGTAGACACTTGCATTGAATTTAGACCTCACTTCTGCTTATAGCAAGGATGATTAGGCATTAGCCACTTTCACTATTATAAACTGTCATGGCAGAAGAGTCATTAATTCACTGAGGAACAAGCACATTTTTCCTCTCCTCCTTACTACCCATTACTTTATCCCGTTCTTGTTCCTTGAGCTGACTTAGGGAATCTATAAAGTCTTTAATTGAAGCGCTTGGGGTTTTTTGCATGAAAGATGTCCTATTCCAGATAGAAAAATTTCAAGAAAATACATAAATGTTTTTTACAGGAAACAAAAAAAATCAAGCTTTTAGAGTTGTGCTTACTTTATGCCAAGCTACATGCTAAAGCAGATGATCAAACAAGAATTCGTGGGTTTTTGTGTTGTGGGGTAGCTATTCTAAAACTGGAGACAGTTTGGAAAAAGGTAAGCCCTGAGAAAAAAAAGTAAAAAAAAAAAA
>VXBB01020066.1:421562-486701 GCA_013399915.1 Illadopsis cleaveri
ACAAACTTATTTTACTGCACTTATTGGCAAGAAGAAAAGAATTGGCAGATAAGAAGCATGAAAATTCCTTTTCTCCCCTACAGAACATTATGCTTTAAAATACACGTACACCAGTTGTTTCATTTTCTAATCTTGTTCTGTTTTCTGACAATATCCTGAAGATTTGATTCCTGTACCCTTTACTTGCACTGTGAAGCATTTTACTTTGTGATTACTTCCAATCAAATTCAAAAAAACTATTTTGAAAGTGATTGCTAGCCTGATTATGGATGACAAAACTCAGTCTGTATCTTACCAAGGTCATCAGAGAGGAAAAAAGTGATTTGGCAAATGTGTCTCTTTTTTTTCCTCTTTTTTTTTTTAACCTCTGAGAAGTATAGAATCAATAAGGGAAAGAAAACAAAATATGTGGTTCTCAGTACAAGCTAGAACAACCTAGATGACCGACCTGCATCCTGACTGCAGCTGTCCTCAGGCAGTTGTACACACCCAGAACCTTCAGAGTATCTTTCCCTGTCCCACTGCATTACATGGCTATGGCTTAGTAAAGGGTTTGGATCACACCTTACACACACACAGTCTTACTGAGACTGTCAGAGTTGTGACTCTAACCTGTTGAACTCCGTGCAGTACAGCCATTTTTTTACTAACTTCGTGTTCATTGCACCAAATGCTCTCCTTCTACCCTTGTACCAACATCCAAACTACTTAACAGCTGAGGCAACTTCAGGATATTTCCACAGGCTCTTCAGCTTTTGTTCACATAATATGAAAAATCTTCAATAAAAGAGAAAATTGAAACTTACAGTCCTAATAAAAGTTTATTTCCTTATCAGCAGCAATAGCAACTATATTTTCAGCTGTCCAGTAAGTTACAGACTTCCTTACTCATTAACTCAAGAAATAGACCAACTCCTTTGAGCTCAGGCATAGTAAATCAAACTATAGAGCTTCTCATCACTTCTAAGCTATGTAACCAGAGTTCTCTCTTCAGTTAAAGCAGCTTCCTCATTACCTGTGTCTGACTTTTTTCACCTCAGTCCTTATCTTTTGTTCCTTTCCCATCAATTTAGCCAGCACTTTCTAAACTACCTCCTACATTTTTAGACATCATATTCACTGTGCAGGTATGCTCTGATGACAGAGGTTGAAAACATTATGTATACCAGTATCATCAAAACACTTTGCATTTTTTGGAAGTCTTCTTTTCTAGCCAAACATGACCTGAAATGGGAAATATGGAATTCTAGTATTTCAGTCCTCTCGACAGACAAAAAAGACTGTAAAGAACTGGAGGGCAGAGGAAGGAAAAATAGGAGCACTGCCTTGGGGTTGAGGGGAAAACAATTCAACCGGATTTACCCTATTAGATGTACTGTTCTTCCAGAACTATACATGAATGACTGAAAAATGTCAGAAGGAATATAATACCACAGTTACGAACAGCAAAGCTTGATTTATTGACAAAGAATTTTTTCTTAATATTGTATCTATTTAAATTTCTTCATAAACACTAAAGAAAATGACGATAGCAATAAGGTATCAGGTAAAATAAGAATTGGCTAACAAGCAATAGGAAAGAGCTCTCGAGCATAATATTCAGTTCCCCTCACCAGCACGTTGAAGGGATATGAAAGCTCCCTCTTTTACTCCATTGCTATCTATCTACTTTTATCACCCTGCCAAAGTCAAAGAATCACTCCATTTTTTTAGAAATTACAGTTCTTGATTTCACTCTTTCCTGTTCTTGTAGGAGAAATACGCCTTATGAAGGGTTTCTCTGGTTGGTTTGGGCTTTGTTATTTTTGAAAGAAAACTTCTCATTCTTCCCTCCCATTTCTTCCTCTCTGTATTCTAAAGAGACCAGAACTAAAACCAAGAAGAAAGAGACACTGACAGGCCTAGTATTTCTAAGGTCAACTACCAGAGTAAAGAACACCCTTGGTGGTTTCCTTACTCTACTTGAAAAAGGGCACAGACAAAACTCACATGCTCTTTGCAGAGACAGTGCATGTAACTGAATCTCCACAGCCACATCAGACAAAAATTATTTGTACAGCAGCAATCACATCATCAGCCTAAGGAAAAATAGATCATTTGGGAATCAAATAAACCTAAACCTCTGGATCACAGCAAACAAATGAGATTACCCTATAGTTCCAATTTCACCACCCAAATACAGCTGTTACATACTCTATAATTACTAATGAGATCTCCTGGTCCCATGGAAGAAGCTGTTCAACCTGGTCATGGCTCATCTAAGGAATGTAGCATTTACAAATATTGATTCACTCTCTCTGCTTAGTGGAAACACCCACAGACAAAGAAAGGATGGCTGCTGTGCATAATCAGAATTCATTTTGGTAGGATTTCTCTCTTCTACTTTCCTAGTTTGGTTATATATCCTGATTTCAAACTATTTTTAACAGGTCATTTTTATTCAATCAAAGAGAAAATGCTTTTTCAAGAATGTCACTTATCTAAATTATCCATCATTTTATAGTTTCCTGACAAGCCTCAAGAGACACTACCATAGAAATAAAATCTACAGCTGAATTAATTTAGACTGCTTTACAGGCACCTGTTATTACAGCAGTGCACCAAATCTTGAGGATCATTGAAGGCTGTGGTCCTTAGCACTAACTTTATTTTTTGTATAATCAGGCATAGTACATGAGAATACTGGGACCAGAACTTAATTTTTGTTGAATGTACATAAAGCTGAAAAGATTCTAATACTATCAGTGAAATTATTTTCCATTTGCAAGGGTAGAATTGAAAAAAAAAACAAACCAATCTTAGCAAGGATAAGAAAAGCCTTTTGATTTTAAAAATGGGATAAATGGGTGAATTTGAAAACACATAGATGGCCAGTCAAGTGTTTGTGTTTTTATTGAATTGTTCTGAGCATGAAATAGCAGGAACATCTAATTTCTCAAATTCAGGCTCTCCTGAGAGTGCAAAACCACCACTACCCGTCGAGATTTCTTGCTCGGCCGATGGTTACTGATCTTGACACTTGCTGATACTCTGTGTTGTGAATAATTCAGGTATGCTGAGTTGTTCAGTGACAAACTATGGAGGGTAAAATGAGAACTGACATTGCTGCTTACCTGTTTTTGCTTCATGGCAGAATTAATAAGCAGGATCTCTCTGTTAAGCCTCGGGATTACTGAGAAGAGATCTGAATCAAAATGCCCCATAAACACTCCCAGTGTTTGCTCCACTCCAGCTGAAAGGAAGAAAGCAAAGAGGGTGTTTGCCCAACATTGCTGAGGAGCATAAAGTAATTGTCCAATTGCTGTAAATAAAACATTTGACTGAATTGAGAACAATGCTGTTTGCTTCTAAGTCTCAGAAGTAAAAAGAAAATAAATTTCTTCTCTGGAAAGAAGGAACTGAAGGTCACAGCCACTTTCTGCTAGATCCAGATACACCACTGTAGAAGGGAATGGTTACCATGCTCCACTCCACCTTTTACTGACAGTCAAAAACATCTACAGAGATGTCAGCTGAGCCCTTCAACACTTCTTAATTTGTCCACACAAAATCATTTATGTCATTTTGGGCCAGGTTTGAGTTGACCTGCATATCCTGGATTAGAGACCACTTTCAGCACCTACTCTAAAGGAAGCTGATAGAGTACTTGATAGACTGAGGTTAAGCTCCAAAATAGATCATGTCTCCTTAGGCTAAGAGCATTTGAAGAGAAGGAATCTTGATTTACACCTGATGTGGCTGTGGGGAATCAGTTGTGTGCACCAGTGCTGCATCCTGTCCACATCCTACACTGGGCTCTTTTATCAGTAAGGTTAAGAAGGCCCTTGAGTGCATTCTTTACAATATTACTTGACCTTAGAAACATCAGCAGAAAAACTAGAGCAATGGAGCACAGATGAGTCAGTACCTTCTTCCACATCCATAGCTGGATCCAGAAAATGATGTCTATGAAGGGCTTGGAGCAAAAGGCCAAGAACCTGTAGTCTAACCTAAGAGTGTGCAGCCAGGCCACTGGTGGAGTTTTTTCTGGGGCAGTTACAAATCTCAGGACTCTTGTAACACAAAGGGCTTTTGCAAAGAAAATATTGGCATGAACTGAACCCCCGTGAAAGCAAGTCTGTACAGCTATTTACTGATAACACTGATAATCATGCAGAGGAGTCTGGCCTTGTGAGTGTCCAGCCTTAAGGGTTTTTCTTTATCTCAGTAATATTTATGTTGACTTTACATTTTTAAGGAGTGAAATTTAGGGACTAGAGCCATCAAAACACACTTTAAAATGCAAATCTCTGTAGTGCCTTGAGTTTTGGCAACACAAAACAATTGTTTCTTCCCTTTATTTGCATAAAAAAGACACCAAATCCCTCTTTTCTCTAAACCCATAGGGAGGGTTTCCAATGCACTTGAGGCACAGTAGATTCATCCAGTCAGATGGAGAAGCAGAGGGCATTCATACTGCTAAGTTTTCTACAGCACAAGAGTGTGGTAGTAAGCACTTATTTTCTCTAAATCAAAAATGAAAAGGGTATGCTAGTAAAAAGCCTAAGCTTTACAAAATCAAAATGCGGTTCTATAAACCTTAAAGTGCACCTGTGATTACCAAGCATGAGTAATAGCTCACTGCTAAAGACCACTATAACTTTCCCTGAAGGGCATCAATTTATCTGCATCAAAAATTTTCTCTACAGCATTAGAAACCCAGTATTACTCATGTACAAGACTGAGAAATCTTAAGCAAAAAGAAGTGTCAGCCACTAATTTGACAATTTTCATTTTACTGCTGCAGAGGCAAATGGAGTCACACACACACACAAAAAAATATTCAGCACAGAGAATGAAAAATAAATGAGATTTATAACCTGCATTCAGTTTCACAGATCTGCCTTCTCATGGTTGTAAATTTGCAGCCTGTTGTATCTAGGGACACCATGTAGTTTCTAAAAAACATGAGTGTAACAGTTACCGGACCAACTTTGTCACTGGATATGAATGACATTTTGGTTAGGTTAAAAGTACTTCCAGTAATAATAAAAATTGTCCTTATATAGTATTTGCAATTTGTTTTTTTTATTTTTCCTCTAAATTTTTATTCCTTTTTTATTTTTTATGATAAGGAGATGCTGCTATTGTTAGCTGTTTTAACACTTGCAGTCTTTGTAGGGACACCACTGAGCTGTAGCCTGAGAAGGCTGACTTTATTCTATGCATTTACTCCCATATACCGGATGCTGTACACTCGCTTGTTAACATTTAGTTACCTAGGAGTTCTCAACCTCACAGAAAATAAACTGCTGCTGAAGAAACACTTCTGCATGCAAGATGATATTCTGTCATTTTTATCTTTATGAACCCTGGGTTGGACAAACATGTTTTAAGTCTTGGCAGAGTCTATGGCAAGTTAAGCTGGTTTACCACATACATTAAACTTTCTGAGTTACTAGAATTACTAGATGCAATCATCTAGTAGGAAGGAGGTTCTCATGCAGCCAAGGTTCTCAGCAGCCAAGTCCAAAGCAGCTGCTCACTCACTCTGTCACCAGAGTGATTGGGGACAGAATCAGAAGGGTAAAAGCTGGAGTTGAGATAAAAACAGCTTAATGTGAAAAGCAAATAAATGCCAGGCCCACAAGCAAAACAAAACAAGGAACTAATTCCCTGCTTCCCATGGCAGGCAGGTCTTCAGCCATCTCCAGGAGAGCAGGGCCCCATAACCATGACTTGGGAAGACAAATTCCATCACTCCAAACATCCCTCCCCCCCCTGCTTGCCCCCACTTTCTATTCTGAGCATGATGTCATGGTCTGAAATATCCCTTTGGGTACTTGGGGTCACCTGTCCTGGCTGTGTCTCCTCCCAACCTCCCCCAACTTCCTCACCAGCTTAGCAGTACGGAAAGCAGAAAAGGCCTTGGCTCTGTGTAAGCCCTGCCCAGCAGCAGCAGCAGCAACATCTCTCTATTATCAACCTCGTGTTTGGAATAATATAAAATCCATATACTGTGAAGCCACTCTGAAGACAATTAATTCTACCACAGCCAAAGTCAGCAGAGGGTAGACAGTTTTTGGAAAAATTTGGCAATAAGCAAGCACAACTGTATCCTTTATTTTTTCCTTACACGCAGCACACATTTATTTATTTATTACTATCTATTCCAAAGCTAAAAAATTCCAGAAAATGCCACTTATTGTCATGCTGATGTCTAAAGCTGAAAGCTTGAAGCAAATCATTATGCTTAACAAGCATCAAGGGAGCTCTACCTATGGATCAGCAGTTCTGAGCTGGTCAATAGGGCTGACACTTCACACATGTGCTTGTGCCTACTGAGGGATCTCATTCTTTGTTTTTCTGAATTTTCTATGCATATTTCAAATAGACAAGAAAAAAACAACTAGTAATGGAGATTAGAAGAAAAATTACTTTGTCCAATTCCCCCTTAACTCTTGATGTGATACAACATTAATTTTTCATGCCCAGGAGGAAGCCAGCAGTCTGTCACACAGGTGGAATATTTTTTCAGGTTGAAGAAATGAATTTGAGTCATTCTTAGCAGTAAATATTTTATGCCAAACAACATTTGCAGAAAAGCCCTATACCAAAGACTCAGCCAAGCGCATTTTGAATTTTCCATGTTAAAACTGAAAACAACATTTCCTGATCTATTTTTATTCTGACACAGCAAAATTGGTGACCTGAAAGTCAACTTGGTTGTTTTTTTTCCACTTCAGTTCTGACCTGTTCTGTGCTCCTGGTATACTCATAAATGAGTAGATCAAGGAAGAGGGATCAAGTATCATTCCTGCAGCTGCAGGAGTACTGAGCTGAGAAGAAAATCCTTTCAAGACCATATTTGACCCAGATTCATCCCCAGCTCTGTCAGCTTCTCACAGCCTAGAAGTGAGGAAGAACTGTTATTGTGACAGCAAAAAATTACTCTCAGAGGCTTTTTTTGATCAGTGGAACCCTCAAGCAGCCTTTATAATGCAACGATTAAACATTAAATATTTACATCTTTAAAATAAATTACAGTTTCCTGCCTCCTGCCATGAGTCAGATCGCTCACCAGAAATAAGTCAACACTTTGTAGAGGCAAAGTCAGACAGGTTCTGCAAAAGGTAGAGGAAAGTGCTACCTATCATCAGGCCAGAAGGCCATTCCACATGTCTGCCAGTGAAAGCTCTGTTAAAGCTCACATATAACAAATTGCCTAAAAGCCTTTTATTTTTCATGGGACTGTACACAAAGTACATAAGAGTAACAAATATTTAGCAATAAGGTGCATTCTTTAGTGCTCCTCTGCTATTGTTTCAAACCCACTGAATTTTAGCCTGGAGGAACAGCTAGATTCCTCACTACATGTCATGCCAACATCCCACAGTGCTGTTGCTTCAGTCATGAAAATGATCAAGTAAGTATCATAAATGAAATAATCCTCTGTATTCAAGGGTACATGACAGTAAATACAATGGCACCTGAACTTCAATCTCTTTCTCCATTTCATTTTATTGCTTTTGCCTGCTAAATTAGTCTAAAGACATCATGAAAAATGGCATGGTTTCTAGAAATGTATCTGAATAGTTCTGACTTGTGACTCTCAGAAATAGCATTAGCACATGTTCTCTTCATAAGTTCACAGCTTATGATAATATGAAAAATAAAATCATAAAGCCATATGAGAGTTACTAAAAAAATGAAGCAGAATGAGAAATATCAGCTTCCCATTGGTAGAAAATAAATAATGAAGTAAAAAAGATAAAGATGTAAAAGCCACTGCCTACATACTTCTGATATACCACCTGCTCTGACAATAACTTTTAGATGTCTCCATATCCTATAGGATCCTAGTCTCTGAGGTAACTTCTCTTCTTTCTCTGGACTTTACACTCCCTGAGAATTTTCTGTACAGCACTGCATGCATGCTCATATTAGAGCTAATAATGCCAAGGTCATGGGTACAATCCCCATATAGGTCATTCACCTCACACTTGGACTCAGCGATCCTTGTGGGTCCCTTCCAACTTGGAATACTCTGTAATTCTGTGCAAATGGTGTTTACATTATTAATGGTGTCTACACAAAGAGCAAAACAGTCCTCAATGGCTTAGCCAACCTTATTTTAAATTGACAAAAACTCTACAAAAGAAAGAAGAATACACAACAGGATAGTTTTGGAGTATTTTCTATTGTATTAAGGCATTGCATTTCTTATCATGGAATCACAGAATTATAGAATTGCCTCACTTGCAAGGGACCTTAAACATCACCTACTTGCAGCCCCTCACTGTGGACAGGGACGTCTTTCACTAGACCAGGTTGCTCAGAGCCCCATCCAATCTGGCCTTGAACACTTCCAGGGATGGGACATCCATCTCTTCTTTGGGAAGCCTGTTCCAGTGCCTCACCATCCTCACAGTAAAGAATTTATTCCTAATATCTAATCTAAACCTACTCTCAGTTTGAAACCATTCCACCTTGCTCTATCACTACATGTTCTTGTAAACAGTATCTTTCCATCTTTTTTGTAGGCAACCTTCAGGTACTGGAAGGTTTCAATTATGTCATCAGAAACCTTCTTTCACAGGCTGAACAATTCCAGTTATCTTAGCCTTTCATGTGGTATTTTTCTCCCTGTAACATTTCACCTTCATCCCATCTCACAGACTTCAATTGAAATAGCAAGAAAAGAAATCTCTCATAATGCAAAAACTTCACAGAAAACCCAGCTGAACAAAAAAAAAAATCAAAACAAATTGAATTTTCGATATTTATCCTGATTTGAACTTGCTTAAAATCATTTGGTATTTTCTCATTCAAGATATCTCCTCAGAGTAGGATTTTCTAACAATCTTTTTGTTCCAGGGAACAACAAGGGCTATTTTCTTCTACATGCTCTTTAATACCTTGTTTCTATATTCATGAAAATGTTTGCAAATCTCAAGTACTCATAAATTGGTAATTTAAAGATGTATAGCAAGTAAATAAAAGATGTCTGACTGTATGACCCTGAGTAATCACAGGATCTCCTATCTGCTTGAAGAAGATCCTTCTTGGATATTCCTATTTGCTTGAACACAACCATGTCAATAAGAACAATGTGAAACTCCAGTTCTTTGAGGTGGTCCTACATCACACAAGAAGGTCACATGCTAATGTCTTCTGAGAGGCTCATCACACAGACTGCATTGGCAGAAAGATGGCAGCAGCCCTTGATTCCATCAAAATTTTCAATGCAGAGCTGTGGGACATAACACTTTCTCTGCAGACTGATGGCTGTAAGACATTAAGGTATACTTTTAGGTCAACTTTCTAAATTTTACGTCTAGGTAATTTTCACAGATAAACTACTTGTCTGTCTTCTTCATCCACATTCGTCCTTTTATAATCTCTTTCAATACTGATTATCTGTAGTTGTACTTGAAGTGCGAGTAGAACAGAAAACTAGTCAAGTTGGCAACCTGTAAGTCCTTGTGTGGATATCAGCTTCAATGACCTTTGCATTATTTATTTCACTTACATATGTTTATGATCTCAAAACCACTATTCAAACAGATCAATGAATCAAACATAAGGCTGTTTTTAGCCAGCTGCTACAGCACTGTATAACAGCAAATACCTTAAAGAGAAGCAGCTAAAAGGCTACTCAAATGAGAACATGTTGCAGCAGCCCTCTTGTTAGAAGGTAGAAATGAGCCCAGACACAGACTTCTTGTTTAACACAGCATGAAAAGGGCCCTGGTTTATTCCTCTTTACAGCTCAGCCATCCTGACTCCAACCCTTCACTAACCCTGGCTGCAGCAAGCTCCTACTGTAGGTTTCCCTTGCAGCCTCTGACTGCTGCTTATTTCCTGCTAAACTATGCCTGCAGGTATTAGTTTGCAGACTCTGACTGCAGGTTTTTATCCAGCTAGACTGTGACTGCGGGTTCCACCAACAGGCTCTAACTGCAGACCCAGGCTGACCTCACAGCAGTGATTCTCTCTCCCCAGGATCCTGCTGCTTCTTCATGATCCTCTCATTCCCTCTTCCTCAAGATTTCTCCTCCTTCATAATCCTCACTAGCTAACCCACTCCCTTTTATACACTTCTCTTTATTGGACATAGCTGTGACTCATCAGGGGCGAGGCTGAATTGGGTAACTAATGCAGCTGTTACTTATCAGGGGCAAGGTCACCTGTATTCCCTTCAACAAGAACACACGGCGATTTTACTTCACTGACCTATAGCAGTAACATTCAGCCTAATTGCAGTGTTCTCCTCCTTCTCCCATGGTGGCTGCACTTGGCAACATATAGAGGTGAGGCTAAGGTTGTGTCTCCAGCTACACAGTGTCCCACCAGCACAGCTGTAGCCTTGGTTCTCTGCCCTTCCTGACAAAGTGCATGTCCTTACTAAAATATCAGAGATTCAAGTTGTTAAGTGCAGCCTGGCAGCAACACATTCTACTACAAATTTTGGATCTCCTTACCTCTCACAATATCTCTCTCCAGGGCAGATTAGAGCCACGGGAAGTGGCAAAAGTCAAAGCTCAGTAAGTGTAAGAATCTTAATTGCTCAGGCTAGTACAGTTGATACCATATCCAACATAGGCAAAACAGACTCATGTCCTTTGGTCAGCATCTGTTCTGCCTAGTGTGTTGAACTGGCTCCAAGAATGGTTTTATGCTCCAAGCATAAACCCTTGACACAGAGGACATCCAATTTCCTAGAAATGTTGATATTTAGCTGTATTGTATCTGCAGCCTGGTACTGGTGAAAGCCAAGCAGGCAGATGACCTTTCTGCTTATAATTGTCTTCAAATAAAATTAAAAGTTCACATAGCTACAAATTGGCTTAAATTTTTAGAAGTTACTTTCAAGCTTGGTTGACAACTCCAGCTGGAGACTAAACACTTCCATCCACTGCTGAAGTAAAATAAAGCCAGTTGCAATGCTGTCTCTTCAGTGCAATGAGATGAAATGATTCTGTCTCTCCAGTGAGATGGGACCAATCCTGTAGAAGAGTTCATAACATTTTGTTTATTCTGTCTTATCTCTCAGATGACAGTCAGACAGGCACCAGCAGTGATATCTTCTCCTGCCTTCTAGTAGCTCAAAAATGGAATAATGAGCACTAGTGACCTGGACCACATTTGAACTAGAATTCTATGTTGTACGAAGAGTCTCCACAGCTGAGAGCAGTTCCTTGTCCTACTTACAGCTAAAAACCAATCTATCCTGCACATAAACTTGAAAGTTTACCTGAGTTGTACATTGTCTTGATATTTCCTCACATGTTGACAACAAAACCAGATGAATGAAAACTTTTATAGACACAGATTCAAAGCACAGTACACAGGTAGAAGTATGGAATTACCTTAACCATCTGTAGATGTATCCTCTCACTAACAAATACTCTGACCTTTGCAAAAAAAACAAAAACAAAACATAACAAAATACCGGGCCTATTATAGACACATAATAACCACTTAGAACTCCTCTTGTCAAGTAGCTTATATGAGAAATTGCTTTGGGTCCTCAGCTGCCTTCAAATAAGATGTGTGAGAGGATATCAATTCGGAAAGATGCTGGCCAGCCTCACTGTTCTCATAAATATTTTGCCATTGCTTCATTCACCATCCTGTAGTTCACAGGAAGTGATTGAAAACAAAATCACAAAGAAAGTCAAAGGAAGAACTAAAAATAGCTCCACTTGAAAGTTATTCCAAGGTCAGATCAGGTCTAACTTGAGCCTTACCCAGAAAACATAGAATTCCAGTACAAGAAGATGCCAAAGATGTTTTCAGAGTTTTACCTCAGAGTTGCTGGCCATGCTACTCAACAAGAAAGAATACTTAATAAAACATGTGCATTTATAGACAATTTGTTCTGGACTGGCTAAATAAGAGGTGAGTATGTTATTTAGAGCCGTGACAATTATACCTCTTTAATAATTACAATCTGTTGTTTTTAAAACTTTTGAATGATGAATTACTGGTGTGCTCTCCAGAGAGAAGTGTATAATCTCCTTGCTGTGCTGCAAAATGCCCCAGGAGCACCATATTGCTGAACATCCTGCAGACACCAACTGAAACAGCTGCCAGGTGTTCTTGGGGCTCAGGGCACTCCAACGATACAACCACCTGTCTAGCAATATTTGTATTCAATGCCAAAAAGATTTCTTTACATTCACTCGTGCTGAAACAGCATCCATAACATATTTCACCCTCCAAAGCAAGAATCCCCAGAAAAATCTACCATTAAAAAAAAACATGTACACATTAAGAGAGAGATTTCTCTGGCACAATTGAGAGCTACTCTCTTAATATAAAAGTGCAATATCAGATAAGGATTTGGCCCATGCAACTTGAATTCTATAATACATGCATTCTTTAAAATTAAACACTTGAACTGTCAGCTCCATCTAACTGCCTCATTACTGTTCATTCATTTCCTGTCAGCACCAAAAAATGGTTAGGAGAAGGATTTTCTGTAACGAGAGAGCTCACAATGGAAAGGGGAAGTTTCTACATGGAAAAGAGAGAGCATGTAGGCAGTAGAGAGATGAGTGCAGGGGGAGCAGATCAGTGGGCCACTCAGTATTGAGGTACAAGATCAAACAGCAGAAAAATAAACTATACCTGGGGAAATGAGGCCTGGAAGGTGTTAAGACTGCAGGTAGCTATTTAAGTAGTTTAACTTAAAGAGGACATTATGTACCAGGAAAGACAGATTTCATGTTCCCTGTGTCCTCTGAGTGTAAAAAGGTCCCTAACAAGCCAATTCTCAACAAGGTAAGGAGACTATACTAATGCATACCCTCTAACCCAGTATTATCACATCTAGAGATCTCCTCTGTGCCACTTGCAGAAGAAAGCCTCACAGGCAGTATTTTGTCATTGAAAGCAGCACTGAAAACTACCCACTTGGCATTCAATGAATAGGTCCTTATTTTCCTGCCTTTCTTACACTACAGGCTGTGAGACAGTCTGATCATCTGAATTTCAGAGCAGCTTCTGTATGGAAAAAGGCAGCCTAAAGCCGTAACACCTGCCTGGCTGCACTAGTAATCACAGTAATCCCTTACTGTACCCCCCACCATGCTGGAAGGAAGACCAGTGCTGTCCCCTTTCTCTTTTCAGAAGAGAACAGTCAGCAACAGAGTCAGCTGGAGAGTGAGAGGACTTCAGAGTTTAATGCTCAGCTCCCGCTGAACCCCAACTGACCTCTGTTGCTGCTCTGTGTTCAGAGGAGAGCTGAGGAGAATCTGTCAATGACAAACCAAATGGGAACCACTCACACTAACCAACCCTGCTCCTATGTCTTCTAGTAGAAGGGCATTTATCTCTGTCCTTTGTTTTACAAGGGTAGTGGATTCATATATTTTTAATAAAGAAAAAATAGCTTACAGCCACATCCCTACTGCACAGTGAGGTGCAGTCTCTTCTGATACTAAGCAGCCTTGCAATGGCTTTGCCTTATAGCCAGCCTGGAGAAATGCCACCCATCAGGTTCACTGAATTAAACTCAGTATAGCACGTGAATAACTGTAGACCCTTCAATCACTAGTCAGCTGCAAAATTTGGTCATCTTGTGTGGACATCTACAAAGTTTTTGTATATATGCAAATCAAACAATCACAAGAACAGATGTCAGTATAACAGTGGAAATACAATTGATCACACAACTATAGCAGCTCTTCATTTCTCTCTTCCTAAGTGCTGACTACAAGAGTAACTATTAAATTTCAACCATCACTATATCTTGATTTGGTAATAGCACTTTTCTACATTGTGAAAGTTTAAAAAATGGAGTAATAACTCAATTACATCTGATTATGAGACTAATATGATCAATTTTCTGACTAACAAGGATACTAGTGGGAATTCTCTTGGTCCAGAGAAATTAGTGTCTAATGACACAAAGTCATTTATTGGCAGAAGCACCATCAAGATGTTTCACATAAAAGCCCATAGTCTAGCCAGCTTCAGAAATCCAAGCTGAAATCCCACTATATCAAGTTGATAGCAACTCTTCCAGTACCACACAATAACACACGGTCATTACATATTGTTATTGTCCAATGTTTTCATACACAGCTTGTTTCTGTCTCCATTGCCAAGAATCTAATTGTAGTACATGACCACCATATAACTAGCATGAAAAACACCCTGTTTTTCTTGGGCTGGATTTTTCAAAATAATGACTGCAAATCAAAGTCTAATGCTTACCACTTACTCTCAAATTGTCATTATGTGCCTGCATAAGCAAAGACTTCCAAGGGGTTTCACAGGGCAATAGATATGACAAATGCTGAGAATCATTCCTCTTCAGCATGTCTGTATAGGGAGGGTTCTTGGGAAACATCTACTCAAATAGTCAGGAAAAAACAGACAGAAGGTGATGGAACATCTCAAACGTAAACCACTGCACTTTATATATAAGCATTTTCATTGTAGCATTTTGGCCTATATTAGTCTCCACCTTAAGTGCCCATTTAAATTGCATTTTCAGCTTTTTTCAGAATTGTGTGTAGAAACATTTGTGTGTCTCACATGGTTCTTCCTCCTTTTCCAAAAATTATCTTTTCCCCACGTTAACACAAAGAACCCACTTTCTGTTAATTGCTCAGTAAAACAGAGTACCTTGGGGCTTTATTAAGTAAGATTTCTGAGAGACTGAACCATGTGTGACCTAAATTGGCTACATAAGTGCTTTCTGGAGGGCATAGAGCAGTTTTCACAAACATAATCGTCTTTCACCTTGATGTTAATTATATACTTTGCCATTCAAAATAAGTTATGGCCATGAGCTAAAGCATTTGTAAAGTAAACATGTCAGGAAAGTGAGATACAGGAGAATTAATTAAAATAGTAAATTCATCACTATTAAAAATGCCTTTTCTTTTTACTCTCAATCTATAGTGTGGCCTAAACAGAAAACAACCACTGGTCTCTAAAAGGAAGGCAGCCAATTTTCACCTCTCTAGGTTGTTTTATTTAAAAATAAAAATATAGTGCACAGGTCTTTTCCTCATAATATGAAAATAAATGAGCCTTTCTGGTTAACAACAATTTGACGAGCTGGAAGTGCTTCAGAATCTCATAAAATACATTTCCCCTAGAAAAAAAGTATGTTTTACATTACCTATCATTTTTACATTTCATTTTCTATTTGGGTTTTTTTCTTCCCGTTTTTAAATCAAGGATATTTATACAAAAACAGAATCTTTATTTCTGAACTGTGCTCTACACCACCAAAGTCTATATGACCCATTTTTGAGAGTGAGTTTTCTGGTGGGGTTTGTTGCATGCTCTTTAAGGGAGGATCATAAGAACAAAAAACACCATGATCCAGAAAGCAAAGTCTCTGACCAAAAGAGATGGCAACCAGAATTTACTGATTGCTAACAGCAATTAATGATGAGTTTAGAAAAGCATGTTCCAGACCTGGCCAATTTTAAAGCACTGGCTCAGCTGAGATAAAAGTACTAGATTTTACAAACAGATTTTTGAGGCATTTAAGAAAGATCACAAAGAAGATGCTCGAAAAAAAAAATTTGGAGGTTTTTTGCTTTAAATTGTCATCTGCCAGACTGTTAACAGGATACAGTACAGCTGAGGATACAGAACAGAGACACAGGGTTTTTCCTGTAATTTTAAACTTTGAAACCACCTGCTTACTTCTTACTGGACAGCCCACCTCAGCCCCTCAGAAGACCCACTGGGGCACTGCCTCTGAATCCAGGCTGTGCTCTCTTCTATATTGTCTCCTACATTCAGTGTAAATTCAGTGTAAAGAATTCCATTTCTCATTTGACTGAAGTCTCCATTTTCACTCTCTTTTCCATCCACCATTTTTTTGCCTGATACCTAAATGCTAAGTCTTCAATTCTCCTCTGTAAGCCCACAAAAAACCAAACCAAAATATAAAAATAAATGTCTGTAGCTTCAGAAAAACTTATGACAGATTTATAGAAGACGAATCCACTGAAAGGTTCAGTACCTAGGACAATATTTTGGGGAAGTTTGTTTGTCTTTATGCTTTCTTTCTAAACCAGTGTTGAATGAATCGTGTTAAATCAGACTGCTGACACAAATACTCCTTTGATCTGAGCTAGCAGGGCTGTTCTTATGCACTGTCTGTACAATACCTCCGTTCTCTGTTCAGTCTTTTGTGTTTCTTTATAAAAGCTAAGACTAACCTTCTTGCAAAACACTTTTGTTGATATCTGACATACTTTATAAACTAAGTAATATTTCATAAGCCTGTAACATCACCCATTTGAGTCATACTGGATATTAATTACAAGTATAATAGATAAAATTAATACTAGAAGTATCATTGTGAAGCCCTTTCTTTAAGATTACAATACTAAAGTTTAGAGAAAGAATTTCTCACCTCCTTCAGGATATTAACTGCAGACCAAAAGGAATGATGAGGGCATGGACTAAGCACACAGTAGAATAAAAAAAAATTAGGAAAAAATTTTAAGCCTCTTTATGTCATTATTTTCATTGATCAAGTTTATTTTTTTTCCTTTATAGGCTACAGTTTAAATTTTAACTCAAACCCCTAGAAGTACTGGAGTCCCCCTGTACTGGACACTGGTGAGACTGGGTCCACTCACAACAAGGACATGGAGGTTCTTGAGTGTGTCCAAAACAGAGCAACAAAGCTTGTGAAGCGTCTGGAGCACAAGTCGTTTAAATTTTAACTCAAACCCCTAGAAGTACTGGAGTCCCCCTGTACTGGACACTGGTGAGACTGGGTCCACTCACAACAAGGACATGGAGGTTCTTGAGTGTGTCCAAAACAGAGCAACAAAGCTTGTGAAGCGTCTGGAGCACAAGTCTGATGACGAGCAGCTGAGGGGGCTGGGACTGTTTAGCCTGGAAAAAAGGACGCTCAGGGGTGACCTTATTACCCTCTACAGCTGACTGAAAGGAGGCTGTAGCCAGGTGGGGGCTGGCCTCTTCTCTCAGGAAACAACTGTTCAGACAAATGGAGTAAATGGCCTCAAGTTGTGCCAGGTGAGGTTTAGACTGGATATTAGGAAAAAAGTTCTTCACTCTAAGGCTGGTCAGGCATTGAAATAGGCTGTCCAGGGAAGTGGTGGATTCACCATCCTTGGAAGTATTAAAAAAGGCGTGTGCATGTGGCACTTGGGGGTGAGTTAGTGATCAACACAGTGGTGCTGAGTTAACAGTTGGACTTAGTGACCATGGAGGTCTTTTCTAACCTTAATGATATTATGATTGTGATGGTCCCTGGGCTACTCACTGGCCAGCTGTTGCTCCGGACCAGCACACAACGAAAGTTGGGTGGGTTTCGATCTCAGGCTTGTTGCGTGGTCTGAGGCTTGGAATCAAGAGTGGACTCGAGCGTGGGTNATTTGGGGATGGAGGTAGATAGGGATACACCAATACAAACAAATAAACAAGAAACATATACAAAATTAAAAAAACCCTAATTATGCACAGCAACAATGATTCTATGAAAGATATTCTCAGTTTTCATTTCAAATCTTCATCTAAAATCCTCTGCAAGATGCTCAGAAATTTCAGTGCTTTTGTCTTCTTTGTAGCACTTCAAGTGATGCATACTGCTTGAAAACACACTTAGTACTAAGCTCTCTTAATGTCCATGAACACTTTGAGGTATTTCGAAAGAAGATGCAAAATTCTCCACTACAGATATTGGAAAAGTTATTACAGGCCACTCTTATTTTCCTTCTAATTTACTGATTTCTATGTCCTTTCTCAGAAAAAAGTGTCAACACCATTACCCAACTGATCATTTCACTGGCACTTTGGATAAATATCCTATGCCTCTATCCTATTATTACTAATAATCTTTCTGAAATGTATCCTTTTTGCCAGTACTATGTTCTCCTCTATTTTCAAATTGTTAAATAACAGCTGAGGAATCTTATATGCTGCAGTTGGTTCCGATGGATTATTATGTTCAGGTTGCATCATTGTACTTTAAGACATCACTCTGATTCGTCTGGAAGTCAGCCTTTGCCAGGTCTTGCCATAAAAACTGCTAGCTCACAGCACACGAGAAACATTTGAGAGATGACTCCAAGCCAGTCTCCTAGTGCGATGTTTTAATTATATGAATCAACAACCACCAAGAATAACGATTCAAGGTATCAGGTTCCTACAACAGTGATGCAATTTATTAATTCATTCACTGTTACTTTCAAAATAAGCAAAGTTGAGCTGAGATAAATAAACTTTAAAATATCATAATGAGGAACAGTATCTGAAAGAGCTACATTGCTCATAATAGAACTGAGACAGAATGAACAGACAGTATTAAGTCACAGGCAGACAGATCTTCACCTCATTCAGCAGAGTTCCAGGATCATTAACTATTGGATATCACATCCTTAAGGTATCCTAAGAGATAGATAGGTTACTTATTCTGAAATATTTTTGAAGTATCCTTTACTTAGAAACTATTTTACAGCACTGACTATATGCATGTCATGAAGCATCGGTGTAACATACATCCTAACCAACTTGTAACTGAAAAAAAAAGGAAGAAAGCAATAAATGACTTGAAAAGGGCTGAAATATTTATACAAGAGAGAGCTATGATGCAGGAAAGAAGGTATATGTGAAACTAGCAGACTAGTTGGAACTGCATAGGTCCCACAGTGACAAGGGGGGTTTATGCAACTGAAGATGAGAGAGACATTAGTAATTTCTCAGCATTTATTAGTATTAGCTGTAGTAAATTATTTAGAACATTTCTGATCAGCTGCACCTCAAAAAGTTACAGCTGCAGCAAATTATTTCATTGGTCATTCTTAAGAGCAACTTTATTCCAAAGAATAAGAAATCATAAACAAATCAATACTTTCACCACAGTTGTCTGAAGTACACATAAAAGCCCTGTAATTATATCTTGATATTAATATATTCATCTGGATATTAATATAATCACATCTAGATAGATTAATGTAAGTACTATGTAAACTATGAAATGGAAAGTAGCAATAGAAACCAATCCTAGACTGATACAAGAACACCCTTTAAATTCAATGCTTTGCTCTCTTCAAGCTTAAGTCTCCAAAAAGATCATCTAGGTCACAACATTAATTAAATATACCAACAATATTCATTATCAATCATAAAGCAGTGTTTTATTTCAGGTATTTACTAGTACATCTAATATACTTCAAAAATTATTAGATGTCTTTTTACATTTTGATCCCATTAAATTGAGTGGGAGCCTTTCTATACCCTGCCTTAGTCCTGAATGGGATTCACAGATTCTCCAATGAAAGAATTCAAGTATAACCAATACAAATAATGAAAGGGTTTATGCAGCAAATAAACGGAACATATAAAAGTTACATGAGCTAACATTAGGCACAGGTCTGGTTTAGTAGGCTGACTTTGGCAAAATGAGAGCTATCTTCAACACTGAGTAGCCAGAATTCTCTCTGTTCTTCTTCCCACATGACAGAATTTACAGCTCTGTGAGAAAATTTTAGTTCCCACAGGCCATTTGGCCCTTGTTCCCCTGCTCAGAGCACTAGCTGGCCTGTAAATTAAAACAACATTTTCTACTATAGAGTATATGCCCCACTAAGACTACATTGACAGTAGATGGTACAATCACCTTGGGGGAAATTACCAAAGGCTACTGGGACAATCACATACTTGTTGATATCACTTACTGCTCTTGGAGCAAAAGCCTTTTGTACCATTAACCAAACTAAAACTTTCAATCTCATTGAAACATAAAAGAGAAACTATACTCATCATTTACAGTAATACAGGCAGTATTTCTAATGTTACAAGATATTGTTAAAAAAAATACAAACCGATGACCCCTTTCACATAAACCACGAGAAAGCACGTTGGATTCTTTCACTTGCAGCTATTTTCTAACTGATTGGGATTGAGATCAGTTTCCAAGCATTAAGAAACTGTCATCTCCGACCACCAAACCAGAAATATTTTCTGGTCAGCACTTCTGTTCTTACTCTATTTGAAAGAAGAAAAATTTATATACACTTACTGAAAACATCATACCCCAATTCTTAAGAAAGAGAATTGAAAACTTTTCAGAAAGCATACCAAGAATTAGCTGATTGTTCAACAACATTGTGAAATAAAAAGTAAGGATAAGATAAGAATTAAAGTAAATAAATGTTCCTAATAAATGAGCTCTTTGCATCATCCTTTTGATGATTCATATAATTTTAGTGATTGCCCTCTAAGCTGTCTAGGTCTCTCTGCAGGGCCTCCCTGACTTCAAGGGAGTCTACGGCTCCTCCCAATTTTGTATCATCTGCAAACTTGCTTAGTATCCCTTCAAATCTTGAGTCCAAAACATTTATGAAAATGTTGAAGAACACAGGACAAAGGATGGAGCCCTGTGGAACCCAACTAGTGACAGGTCACCAGTCTGATGTCACTCTATTCACTGTGACCCTTTGTGCCCAACCTGTGATCCAGCTGCTCACACATCACATGATGTGTTTGTTTATCTAGCTGTGTGCTGGATATTTTATCTAGAAGGATCCTGTGAGAGACTACCAAAAGCTTTACTGAAATCCAAAATGATAGCATCAACTGGCTTCCATTGATCAACTAGGTGGATTACTCTGCCATAAAAGGAAAATGAAAGTCCTGATAAGCAGACTTTACCCTTTACAAAGCCAAGCTGGTTGTGACTGATAACTGTGTTGTCCTTCAGATGTTTTCCAATAACTCCCAGGATAATCTTCTCTATAACCTTACCAGGCACTGAAGTCAGACTAACAAGCCTCTAGTGTCCAGGATCACCCTTCTAGACCTTTTTGAAAACGGTAATAATGTTAGCCAACTTCCAGTCAACTGGGATCTCTCCAGATTCCCAGGATCCTTCAAATAGAGTCAAGAGAGATCTCAAGCTCATAAATATCCATAAGAGCTAATTCACAGCATTTTCATTATGTCAGTCATTGCCTACAGCTTAGAAAAACTAAAATGGAGCCAAAAGAAATGAAACTATTTTACCACATATACAGGGAGTTGATGGCAGATCTTGGAATGCAGCAGCCTGGTTGGCTCATGAACCATGACGCCAAAGTCACACATAACACCAGGGAAGGCACTATAGCTGAAGTGTTTTATACTATAGTACTTACACTATAACTTTGTGCTGCTCATGTCTAAAATAAGAAGAAATAATAAAAAACACCAGGATGAAAAGTAAACTTCATTCAATTCTCAGAGGGCTTTCCTCAAGTGCAAATTTGAAATATCCTGAGTAGAGTTTTCAGAAGCTCCCTTGAGGTCTTCCCCCATAAATGATAATACACTTGAGCCAAGGCAGTGTTTTTGTCAACACTTATAAGCATGGCTAGCAGTTCATTATAAGCCATCATGCTATGAAGTTGGAAGCATACCAGATATTTCATTATCACAGAGCAATTTCCATTAGGAAACAATGCAAGTGACCAGTTTGTATTTATCTGTTGAACATCATTTAAGGATTGTTAGATTCTTTTAAGCTTCTCCTACCAAGACAGTACCAGCTTCTTGTTTGAATAAATGATATAAAATTATAAAATTGGGCAGAAGATTAAATTGCCAGTACATAGCTGTAGGGATAAAGGCCAGTGCAGCACTAGATAACATTGAGTACATATGAGAAATGGTCCTGGAGAGGCCAGGGCAGGGGAGAAGGAAGAGAGAGAGGACGTGCTCCAGACAATGCAGCAGGAATTCCTCTACAGACACTGGGGAAAACAGTAGTTTAGCAGGCTCTCACCTTCCATTTTGCGCCATTGGCAAGCAGATGTGCCCCTGCAGCCCTTAAGCATCCACAATGGAGGCAGTAATGCTTTTACCCCAGAGAGAAACAAAGTGCCACACAGGGGCTCACTCTCCCCACCAGCTTGCTGGAGGAGAGAACTGGAGGAGTAAAGATGGCAAAACTTGTGGCTCAAAATAAAAGCCAATTTACCAGACAAATCAAAAGCCACACATGCAAGCAAAGTTGGCAACACCATCACCATGCAGCCATTGTGACACCACTGGTGAGGGTGGCTCTGCAAAGCGCTTGCATCACAAAGGGCCCCAGCCTGGCCCCCTTATAAAAGCAGGGCTGATGCTCACAGACAGCACTCAGCAAGCACCACCATGGCTGGCTACAATCGGCGGCGCAGAGGGCGCAGAAGCAGGAGCCGGAGCCGGCAGCGCCTGCGGAAGACGCGGCGCAGCGGCCGCTCTCGCCGCCGCAGCACACGGCCAAGACGCCATCTTGCGTCCCACAGACCCCCAGCCATCAAGCGCCGGCCCCTCAGGCGGCACAGCCGTCACGAAGAAGAGGAGTTGGAGGACGAGCTGGATGACCTGGGAGAGTTTGATGTGCCAGTAGATGACTTTGAGTTGTAGAGCCAGAGCCCCTGAGAAGACCAGCCACCACATCGGCCTGGCTGCAACAATAAAGCATAGCAAGCTTGCATAATGAGAGTGTGTTATCTCTGGTGTACTGTGCAGTAGCAGTAGATCGCTCGGTGTCCACCCATGTCCCAGGAGTGTGGGTGGTCCACAGGTCAGTGTGTCCATGTTGATGCCCAACAGCAGGATGTGTGTGTCCAGGCACAATCTTCCTGTATGTGATCTGTATGTCCAAGCTTGCTCATGCATGGCATGTGCATGTTCAGGGTTGTCTTTGTTTGGGATGAGGTGTGATTGTGTCTGCAGCCCAGAGTCTGTGGGGAGTGCACATGACCAAGGACACACAGAGAACCTCTGCTCCTGCCACTGGTCCCCTGGTCTCCCTTTTTGGGTCCCTCTTATTGCAGGGTCCCTAGAGGCTGAGCAGAGCCCACAGAAAGAAGAACCCTCAGTGCCTCATGCCCTCTCCTGTGACACTGCTGGGGCTTCGAGAGTAAAGGCCAGACAAAGCAGTGCAAGTTGCTCTGCCCATCTAACTTCTGACTAACTTCTGGCCAATCCCCCACTCCTGGCAGGGTTATCACATTGCCCTTCACAGATCTCCCTGTAGAGAGACTCCCTGACCCTGCAACATGGTTCTCAGTGCTGCTGTGCTTCCCCCTGCCTCTCCCTGGTTCTCTGTGCCTGTACTGGTGTTGGGTTGGTGAGGGTTTCAGAGCGAGGAGACAGTGTCGAGAGCATCTGGGAGAAGATGCCACCAGCTGCCCCATGTTGACCAGGGTAGTGCCAGGCAGGTCCAAGAAGTACTCGCCACTGGCCAAGGCTGAGCCCAGTCTCAAAGGTGATAGTGCCTCAGGGATGATGTCTTTGGGAATACATGCAAGAAACAGTCCTGCAGAGGCCAGGGCAGAGGAGAAGGAAGAGAGGAGGTGCTCCAGACAATGCAGCAGGAGTTCCTCTGCAGACACTCGGGAAGACCATGATTTCCAGGCTCTTACTGTGCAGCCCATTTTGTGCCATTGGCGAGTAGATGTACCCCTGCAGCTCTTGGACATCAATGGTGGAACTGAGCTGTGCTTTAACCCCAGGCAGAAACCAAGTGCCACGCAAGGACTCACTCTCCCCACCAGCTTGCTGGAGGAGAGAANCCGGAGGATGAGCTGGGTGACCTGGGAGACCTGGGAGAAATCAATGAGCCAGTAGATAACTTCAAGTTATAGGGCCAGAGCCCCTGAGAAGACCAGCCACCACATGGGCCTGGCTGCAACAATAAAGCATAGCAAGCTTGCATGATAAGAGTGTCTCTCTGGTGCAGTAGCAGTAGATCGCTCGGTGTCCACCCATGTCCCAGGGGTGTGGATGGCCCACAGGTCAGTGTGTCCATGTCCATGTCCAACAGCTGTGGGTGGTACAGTGTGTGGGAGGGTTTGGGACCAGGTTAACAGACCATGGACACATGCACACCTCTTCCTGAATTTTATCTCAAGCCACAAGTTTTCTCAGTTTTAGTCTTCTGATTCTCTCCCCTAGCAAGCTCTCCTTGAACTCCCAGCAGTACCATGGGAGAGGGCACAAAGTGCCAAATGTTATTCTCTGTGTGGGCTCTGTTTGGCCTCTTGGGACTTTGCAAAAAGAGGGACCCATAAATGAACCCCAGGGGACAAGAGAAAACAACAGGGACATCTGTGTCGGCTTGGTCACTTGAACTGCCCAACAGAGAGAGATTACATGTATTGTTTATATTCATCTATTCATCCCTGAACACCTTCAGAACTTCTGGCTGAATACCATCCAGGCCTAGGCATTTTTACATATATTTTATAAAATTTAGGTATATTTTTACAATAATCTGCAAGTGTATTAGCAGCTATGTAATTTAGTATAAATGTTCTCTCTCCTTAAATTTCCTCAGAATGTCGTTCTAGCAGTTGTTCTCCACTTAAATATGCAGAAAGTAGATTACTAACAAAACATTCCATAGGTTCTATAACTTATAAAAGTTTGCCTAGATTTAAAAGCAACTGAAAGGATTAATGGGAGAAAATTTTGTCAGAGTTTATGAAATATAAGGGCTTCAAGCCCAGGAATACTTGGGAGTATCCTCTGAGGAAGTATCATTATAAGTTTGACCTGCTCAAACAGTGCTTCAGCATTCACCGTTGGCCACTGTTGGGCATTCTTTTGTAATTGTGTAATAGTATGAGAAGCGCAAAGCCAGACAAAGAGAAAGAAAGTTCCATCTTTTGCCTGATAAAATGTCAGACTCTCAGAAAGACGCATAAGTGACAGCCAATTCTCAGCATACAAAAGAAACATTTATTTATTTATTTCCTTTCTGTAGCAAAGAAAGATGTCCTTATCAGTTTGCTACATTAAATCAGCTCTGGTCTGACATGCACTTCAATAGATGTGAAGTTACCATGGTGCTGATGGACAAGTATCCTCTGCATACAAGCAATAGCTTTAATTTGAAGTTTGGTGAGCCCAAAAGACTCTCTGATGAGTCAGTGAGGTACAGAGATTGAACATGGTATTTAGTCTTCTGGGGATCTTGAAGATGTGATGTAAAGTGCACTGTTGTGCTGCATAAGCAGAAGCACATAAGGCTGTCTGGATGAAAACGTTCAGAGAAAAATACCCTTGCAGGCTCAAGAAAAGAAATAAATATGAAGGATGGGAGAAGTGAACAATCCAACAGCAAAGAAAATTGCTAGGAATAAAGAAAAGAGCTGTTTAGCATTTCAAAAGGTGTCTTTCTTCTTATGTATGTTCACAGTGTTCCAAATATGTCAACACAGCCAGAAATCCTCAAGCTAGAGTAGTAGCTGGCTTGTTCCAAAGGAGATCACCCTGATGGATGGTAATATATAGAGCTGGTATGTCAGTGTAGGCTAATCTGAAACTATAGAGGTGATCTGCCAATTCTAACAAAGATAAATACAGCTTCTGTTTCACGTGTTTCACAGTGCCAGGCACTGGCCATTGGTTTCCCCAACGTGATGGATTTTATGGTCAGGTGTGGTGACATCTCATGACCTAAATAGCTTTCAGAGAACAGCTGGTTTGTTTTGAATGATGATGAATTATACTCCAGAACTTCCCATGAAAAATAATGTCTCATGCTTGCAAGTATTGCATGGACATGGATAAGTCCTAGCCAGCTCTTGGACTTGGTAAATATGCTTGTGTTTTTATTGCAAGTTTCATCTAGTTCCAGCCCCCCTGCCCAGATACCTTTCACGCGACCAGTACTGAATATCTATTGAGCACAGCTCAACTTGTGCCAGACCTTTCTCCCACAATTCATGTCCATATCCACACTGATTTCTGCAGATAAAAGATCCATGTTACCAGAGCCATTTCAAGTTCCTTAATAAACTAGCTTGAAATAGAGCTGAAACCAAAGCCTACCATTGTGATACAGACAAGACTGCAAAAGAAGTCATTGAGAATAATTCTAAAGCAATGATTTCCTGTCTTGGTATTATAGCTCCTAGTTCCTACTATTTTGATATTTGGAGTGGGAGTGTTTCACAGGACTGGAAGTAAAGGCATAAAATAATCTGCTTTCTGTTGGATTAGTAACTCTGCAGGCTGGAATTTTATCGCTGGAATCAGAAACACAGGGAATGCTGAAAGACAATTTTTAAGCTCAGTCACATATCAGCCAGTAATCACATATACAGCTCCCGTTGGGAATATCCAAATTCAGCCATGGACACACTTCAGGCTAATCAACTGTACTGAAATCAACCCTGCAATTCTGCTGCAATGCAGAAAGTATCAGATCCGTCAACACCAGAGGCATTTAACATGACATACAGACAAAACAAGCCCTAGCTCAAATCTTCCCCAAAGAGGCAGTTCCCGTGTCATAGCTCCAACTAGCAATTTACATGTACTGCAATATCAGACATACTCATTTCATCTTAATTTGTTTAAACAAATACAGTCCTACCATCGAGTAAAGGTCTCACTGAGAGCTGATTATGATCACTTGTTCATGTTCAGCATAACAACCAAAGCCTTCCTTGATATCTGGTCCCACTGTACACATCAAAACTGTGTTTAAAAAATTCCCAAATCAGGCCATGGGAGCATATATATGCCTAGGGAATTTTTCACAGGAAACAAATACAGTAAATCAAGCCAGTAAATTTATACTAAAGATGTAAAGATAAGTGGTTTGTTTATGGGATTTTTCACAATCTGACATTTAAAAACAGTTCCAGGCACTTTCAGGATTTTTTTTTCCTTAAGGGATCAGGAGTATTTTACAGCCAAATTTCTCTTTACTAGCTCATGAAAACTGCAAGGAAAAAAAACCCCACAAAGCCATTCACTGTTCTTACAAGCAGAACTCTCACTGCAAGATGTTTAATATATGTTGGAATCTTGATATCTCATCCTCTCTGCATGAAGAATAAGTGCAATTTCAAAAGAGCTTCCTCAAACTTAACTAAAAAGAAAAAAAAGCGGGGAGGGGAAGGGAGAAATGATATGTTTGTTGCTTGCCTTTCTAAGACACTTAGAAAAAGGAGATAAAAGCCAGTTTCCCAGTTGCCAGTGTGCAAGATATTATAGAAAATCCAATGTACCTGATGACAGAAGGAGCAGAAGCCTAATCCTGCCTTATTCAAAATGCATAGGTTATTTGAGCCTGAGGAATTTCCTCAAGCTATTTCCACTGCAACAGCCATGAGATTCAGTAAGCAGTTCTTATTTTATTGATAATCTTTGTCCCTGCCTAGAACCTGTGTATGGCTTTATTAATCTAAAAGACTCAGTAAGTGGTTGTCATGCTCTAAGGTTTCCTTAAACATACTAGTATCTATCACCAGAGCTTTCTAACATTCATTCTCCTTTTTAACAGAATGGCAGCTTCTATCACTTCAGTAAGAGACTTCTGGTATACTTTATAAATCATGCTGCATTAAAAAAAGAAGCAGGCAGAAAGTTTGTAAGGATGTTTGGAGAGTCTTCTAGTTTGCTGATGTTCAAATTCCCCAAATGCAATACTCATTATGATTTCTGGACCACATGCAGAGACAAGGGAAAACAGAAGATGAGCTGAAGAAAGCAAAATTAGCTTCAGCAATGCAGGCAGATGTCTAATGGGAAATACATCTTCCTGAAAGGGTAGTGGAAGTCCCATGGAAGTGAAAATCAAATTTACTCAAAGATCAGCCTCAGGACTGAATTTTTTTAGTGACATTAGTAAGTCAGGCCCAATAAGGAGGAAGAATTATCTATGTCTATTTAGTCTCAGCATAACTATGAGTTACTGATGCAACATGAACATTAAAGATCCAAACATGATTCTGGGATGTTTCAGGTAAATATTAAAAACAAACAGGCAAATAAAAATGTCACTAGGATCTCAAATATGATGCAGTTGCTGTGTAGGTCCTCTGACTATTAACCCTGAGATTATTAACCCTGAAATTAATCCAACTGGTTAGAGCATAGTGCTAATAATGCCAAGGTCACAGGTTTGGTTCCTGTACAGGCCATTCACTTAGGAGTCGGACTTGATGATCCTTTTGGGTCCCTTCCAACTCAGAATGTTCTGTGATCTATAGCAAGAGGAAGGGTTTTCTCTGTTATTCCCACCTCAAAGAATGAGATCACAGAAGTAAAGGTTCAGGAAAGGGTAATAAAAATTTTCAAGAGATTTGAAAAGATCACACAGAGAGAGACACTGAAATGGCTTCAACTGTTAGTTTTAGAAAGGGGTTACAAAGGATGAGACGATGAAAGTACATCAAATAAGGAACTGCAGCAGTAAAGAGAGATGGGGAGTTTCTGTTTTCTGTTGCATAATACCATAACAGGAAGATGTGCAATGAAACAGTGAAAATTGAAAATCAGCAACAGGAAATCATTCTTCATACATGTAGACATGTGGCAGAATTTATTTTCATTGGAGGCTGAAGATACCAGGAACTTAACAAGATGTTGAAGGAACTGGGTGTTTACAGAGCATAATACTGTATTATGAAACAACTGAGTTGCATGCATGCATCAGAAGACATTTCTTCCTCACTAACATTCATGTTAACAACCCCTAAACCTGCCCAGACAAAAAAAAAACCAAAAAACCAACCAACCAACCAACCAACCAACCAACAAACAAACCCCCACAAAAAAACAAAAAACAAAACAAAACCAAACAAACAAACAAAAAAAAAAAACCTGCAGGAAATCCTTGGGTGTTACTTTTTATTCAAGAATCTGACAAGAGCAAACTCCTGTCCCAGCTAACCTAATCAAATTAACCAGAAGACAGCTCTGACACCAAACTTAACCCAAGCCAAGCTAAAAAAAAAATTAATCTACTTGCAAAATACAAACACACTATCTCACACGATTTTTAAATACAAAAGTTACAGTGCAAAAACTAAGAGAAACATTTGTTTCTACCCACCCATATATAAGAGTTGTTTTTACCCAACTGACAAGCAAGTCTGTACTCTTACTTACCCATACAGCTGAGAGATTTCCTTTGGAGAGATCTTTTTCTTTTTCCTAAAAATACTAATTACAACTATTAGAAATTATTCACTTTCTGTGAGGTAAATGTGTACTTTTATGCCTAATGTTCAAACCTGAAGATGAAGGTTTTTCACACATTAATATTCACACTGTGACCCTTCACTTTGATATGTACTGAAGTCTTATGAAGTCTTGCTAACACGCATCAGACTCCATTGCCATTCTGGGAGCAACAGAAGTGTTTCTAAGTAGGTTGCTTGCTGAATTGTATTAAATCCTACATTCATTGTGGCAGGAAAACTGTGAGGACAGATGTGAATGACCAGGTGGGAGGCTGACATGGTCCAAGGAGAGGTGGTCTGTTGCAGAGCCAGACTACCTGAGCCATGTTTACTGTCCATCTCAGAATCTGTCCCCAGACATATTTCTCTAAGATACACACGTCCCCATGGGAAGAACTCCTGATGCCTCTACTGCACCTTGCAACCTCTCCATCAGGGGAGAGGGGTTATCTGTACATGAGAGAGAATACCAGAATAAAAGAGTAAAAATAATCTCTTACCTGTGCAATTTCCTTCCCACACAAACAAATATTTTCTGCTTTCCTACACAGAAAACACTGTGCATGCAAGATAGCTGCCTCAAGGGTGGATACTTAAGTGACAGGATGGTCATTTATCTGCTGTATCTGTGGGTAAAGGACAGACTCCAACCTTAAAGTTTGCTAGCACTCTTCTTTGCTAGTATTTTCTGAACTTCATTAATTTAATTTCTGAACTCCCTACACAAACAACTTCCCTCTATATCCCTTCACTCCATCTCCTGTCAAACCTACCAAACATGAGCATCTCAGGCACCAAATACTTCTGCCAACAGCATGACTTCTTCAATGCTTAAAACTTTTCTCCCAGCAAGAATAATGGAAAGGGAGCTTCTTGGGCTATATTCATCAATTTTTATTAAGCGTTTTCTTCAAAGCTGTTAGGCTACTCATTCCCCCATCTAGTGACAGCAATGCTCTGATCTGGGGAAGTGCTGAAAGGTTTGGGGAAAAGAAGATGAGAGCCAACAACATGAACACAATCACCAAAACTTCAATCTCACCCAAGGCTATTACAGAATACATTGCTGGTTGCCAGGAGTCACACAGAAACATAACTGCTCTGCAGATTTCAATATACCTTGACAGAATCAGATTTTTGTGAGTTGTAGATTGCATTTTTTTTCCTCCCTCTTCCTACTGGTTTGTTTCGGGGCGTTTTTTTCCTTCCCTTCCCAGTGTACCCCATATCCATTTAAGCAAATTTTCTCCCTGTTTTGCAGGCAGGGAACACTGTACTGACGACATCAGAGGCATGGTACACTATGGACTGTTGGTAACATTTCAACAGGGTTGTGATGTACACTGCAGGAACAGTTTCAGTATTTAATGAAGATGACTGAAAATCCAGTAGCTAGACAGTGTCAATCTAAAGGGGAGGCATAGGAAGAACACATTACCTCTTATGTGCTTGCAACAGGGTAAAGTAATGCCCCCTGAGCCACTCAGGGACTCTAGAAGAGAGAATGGAATGGACCTAGACCTTGATTTGATCTGTGATTCCCATGCCCTCAGGAGAACGCAACCAGAGAAACAAGTTAAATGACTTACCTATCTAAGTCAAAGGACATCTGCAATAGACTTGCCTATCAAGAATGTAGAGCACTCACTGGAACTGACCCAAACTGAGCTGTTCTGAATGGTCCTGTGGCACTGGTGACAGACCAAAAAACCCCCTAACTTACATCTTGTAGGCAGAAATGCCCTGTGCACAGCAGAAGACAAGTAGGGTCTTCCACCTGACCTGCTAAGCGACAGTAATCTGAATCTATTCTTTGCATGGATTATCCAACTGTATCATAGATACCAAAAAAGTTCAGGTCCAGATGGATAATAAATTAAGGCACAGCACTACAAACATGTTCAGACTGTTTTTAGTATCATCTTGGTTTCCCCTAATGGCACTGAAGAACAGCCCAGAGATGGAACTAATGACGCCAGCTAGGACTAATCTGGCGTTATGCTAGCTCTAGGATTTGGAATACACAGATGTCCTCCTGATGCTTTTTCCTATGCACCAGCCAAAGGTCAGCTGCACTTCCTTGCTTTAACCTGACTTGACTCCACAAAGACATTTCAGCTACCCTCCACTCCCAGTGTCCAGGTTCTTGAGCCCAAGCTGTCATGTACCAGCATCACTCACTCTGTGTTGAGACTGATGAGCCATACTTGAAATCAGTGTACCAGGGAACATAAGGAAGAAATCTTCCAACTCAGAATCCACCAAACATGATCCACAATCAACAGTCATTAGAGCAGTGGGTGCTAAGCCTTATTTCATTAGAGTCAAGGTAGATTCCATTTCAAAATTCATAAAACTCATTATGAAAGTTGCTTAATGACATATTTTAATATATAGGTCCTACTTAGAAAATAAAGAGATGGGAAGGTTGTGATCTGTGTACTGAAGTGAGAGATTTGTTTGCCTGCAGGAACAGCTGTGTAAATTAGCTTTTCCCCAGTACCACCAGAAACCTGGAATATACCTCATCACTGATGCAAGTTGCATCCTTCTTTCCCCTTCAAATCCTCAACTATATTGCAAATCATATCTGGGAAGGAATAACTGTGCAGCAATATTTTAAAGAGAGTCCTCAATGACAAGATGAGATTCTGGCTCTACTACCAGTCATGAACAAGGTCTGACAAGATTACAATTGGATGTGACAGGCTTAGCAGAAGATTTTTTGGTTGTTTCAAAGACACATTCTGTCTGGTAAGACTGTCAGACCAGTACTGTTATCCAAAGTCAAACTGTGCCCAAAGTAAGCAGCATTTGATTCAGAAATTTCCTACTGTCCATTAGTATGTTACATAATTCAGAAAGCACTAATTAGAAGTGGTTATGCAGGAGGGAACTGTTCCAAGGCCTGCTATAAAATGGTTGCATGTGCCTTGCCAATTAGTCCTTTCTCAATGCCTTGCTCCCCTGAAAAATAGGATAGTATTTTTTAAACTGTGGAACACTTTGAGACACTGTGTTAGAAAAGTAAAACAGTACAGACCAAATCTCCGGTGAAACAAAGCAAAATTATTCTCTCAGTTGTTACCAGTCTACTAAAATTGTGAATGAAAATATTTAGAACTGGAAGCACCATTAATATCTTGCATCCCACAGGATATCAAAGGAAATAAAAAGGTTCAACCCTTGCAATTGTAATGAAACAGATGTGGAATACACAAATGTGGAAAACTAGAGGTCTAGAACAGAGAAGTTACTTGCTTACAACAGCACTGTTGGCAGGACAGCTGACTGCCACTTCTTGTTTGACATCCATGTGCCTTAGACTCTGAACTATGTTGTATCACAAACACCACTGGACACTCAGCCCTTCAGTTCAAGCACTGTATAGAAGACCTTTAATTCTTTGCAAGCACTTCTGATAGGCCTGATTCCCTAAATATTCTGCTCAGCTACTTCTTTTTTTTGTGCTGTTCATGTGCAATCATAAATATGCAATGTACTCTTCAGCTGCTCAGGTTCTCAGAATTCAGTCACACTAAACTTCAAAGGTGTGAAATTCAAGCTAGGTCACAAGCTCCAGGAACAATGAAATTTCTCATTTCAATGGGACAAAATAGTGGATCTCATTGCCTACTTTTATGAGAATCTTTAGAATGACAGCTCCCCGCATTTTTCATCATTAATTATCCAACTTCCTGATTGTGTTTGTCTCATCTGATCTTTCTCCAGCATTTCTCTGGCACAAGGTGAGCCGGCTTTCTGCAGCTGAGATCTCTGCCAGCCTTAATCCTTCAGCTGTGTCCCAGTGAGAACTCAGACTCTTGGCCAGCTGGAACAAGCATTCCTTTCCCCCACCTCCATAACACCAGGCACAGATTGTGGCTGTAACCCTGATGGGTATGTCATAGTTAGAGAGTGAATGAGCAAGCATCGAAACATGTTTCAATAGAAAATGCTACTCATCCACTTAGTAAATACATTTCAGATATGACATCACAATGGGCTGTGTTACCTCACCCTACATCCCACCATGACAACCAGAGCAGAATTTTGTTTCATTATGGCCCTTTTATTACTACTAATTCAACCACAGTGGCATGGTGGTGAGCTGGCCCATGACCCAGCCACTCGGCACAGCTCAGGGTCAACCAATTACTGTTTCACAATCTCAGCAAATTTATCCTTTTCTAGCAGCAAGTTAGTTAAATCTCAACATTCCCACAAGGAATTAAGTAAGAATGAATGTCTCTGTCCAGCATTCCTTGCCGGAGGGCAGATTCATTTTAGTCACAGTTATTAGTTCCAAGATCTTGCAGAGGAAGAAGGCATTAATGAAAAGACACTGAACCTCATCTTAGGCTCCCAGCTGTTTTGTGATGTGGGTGATGAAACAGGCTTGTTAAAAATATCCCATCAGAAATATTATCTAACCAAATACAGCTCCAGTTCCTTCATGTGACTTTGAGTGTACACAGAGAAGAGACCTCTTGGTATTCAAGCTCAAAGGCTATGCTAGGATACCCTTTCTTTAATAAAGCCTTCTTGCAGCCATGTGCTAAAGGGAACTCTGTTGAAAAAAGGAAAAACAAAAACAAAAACAAAAAACCAAACCCAAACCAAGCCAAACCAAAAAACAAACAAACAAACAAAAAACACCTACAAAATGCATTTTTGGCCCTGGATCTAAAGGGCTAAAATAATTATGTACTTGCAGTGACCATCAGGATTCTGATGAAGTTTTTCAGGTATAGTTTCATAAATCTTACTATCTTCTTCCACAAAAGAAATTTTCTTCAGTGAGAACTTTAGTGAAGCCACTTTTTTTGAAGAATGCATTACCTGCTAAGCTGCTACAGCAGCATCACATAGCTAGTCAAAGCAGGAGGTGAAGGAAACTGCTCTATCCCTTTGAGCAAAAAGGAGCTTTTTCAGTTTATGAGACAGAAGACTTGATAGAAGTCAAAAGATTCCATGTACCAGCTTTAGATTTCTGAAGTGTTTGAATTACAGATTTCTCTAACCTCTAGTGGGGATTCCAGTAACAGTTTGCTTCTAAGGACTTTGTATTCTTGCTCTCACATGCAACATTACTGAGGCCACTGATGCGGGCAGTAAGCATTTGTCAGATGTTCTGGTTGTGTTCCAATTCTGTCTCATATTCTGTCTCAAAAAGTGAGACAGAATATGAGAAACTAAGAGCTACTTGTATCTTTCATTTTTTTAATAGGGTTCTCTTACTCTCCATGGAAATATGCTGGATAGGATAATGTTAGCTATATTCTTTCTCAAGGTCTGTACTCCATTCCAATGCAATGCCTCGCTGTATTCTACATGCACAGCAATAAGGATGCTATGCAGTAAAATTACTGCTTCTTTCCCAAAGACAAATGTCAAGTTCCCTACTCCTAGCAGCATGCCATCTGCTTCTGCCCCCAATGTGTTCCTGCTAACCCTCAAAACACCTGCTTTGTGACACACAGAAAATGCAGAGCTGCCAAGCAGGAAGAAGTAGAAGTCAGGCAACATGGAAAAGTCTTCAGGCATCCCTCTTATAGCATCACCATTCTTCCTGCTGGGCCCAATATTTGCATGGTCTCTCTTCCCAACAGGGATGGGGTCAGATGCTCGACCGAACCAAGATGCAGGCAGCATAGCTGTTGTCATTTATTTCAGGGATGAGGCAGTACATATTCATTCCTGTCACTTAGGACCACTTACAGAGTGGTTCCTGTGTTCCTCCATCTGTTTAGTTAATATCCTTGAGCCAGTGAAGGCCAAATGCAGATATGGCCAATATTAGGAGATTGAATTTCCTTGCTTGGTTACCACCACGTTTTTACCATCACTCACAGTCTTGCCCCAAACAACCACTAGCTTGTTCATACTTAATGCTGGCTCTACTCAAGGATATTTATATTCTGCTTACAGCATTAAGATCCAGTTGGATTTCAGGTAAATCAGAGTAAAACTCCAATAGACAAGTGAGAGCTTTTACATCAAAGAAAAAACCCCATATTATTAATGGGGTTAATTAATGGTCTAGCAAACTAATATAAAAATAATAAATACTTCTTCAATTCAAATCATCCCATTCCTATTGTGGATTATCACTAATGTAACAAATGCCTAAAATGAAGTATTCCAATGTCAAGTTCTCATCCTTTTGGTGCAGTAAGTTGTCAGCTAGAGGAATGATGTTGATGGTGAGATTTTTCCTCCCAGGTCTTGTATCCATTCTATGAGTACTTTTGTGTGTTTATACTCCACTTTGTAAATAGGTTACATTTTTTCCTTTCCTAATGGTTCTTGGCATCAGCCACAATTCCTTGTCTATGATACAATAAAATGGCGCATGTATTTCTGGGAAAGAACCAAACAAGTAAATAAGTGACATAAAAGAGAAGTAAAACCTAAAGTAAATCAGGAAATAATATAGCTAAAAAACAAGCTCAAAACAACAGAACAGGCAAAAGCCACCTTACCTCTGAAAAGTTATGCTATTAGAGTTGGGACAGACCAGTCAGTAGTCATCTGATTTCAGAATTAGATACAGTTTAAGTAATTTTATACATACAGCTAAAGTTAAGCTACAAAGACCATATAAACCCATACAAGGCCTGACAAGTTTTACGAACTGGTATGGTTATTTATTATTAGAAAACTTGAAGTCTGTTATTAGCTCTAGAAAAACCAAGTTTCTGGGGGACAGGACTATAGAGCTATGGACAGGAAACAGACCAAGCCAGGAAGGCACCATTTCAGAACACTAGAAAAATAAAACTATTAAGTCCCAGTCTATTCCATCTAATCTGCATGGATGAGTCCAAAAGGAAAAAGCAAAGACACCGAGACCAGGCAGCGAATCAGACAGAACACAGGAAGGCCAGCGTGAGGTTTGGAACAAAATCGCAAATCTGAGTAGGAGCTGAAAAACCACTTGGGAACCAAGGACTATCATGGAAAAGGTGGAATTGAGCAGAGAAGTGGCCTGACTTTGTTACAGCTCATATGGAGCTTTTATGTGGATCCCCACTTCATGCCAGCATTGCACTCTTGCGTTTTGGGATTGAGCAGTTCAATACCTTCCTCTCTGCTTGACTGCAAATGCAGTTGCTGTCGCTCCATGCATTCACTCCAAGTCAAAAAACAAGAGCCAGACATTACAGTGGATCTCCAACAAACAAGCAGACTTTTGTATGATCTCTCATGCATTCTCTGTTCCTGGATATTGCTGGAAGCAAAAGTTTTCAATTTAAAAGACAAGGAAGGCACAGCAGTTAGCTGAGGACATTGTCATAAATATAACCGCATTATGTAACATGCCTTCTAAGTCTAAGAAGCCATAAGGGCAGTATCTCTTACATATACAGATCTCACAATGCATCTGATATGGCAGCTCGAGCACATAAAGCAAAGAGAGAAACAATTTTACCTTACAGTTCATCAGGAGTAACTTCTTTGATTTTTAATCCTTCCTTATACCTTTGTAACAGCAGAAGTAAAGCCAGAAGCCTCTCAAGCAAAGAACAATGCCTGAGAACATCTTTTTCTCCTAATTGGCAGACATATGTATTAACTGATCTCCCCTTACCACTAGGGAAGGGCCACGGATCAAACTCTTCAAGGCAACATCAGATCTAGTTGTGTTCCTGACAGGTAAGAAACACCAAACTATGATGGGTTGCTTGTCTCCACAGGACATCAGTACTGACAATGAGGTAAATATAGTCTCAGCAACCATTAATTTTACTCCATCTTTTCAGCTTGTACTGACATGTAGAGACTTGACAGAAGAACACGATGCAAACGCATAATGGAAATTATCAGAGGAAAAACCTGCTGTAGATAAACTTTAACATAAAATGCCCATGTATTTACCAGCAATTATTTCATACTCCTAGTAAAGATAGGAGAGATCCCTAAATCTTGTTTTATGGTAAATGACTGTGTGAGTTGTACCCAGAACTATCTGTAGGCCTTGAAATCCATAAGAGGAAAAGGGGGAGGAAAATGGGGCTCCAGCACTTTCTTGGTGTTTTTTGTTTCCTCTGTATTTATATTTTTCAAGGCAAGACAGCTCTACTTGTTAGGCATTGAATGGCTTTGCCTCAAGGTTACAAGGTCTTCAAAAATCTAATAATGAAGTGGACAACGTGCAGAGAAGGACATGTCTGGAAAGCAGGAAAGCATTGTGAAATTCAGGCAAAACCACACAAAAATTAATGCATCTGCTCCTTAGAATTGATTGATTTAGAAGGTGATTGAAAAAGAAAAGTATTTATATTCAGAAAAGTATGCTCAATTCCTTGAAAGAGCAATTATTAGTTTAAAGGCTAAAATAAAATATTCTCTACTTGCTTTAGTAGAGCTCTAATTATTTAAAGTGTGAGTTTAAAAAATCCCATACTACTCAAACGTGTAATTTTTTTCATACTGTAGACACTTATCAATACAAATAGGTTCACAGTTACCTTTCCTGATCACTTTCACATGCAAAAAAAAAAAAGTTTCTTGTCCTTTAATTGCAAATGATGCAGGAAGATCTTTATTTAATGTGGGATCAAACTGAAGGTTTTCTAAAGCTTTATGCTTTTTCACTTCCCAAGACACTTCACAAGCCTGTGATGCATGCACTGGCACAAAGAACAAGAATGAACCCCTGAATCCAAAGAAATTATTCAGTACTGATTGGACATTACTGTGTAAGAAGCTCAGAAATTCTGCATATAGAGAAGATAAGCTTTACTCCTACTCAGATTTCATAAAGAACTCTGGAATTGTTGTTATGAGACAAATTACAAAGTGTATATTTCCACCATCTACCTTTTTTCTGACAAAATTTGATAACCTTAGCCCTATGTCATTGCGTTGTCCTGTTAGGGTAAGTGTAGTACTGCTTGTACCGTATACATATACCCACAACTCAAAATGCTCCTGTTCTAAATTCCATTCCTTCCCCACTGCAGATGTGAGTAAATTAACTCACTCATGTGAGTAGAGTAGTAGTCAGGCTAAATGGAAGTTAGAAAGAAGTGTGCATCAAAATTTGCTGAATTGCAAAGCAATCTAAGCTAGTACTGCAGCCCTGACAGCCAGGAAGCTGCAGTGCCCTGTGCTGATGGGAAGCATTGCTGGCAGCAGGGGCAGCAGCTATGGCAGCACTCCTGTGCCAGGGATGCCTGCAGGTATCTGGTGTATCTCTGGTGCCTGCTCAGGTGCACATTTGAATCCAGGCAGCCAGTCCTTGAAACTAAAGGCAAAGTCAAGAGACAAACTACTGAGTGCTTTTCTGCATATGGACATATGAGGGGAGAGCTATGGATATGGGCTTGTTTATTGCTCCACCAGTTAAGATATACCTCTGGTAATACCCATATCCCAGAATTCCCAATCCCTCAGCCAAAAAAAAAGGTTTATATTCTCTGTTGTTTAACCATCATCCTGATCACAAGATTTTCTCACTGTGGGTAGGATTTACTACTATTTTAATACAGGCTGGAGGAAACAAGATAAGTTTAGCAATAAGATTTTGCAAAGTAAGATGTGAGCACTGCTTCCCTGATACAGTGCTGGGTGTGTGTGATCAGCCACGCCATTTGCTGGGAGAGGAGGCAGGTTGACAGGCTGGTGGGTTAATCAAGGATGGGCTGACAACTCATGAAGCTCAACAAGAGCAAGTGCAGTGTCCTGCACTTCAGGAAGTAACAACCCCATGCAACAGTACCTGCTGGGGATGACCCAAATGAGGCTTTCCTGCTAGAAATAATTAGCTTTTCAAATTATGTGAGCATAAAGGGCTTCTCTGTTATTTATTTTGTGAAACAGTGCCCATACCTCCCATTCTGTAAGTAGTCGGGGGAGGATGATAAAATCTCCTTTTGTTGCTCAGGAAGTGGGATAATTTTCTTTATGATGAGTTTTTTAATCTTCGGCACAAGTTGCCAGCACATATTTGTTGAGCTTCTTGGCATTCTGCTCATGTCTCTGGCACTAACACCTGCTTAGAGCTTGTGGAAAGTGTTCTCCTATTCCTAAAATTTCATCCTCCTTCTTCTGTCCACCCTCAAATCTCAGTAGATCTCACAAAAACTGGCTGTGATACCCCTTCTCCTGCTGATACACAGTGAGCTCTTCATCTCATTTTTCCTCAGCAACACATTTGCTAATTTTTCCTTGGCATTGCGGATAACCACTTATTAACAGATCCTGAGAACCCAAGAGCCAATGATTCAAAACAGGCAAAGAGGGAGGACATAGGAAAGGTGACTTTTACAGTGGCTTGCCAGCTATCAGTTTTAACCCAGTATAAACCTGTTTCCTTCTCCATTCCCTCTTGTGCCTGGAGCTAGGAGCAAGCTGCTGTTTTACAGGCAATTTTCTGCTTAAATAGCTTTAGGTGAGGAAATATAAAACCAAGGGGTCACCAATAGATGCCAGTGTCAGCTACAAAAAGATTCCCAGCCATAAATTTTAGGACACACTTCACATGCACACACTCAGTGCATGTCCCTGCTTATGGTTAGAAAAGTGGAGCATCATTAATTAATATAGGAAATAGATCCTCAGTGAATCCTCCCTCCATTCTATCCCACTCAGGTCCCTGCTGCCAGCACCTAGAATATACTCAAGGCCAGTACTCAATCTGGCCCAGCTCAGGAAAGCAACTTTCACGATATTTTTCTAAATATTTCTAGACCAAATATGTCAACACTAAAAATCACTCAGCTTCTGCTGACTCAATTTTGACCATTCAAGCTGCTGTTTTCATCTCTTCTCACTAAGAATAAAGGTTTCCAGCAAAATGGTCAGCCAAGATCAGCTTTTGTATACATGATAGAAAATCATCTGCCTCATTGTCCTGTGGTTGTATTAAGTTTACAGGGCTAGCAAGGGAATCACTGAACTATTATTTCACTCTTTCAATACAAGAAAGATGATGTACTAGGATCTTAGGGAGCTCCTGTTGAGACCTAATTCTACTTATGTCAAGATTTAAACTGGGAAAATAAAAACATCAAAAACTATGGAAAGCATCAGTGAAATATTTTGTTCTGATGATGTGCTGCCACGGTTTTCAACATTTGTAAGTGATAGTACAACACTGGACAGTAGGGTATAAACAATCTCACTGCCTGTTGACTAAAACTACAATTTAATGATGTGTTTTCAACAGGAGACACAGTTTAGGGTAGGAAGTTATCTATTACATCTTTGATAGTTGGCAACATTATTTGGCATGCTGTATGTTTCCATGCAGGACTGTTTTATGTGGTTATTAATACAAACAGAGTAGAGCATTGACATTACATCACTAATTGCAGGTTTGCCTATATTTAAACTTGTCAGGAAAGTGGCAATGAAAGATGTGTGGCCTTTTCCTTATGGCTTTCAAGCACACAGGAGTTATTTCTGTTTTGGCAGACAGCATTCATTTGCTAGCATAAAGGTTTTTCTGGGCCTCCTTAAAATTATTCAGGAGCCAAACTGTTTGCTAATCACCTTGTAAAGAAGTGAGAGCTCTTTCTAAAAGACACTGGGAAAGGTTTCAACTCCCACCAAACTCGGAATATAGGACCTTCTAAATAACACAGCAGAAATCACAGTCACGGAACGGATTGGAAGGGACCTCTGGAGATCACCTAGTCCAACCTGCCAAGGTAGGGTCACCTAGAACAGGTTATACAGGAACTGTTCCAGGTGGATTTTAAATGTCTCCAGACAGGGAGACTCTACAACCTCCCTGATAAGCCTATGCCAGTGTTCTGCCACCCTCAACACAAATAAGCTCTTGTTCATGTTGATGTGTTTGCCCATTATCCCACAAGGGAAAGTTTCCCTTTCATTTGCATTATTTTTACTAGTCTGGAAAATTAGGCTTTGAAGTGAAAGCTAAAAATTGGAGGCCCATTTTTTAAAGGGAGAAAGAATACTCCATCACAAAGGCTAGTCAGCAGAGATTAAAAAAAGAGGCCCCTTTCATGAAACAGGTCTCTAGATGCAGCTAGACCATAGCCATCATGAAGGGGTTCCAGCACTGTCCTTCAGCTCTTGGACTTCACTGTACAAGTGGCAAAAATTCAGCTGAAAAGGGGAGGTAGAAAGAGAGAATTCAGAGCTAAAGATAAATTGCCAGTGAAAATGCACTACTCAGGTGTATTACTGCAGTCTGGATTATTTCAAACCCTGAACAAGGCAGGACTGGGCTGCAGAAGCTATTGACACAATCCCCAGCCTACAGACTGGCCATTGTGCCCCCCAGCACACGGCCCACGTCAGACTGAGCTGCATGTACACTGCTGTAGCTGTGTGTAAATCGCATGCTATTTATGTCACCTCTGAATTTGGCTTGTTGCTTTTTCCTTTTAATACAAGTTGGCTTCTACATATGGCAGTTAAAACTAACCTGGCAAGTGGGAAAACACCTGTACAAACCTCTCATTATTCTGGCATTCCGCACTAATCGTAACACATTTTAAGAATTCAGTATTGCCTGAGGTGGATAATTTTTGTGACGTTTTACAGCCAATGAACTTCCACCAGAGGAGCTGACACTTTCCCTGATCCCACAGCTTTAACATTACCAAATCCTGATTAGCTTTGTGGATTAATCAGGTTTCAGGCCTAACAGCCAAGATGGATTTTACCTAAAGCTTTATTCACAGTTGACTGGGCAATACCTGTTATAATTTACAGGCGCTGGCAGATCTGCTTCAGATAGCTCCTTGGAAGTAATTATGTGTCTTGCTTCAC
This sequence comes from Illadopsis cleaveri, assembly GCA_013399915.1. Lineage (NCBI taxonomy): Eukaryota > Metazoa > Chordata > Aves > Passeriformes > Timaliidae > Illadopsis > Illadopsis cleaveri. The sequence goes on from VXBB01020066.1 coordinate 463,259, forward strand.
GGATGCCACATGTAATATATTCTGAAACACTAAGTTACATAGAATTTACTGATGTCTTGAGTTCTTTTATTCAAACTCAAGACTGATCACATTCATCAAGAGGGCCACAGGCCTGGAACCAGTTTCCAAAGAACTGCAGTTTGTTTATCATGCAAAGGTAGTGACTTTACTCTGCTTTGCTGAGAGAACAAAGCAATTTTGATTTGGAACGTACTTTGCTTGGGCAATCTGAGATTGCTTAATCCTGAAACTACAAAATTCATATCAACTGTTTGCCTGAGTTTTGAAGAGAAAAGTAGCTTCACAAATCCTGATATCAAGGCAAATTCCTTACAATTAAAAATAATCTGTTCTATGTACAGGATGCAGTTATAAGGACTGAGAAATACAAAGTTCTTCTACAACCCCTATTCTGTTCTCCTTGAGGTTAGTAATATTTTGGGCAGGCAGAAGGCTGCATGCTGACAGTAAGGAACAAGATACCACAAAGAGGGCTTACCTGTGTTGATACCGAAAGGGTTACTATATGGAGGTATTCAAGGCCAGGCTGGATGGGGCTCTGGGTAACCAGGTCTAGAGAAAGGTCCTCTGCCTGTAGAAGCATCTTCAAACCAGATGATCTTTAAGGTCACTTCCAACCCAATCCATTCCATGAAAACTTTGTGCTGCTTGCTCTTTTGAGCCTTGAGAGCACTTTCTGCATGACCTTCCCAGACCAGTGATGATCTCCACACTGGGAATAAGGAGGGAAACAAGTAATTCTGTGAATATCAAGAAGTGAAAAACCTCTAGTTTCACTAGTGTAATTCTAAGATACTCAGCTATTAACGAACTGAAGACATTCAAAATAGTCCCTGTTAGAGAACAAAGGGAAGAGCAAAGGAAGGAAAATTGCAAGGCATGCTGTTTCACTTTTCAGTTGCCAAAATGATGCAGGAACCATGATGCAAGTGTATTATTAACCTCATTACAGTGAGAAGAAAAATAATAATAAAAAAGAAATATATTCATTATTTGTGGTTTGACAATTTCTTCTATCTGTTGGAATGAAACACCATGTGAAATTGGTAAAACTAGAAGTTCAAACATGATCCCTCAGAAGACATTTTGCTGTGCCAATGCCCCTAATAACCTTGGAATGTTCAAATATGCAGCTGAGCAAGGCTCAGCTATTTTAGTAGCAGAAGGTCTTAGAGCCTAATATTTTCAGTAATATCAACTTCTGTCCTTTTGCTCTCCTATCTTACTTACTTTCCTTTATTATTTTTTCTTCTTATTTTTATCTTTTTTTTTTTTTAATAAGGTTGGCCAATTATGGATTCCTTTGGAAATATGGACATTTCAAAAGTCATATTTCTAAAGACAGGTTTCTTATCCAAGTAATGCAGAAGATGACTTTGCAGCAGTTACATTAGATGTCTGGGAACAAGATGAGAAATCAAAACCTCAAATCTTTCATTATCTTTTTGCTCTTGGTATTCATTTCCTTTAAGAGAATCTGAATCCTCTTCTTAAATTCTCAAAGCAACTAGTAATGGCTTTGACTTTGATTTGGTCCAAAAATGTTAAGCAAATTCAATCAAGTTTTACGTAACGGAGACAATTAACAAACTTCTCTAACCTACTCTAATTTCACTGGCATCTTTTAATCCAAATTTTGTTGTGGGAATTTTTAAAAATATAAGCTGTAAAGTCTGAATTCTGATCCATTTTCCCCCTATTGCTCAGACCCAGTTTTTCAGTGGAGCCTGCCATGGAAATAAGAGTATCCACAAAAAAGCTCCAGATCCTGATGTTTTCTAGTCAGGTGTTTTTCAAAATCTATCTGTTTAAGAATACATACCTCATACTTAGGAATCTTTGGAAGGCATTAGTGAGTGTCACCACACCTTCTCCCTGTGAACAGTTGAATATATTCGCCTTTGTACCATCCTGTCCATACGGACCTTTTTTTTTATTTCACCAACTTCAATTGATCCTGTTTTGCAGGCAGGCGTATGTGAGAGTGAATGGCAGCAGGAAAGGCTAGGCAAAATGAAGGAAAAAGGCAGCATGATTACAATTCTCAACAAATCCTGGACAAAAATCCTGAGAAGGATACAATAGCATGGGGCGCTGACCCTAGCCAGCAACCAAATACCTATCCCTCCTTGGCTCACTCAACTCTCCTGTGAGACAAAAATTTTTTAAAAAATCAAAGAAAGGAAAATAGCTTGTAGATAGAGATATTGACAATTTAATAAGAAGACCAAAAGCTGTATAAGCAAAGCTAAAAGAAGGTATTCACGCCTTTCTGTTGGCAAGCAGGCAGATGTTGAGCCACTTTCTGGGAAACAGTGCATCTCCACATGTAACAGTTGCTGGGAAGGAAAAATGCCACGTTTCCCTGAACTTTTACTGTTGAGCACATCATACAGTATGGAATATCCCTTTGGTTAATTCAGGTCACTGTCCCAACTATGTCCCCACTCAATCTCTTGCCCACTAGACTATCCACAGGGAGAAACCTTGACACTGTGCAAGCTACATGCAACAGTAGTCAAAACACCAGTGTGAACAACACTGTTTTAGCCACAAAGCACAAGCTCCTTGTGAGCTGCTATGAATTCAAGTACATAACTTCATCCCAGCCAGGACCAGTACAAATATACATACCATGGCAGGGTATAAACGCATTCTAGGGTACTCCACCCTAAAAAGAGTTGGGTTTTCTTGTTTTTAAGGCATGCCCCTCATGCACTTAAATCCACCTTTATATGGCTGTAGGATAACTAACAAAAAATGCAGGACAGAACTTTGGGTTTGAGCACTTATCTGCTGCTGCTACAAAAAATGGTTAGTATGATTTCATTAAATGAGAAGAAAGAAGTAAAACCAGGACAACCTCTCATTCTTGCAGATTACTCTTAGGCTTTAACACTTCCACTTCTTAGGAATCCTCACTTTAATATCACTTCTCACTCAATCCACCTCCTTACAATCCCAAGAGTTCAGGCAAGTTAAGGTTGGTTTACTCATGCTCAGCACCATCTTTTTTCCTTTAATTTTCAGCCTTAGATGGAAATGCTCTCCATAAGTGGTTCTGCTGCCAGTCTTATGCCTGATTGCTTTAATTAAAATGCTAGAAGGAATGATTTCACAGTCTCATCATCAGGCTTGGCATAATTAGACTCCCAGACCCAGTGTAAAATGCTCCCAGGGCTGCCCCAAACTTTCATCCTTCTAAGGCAGCTGTAGACAGTACTATATAACATGCTTTGCAGCAAGACCCATTTCTGAAGAAAAAGCTTTAGAAGAAAGGTTTTATCTTCTTTCTTGAAACATAAAAAAAATCCCCCTGGCACTTTTTCACAGAGTCCAGATTTCTGTTTATAACCACAGCCAAAGCAGCCCTAACATCTATGCCAGAAGTAGCTTTTATTTAGTAATGCCAAGTGTATGAAGTTGAAAATTGCCTGGTGATCCTCTGGAGCAGAACACGGTATGTAAATAGCCTCACTATTTATATCCTATATAGGGCCAGTTTCGAACTAAAATGAGAAAATGAAATGGAAAAAAGAGTTCAGTGCACTCAGATATTCTCCAGCACTTGTCAGCATCAATTAAGCACAAAAGATCAAAGCATCAGAAACAGAATAAGACTGTTTTCAAGGTGTCTCAGATTCTACTGCATTGAGTTGACAGCTGGGTATGTACCACAAAGGCTTGCCAGACAGAGCCAGAAGAACCACTGTGGTCATTGATATGGGTCTAGTCTCTTAATTACTACATTTTCTCTTTCTTCTTGGAGATTATGTTCTAGCTTTTCCTGAACTATGAGTGCTGTTTTACATGCACTGCTTTCACAAATTAGAGAACACTAGGGCATCATCTTAATTGTTAAAAATTCTTGCCTGTTGATAAAGGCAGTATTACTACAAATGAGCAGCTAAAATGTTAGTTTCTGGAAGACCAAGTTAAGCAGGACATACACATTACTAAAATCTCACAGCTGGGGCCTTGTAGGGAGAACTTACACAGATGCAGTCAGTTTAAACAAGGCACATGGTAGTTTAAGTAAGCAGTTACCATAAATGATGCATTTTCACCACGGCTGAGGTCCAAGGCCTCAAGCTTTTCTGCACTCTCTATTCCTATAAGTGTTGTTGTACTGCCATCTGGTGGGAAAAACTCATAGGAAGAAGGATAGTCATGACAGTACATGAACAGAGACACTGCAGTGAGTGAGAGTACAAGAATCCTGAATTCCCAATTCCAGTAGTTGTATTTTAGGATCCAATTCCAAAGTAACATGCAGATACACGGATAACTGCCATATAGTTTTTACATAATAAAGAAACAAGACCAGGAGATTTGGGCTGAGTATCAGTAAGACAGATGGCACAGGCACCAAAGACAGTGACCAGACCACAAATCAAGCCACATGAATAGATACTGAAATTGTAATACAAATTATCTGATGGCCCACATGAACAGAAACATTTTCTAGGGGAAAGAGAAATTTACATTCAGCAAATAAGTCACTAACTGGGAACTATTATTAAAAGTACTCAGAAGTGCACAGTGCTCAAAGAACACATGTAACTTTATGGATGTATCCTTTCTTTGGGTTGGTCTAGTTTTACAGTGAAATGCACTTAAGGGCAAACTATGGCCTTTTTTAGTCAACTAAAAAAATTAGTGCCTCACCTTGTGCCACTGGCTTTAATCAACTCAGGAATGCAGTGCCCATTCTAAGTTAGAACCTGTAAACGGTTTTTAATTACCCCATATTTTGTAGGTAGAGTTGGTCCAGTAGGGTCCAGAAAGGACCATCTGTCCCTCTTTGGAAGAGTCAAAGGTCAACTGGAAGTGCTGCTGAGTTCTTTTCTCTGCAATGTCCAATCCTGATACAGACAGTGCAAACAGTTCTCTGTGTCTGGCTCTGAAGAGGAAGCAGGAGGGATATTTCTGGGTAGACAAAGATGTCCTCTCATTTCAGTGAGATCCAACTTTCAGAGATGACAAGAAAGTCTTTTGAGATTTTGAGGGGGTTTTAAGACAAAATGTATTCCATCAGTTGCCTTTAGCCAATGCATTTCAGGCAGGGACTTGAGATAATGGCATGGAAATGTGACTGATCTATCCATTAATACAGTATGTCACCACCAAATGGTATTATTCATGTTTTATGAGTCTAAATGTGTTTTGTATGTTGCTGAGTGTGCTTCCATTAACTCTCAGGCACAAAGGAACGTGTTTGCATTTGGCAGCAGATTGTAGACAGTGTGTGAAAGCAGAAACAGGGAGAAGTGCAGCTGAGGGCTGCCATTCTCAGCAACAGGCACTAATTTCATAGCAAATCCCTGCCTACGTCCTAGGATGGCACAGTAGAGTTTAAGGGGTCAATGCTTTCATAAATACAATTTGCTACTGCAAAAGGGCGTTGATTCAGTTTACACATAGTTGCCAACAGTAATCAAAGCATTCTTCCACTCTGGGTCATGGCAAAATTGAGATCCAGGCATCTCAGATCTACTGCTATGGTAATAACCAGACAAACACGGTTCTCTGGGTAGCTTTTGGGCAGTGTTTGACCACAGATTTCAAAGAGCAAGGGACTGATTCACTCTTCATCACCCCGGTTTTGAGTACATGAACACACTGAGTTATTGTGAGGTGTTATCCTGAATCATTTTTTACCATTCTAGGAAACTAACAAGTGACAGACCAGAGGTGTGCATCTCCTTTGCTATTTGGAGGACAAAGGAATGACCTTCTCAGGCTCAGTACGTAAGATAATACAAAGAAAACTATACAGAAAACCAAAGATATGCCACAGATTTTGAATAACATTCTTGCTCTGACAGAGTACCAAGCACTTCAAATAGTAGGCCCCAACCTAACTTGGCTAATTTCTATTAAATTAGTCAATGAACTGATATGCATAGTCAGGATTTGTCCCCATCATTATTTGTTCCATAAATTGTATCAGTTTAGAGTCCAAGTTAATTCACTGTGAGTCTGGTTCTAGGTACCTTGGAGATAAAATCTTTTTTTTCCTTTTTTTTTTTTTTTTTTCCCTCAAAAAATGTGATTCTGCGGTTGCTGAAATCCACAGACTCTCCCAGAAGGCCATCTTTTCATTTAACAGGAGAGATGGCTGACAGGCAAAAATTCACACTATAGTAGGTAAGGGAAATGGGGAATTTTCAGAAAATGGCAATTAACTTCTCAGGAACATCACACAGTCTATCTGCTTGACCAGATAACAATGGTTAAGCTGAGAAAAAGGCCACTAAGAACTGCCTGAGCAAGAGGGAGGTATAGAAACAGACCAGTGATGATAAGATAACAGTGCTGTTATTGTTAGTATCTTTTGCTGCTTGCTTGTGTCTTTAATTAGAAGCAGCTAAAATGCCTACGTCTAGAACAGTGAAAAAGGTAACTGAGCAAATGTCATATCAACAGACACTTCAGGAATAATTTAAAAAGCACTAGAAGGAAAAATGGAAGCAGATGCACTACTGGAACAGAAAAGACCAAAATACGATGAAATTTTACTTCAGAAACTAGAGGGGGACAGACAAAAGAGTAAGTTTACTGAAGTCAAACATATATCTCCTCCTGTGGGAGATTGCTGGTCCCAAGAGAGGAAAAAAACCAATCAGTAAATTTACTCGTCTTGGTTATCCTATTTGCTCCATTTTAGTTTATATAAAAAAAGTTCCCCAAAGAAAGGAGGGTAGGCAGATGAATCAACAGATAACTTTACCCTGCAGTTCCACTGGGAGTGTGATGGATGTTTAAGTATTTCCAGTACAGCACCAGAAAAACGCAAGGAAGAGTCTTGCCTCTTAACTGCAAATGCTTGGGAAGTTTGGAAAGGTCGGACACCATTACTTAAAGGGAATGAAATCATGACAATGGAACAAACCCCAAAACAGCAGTGATAGTCCATTGCTTGGGAATTTTATAGGTTTGGAAACAGAAAGTGGTCAGATTAAAAATTCCAGGTGTTAACCAAGATCCAGACCTTGTATTACTATTCAGACTTGTACCAAATCAGCCCGCTTCTGAGTTTCTCAGCAAGGTTCTATGTTTAACAACTTAAATCCAATAAATTTAAAATTTGTGTTTAGAGAGCAGACAATCCAAAATCCAGATCTGGATCTAAAGCACGGATAAATAATCTTGAAATATCACCTCTTCTTCCAAGAATTTCTGACTGAGTAGAATTTACAGAACCACAGAATCACAGAATGGATAAGGCTGGAAGACACCACAGTTGAGTCATCTGGTCCAACCTCCCTGCTCAAGCAGGGTCATTCTAGAGCACCTTGCACAGGATTGCATTCAGACTGTTCTTGAATATCTCCAGTGTGGGAGACTCCACAGCCAAATCTGTTCCAGTGCTCAGTCACCTGCACAGTAAAGTTCATCCTTGTGTTCAGGTGGAACATTCTGTGCATCAGTTTCTGCCTGTTGCCTCTTGTCCTATTGCTGGGCACCACTAAGCAGAGCCTGGATCCTTCCTCTTGGCACCCTCCTGTCAGATACTGACAGATATTGATAAGATCCCCTCTCAGTCATTTCTTCTCAAGTCTGAACAGGCCCAGCTCCCTCAGCCTTTCCCTGTGAGAGAGATGCTCCAGACCCTTCATCATCTTTGTTGCCCTCCACTGGACTCGCTCCAGGGGCTCCAAGTCTCTCTTGGACTGAGGAGCCCAGAACTGGACACAGCACTCCAGCTGTGGCCCCACCAGGGCTGAGCAGAGGGGCAGGATCATCTCCCTTGACTGCTGGCAATGCTCTTCCTAACGCACCCCAGGATACCACTGGCCTTCCTGGCCTCCAGGGCACACTGCTGGCTCACAGACAACTCATTGTCCACCACGACCCCCGATCCTTCTCTGCAGAGCTTCGTTTCAGCAGATCAGCCCCCAGCCTGTACCAGTAAATGAAAGCTGCTTCTGTCTCTGCAGCAAAATTAATGAACTAATGCATGAATGAACCTTCAGGTTGCCTGGATTTAAGTGCCCCTGTCACTAAGCTAGTTGCAGTCTCTGGTGTCTGTGATCCTTTGAGCAGGGCATCCCCTCTTAGACCTCTGGACAGACTTCATACTCTGAGATCCTTCAGTCAGGGACCAAAGGAGATAGCAAGGTAAAGCCTTCTGTTCCTCACTTTTAATAAAGGAATGTATGCTAGTGATAAAAAGAACTAGGAAACCATCCATAATTCCACTGTGAAATTAACTGGGCACTTACAACCAAGTTGAAACAATTTCCAGCTATTTTATGCTACTCATTTAACTTCAAACATTTCAACTTTAAGATTTGTTATAAAGAGAAGGCACTAAAGGCAAAGAGTCGCTAAGTAAAGTTTCCTCCAGTTTTCCACCCACCAGATGGTTATTATCCTTAATAATGCATACAGAGCAGAAAGCATTTCTTTTCCCACCGCTTGGTACAGGATGCATCTTTTGGATATTATAAGCTGTCCCCTATCACAAACCTATCATGTTTGTACATATCAGCTTCCTCCTCCACTCTCCTGGGCATCAGCAGTGCTTTCAAAATGGAACCAAATTAATTTTCAGGGAGCTTGCTGTACTTGTATTTTATTCTTATATTGTCATGTCACAAATTCAGAGCTATATTAGCAGTCTATTAAATGCTTCTCTGCAGAAATTAAGTTACTTCAAATGAAAGGAAGGTATAACCAACAGGTACTTTATTTCATTCTTACTCCTTGTTACACAGACTTAATTTGGGAGTCATAGCCTTGTTGCACAAGGCAAACAGGATGAATAAATAAGAATTCAAAGCAGTGTAACATTACAAGCAAGCTTCACTATATAAAAAGCCTCATCAGTTAGTGTCAAACTACATTGCTATTGGCCAGTGCTTGCACAGCTCCATTCTCCTGTCATGAGACTGTTGCAAAAGAGCTTCTGATAGTGTGGTTGTATCATGTGACAAGAACCTGCTTGGTGACTGTGCCACAAGCCTACAGCTGATGTTGTCACACAACAGTGTGATATCTTAAAGGGACACTCATCAATCATTGTTGCCTGATAACAGCACATTTCTGTCATAAAGGCAAATCATCTCTGGGCTGCAGCACATGGGATCATTAACATCTGATATGTATCCAGATACTGCAGATGGGGAGAAATGCCAAAAGCAAACAAATTTCATATCATCTGATTTTGGGTGCTTAAATTAGAAAACTAATCACCTCATATCATCCAGGGACAGAAATACAAACATTCAAAATACAATTTATAGCTACAGCTTAAGCAACACTGTCCTTAGCTGCCTCCTGAAAGAACCCATTGCTACCACTAGGAAACCTGGGAAAACTAGTCTAAGATATATATCCACATTTAGATGTCCAGTGTTTGACACAGACTGGCTTGATTTAAATAATTGTTTGCAAGCTTATAATTCAAACAGGAGGGCCCACCAAACTCAAACAGAAGTAGTGAGAAAACCTTTGTATCTGTAAGTTAACATAAACCCACTTATATCAGTAGAGCCTCACTTGCTCCAAACTGTAAAAAAACCACTACAAAACTAATTTGCTGCTATATTCACTTCCTGTTACAAACAGGCAGGCAGTATCACAATAAGGTATATTCAATAAGTGACTAAAAAATTCAGCACATAAATGCAAGGAAAAAAACCCCAGAGATAAGTCAGTTCTACATTTCCTGGTATAATGTTTCCTTCATTTTTTCCAAAATGCATTTTTAACAGTGTAGATGTGCACTTCACTGACCTCACTGAATGCCCAACTACATTATCACCATTTTAGTCCTGCTGTTAAAAGGAACTGCATCATTTATACATGTCTAAAGAAGCTTATCAAACCAAGTTTTCAAATCAAACAGAATAATTTCTTTGCACTATTCTTGAAATACATTGTGGTCCTCTTTCCTTTGAGCTGCAACTCAGAATTATCAAGATCTCACATAAGGCTACATGAAAAAGATCAACAGCAGGCAAACCAAGCCAAGTGCCTCCCCAGACCTGCCAAGAATTAAACACAGCACTCCATCAGCAGGAGGGCTTTCTTTGGTTACAAAATCTGTCTCAGCCTGTATGGTTTCCTAAGGCTGCAAATTAAAACTTAAAGACCACAAGAAAAGCCTCAAGACAAGGAGAGCTCCCATAGAAAAAATACTGTATAGAATTTCCAAAAATAAACAGGTAATAATTACCTCTAGTAACAACAGTAATAGCAACAATAGTCCCTCTTTTTAATGATTCTCCTTCCCTAGAGATCTCAGCATGTTTTATAATTTATATAAGCAACAGTGTGCGGTTCACTTAATATTGAAATCCAGCCATCTCTGAGCACAACTGAAAAAGACAGCATTAAATTACATTTCATCATGTAAGGAAAAGAAAAAAAGCTATATTAATTTGAAATCACAAGGGAAGTTTCACAAGACATTTGAAGAAAATACCATGGCTACAAACCACTCCCTTGAAAAGTGCCATTGAATATTAAACAAACTGAAATGGTCAAGACTTCTTGCACATCAAAAGGAAAAATCAGACTGCACTTCATCCCCTCACCCCTGCCAGCACTGCTCTGAAACAAGCTAGGAAGGCATTTCATCAATGATTGAAACGAAGAAGCCCAAACACCATATGGGAGTGCTCTTAAGAGCAGCTCTTAAAAAGGTTTGAAAAATGCACAGGCACCACTTGCCCTGGAAATGGATTTACTGGGAGCATGAAGGAGCCTGCTAGTTCTGTTCCACGTTGCATGTTGCAAGCACAGGCTGACATATGGACCATACATCTGATTGATAATGTCATATTAGTCTGATTTGTCTTAGCACAGTATTAAAGACAAAGGTGCAGTATGATGAACAAAACTGCAGCAATAAAACAGATTTCTGAAGGAAATTAGTCTGATTTGACAAGTGTGCAGTCCAAAGATAAGTATCTTTTCTATAGCAATTCTGCTTATTAATTAGCAGCAGTGAAGAAGGAGACTGAGCATTTCACTTCCTTATAATATGCACAGTAAGTCAAAGCTTTCATCATACAAAGCAAGATGGAATACTGTTAGTCATATCCCAAAGTAACACATGGACCTCCTATGATGTAGCACATACAAACATTTCTAACTCCTTCTGCTCAGCTTTTCCATCACCCATCATTCACTCTCATCACTGAAAGCCACCAAGCGTGTGGTATTTCGCAAGCACAGATCAAGTGTTACACTCAGAAAGTATCATAAAGTAAATAAAAAAATATAACTGGAGGTAAACAGAATTAAAACAGAAATTTAATCCTGTTTTTCTTTTAAAATTATCCTTATGTTCTCACCAGACCAGAAACACGAGATTGAAAATCCTACATAAGCTGTCTCTTTGAAACTCCTGTCATCTTGAATGTAACTAGATTTTATAGCTGAACAACCCCTCCACAAACAGATTTTAAAAACAAACAAACAAACAAACAACAAGCACATGAACAAAATATCCCCAAAGGAAAAAAAAAAAGAGATAAAAAGGCAAATAAACACACCAGAAAAATACCTGGGTTCATTTCATATTGTGGTATTGTGGCCAAAAAAAAGGGCATCAGTCCCAGAGCTGATAATCTAGTAATACCCCACCATGATTAAAACATGCTTCATTTACTTTAATATAAAATAGCTAAAGCCAGCAAGACAGAATTGCCTTTTCCTTTTAACCTGCTGTGATGGCTCAACTGGCCTGTGATTACATGAGGCTTACAAGTCATCTGAACACATTAGTATGCAACTATTTAATAACACTACAGTGATTAAGTGTCTAGAGCGATCTTAACCAGTTCAGTGAACATCTAATACAAAGTGAGCTAAATTTACAGTGGAAGTGCAAGAGCTCTGATTATGGCAAGAGTATTACAGCCATTTCTTCTAGTCATAATCTCCTGCCAAATTGATGCCCATAGATATTACAGAATTGTTTAACAATGAAAAGTGGCCATACTGTCACATTCTCAGAAGTCTCGCCAGCAGAAGGAATGGATCACAGAGACTTAAACTGCTCATTCATGCTCACAAAGAGCCATCTTAAAAGGTGAATCCCTGATATTGCACTGGAAGGAAATTTTGCTGCAGAAAAGACACAAATTAGCACATCTTATTAACTTCAGAGACTTGGCAAGAAACAAAAGCCACAGGTTTTTGTAGTTTGAGAAGATCATGCTGAACATGAAGAGAAGTGTCTTCACCAGGAGGGTAATGTAGCATTGGAATCCATAATCCAGAAAGATGGTGGAATCTTCAAGCTGCTTCCCGACAAAAACACAGCTGACCTGGTCTATCTGTAAGAATAATCCAGAGATCCCTTCCAAACAATTTTTCCAAGATTCTGTGATCTTGTGGGCCGATGAAAACCAAAGCCAAAAACTAACTGCAGCAGGAAATGGCTGCAAGAGCCCCTAGTACAGCAATAAGGCCATATACCTGGACAACTCTCAGGTAAAGCCTCACAGAAGATCTTGTGGAGATGCCCTTGTCAGCAACTGTGGTTTGTTTCAAGGTGCTGATTTTGGCACTGCCTTCCACCTATCAGAAAATATTTTAGCTAAATGATTGAAGCACACCAGCCATCTCCTTGTCTTTTCCCTGAGAAACACTGTTTTGCCTATCAGACATGCCTTTGCTGTAACACGAAGATGTTCCACATGTTCAAGTTAGAGGGGAAGTCTGGCACACCAGGTTCCATTCAGAACAGCTGGTGCTGACATGTAGCTGGTTACAAATGCATGAAGAACCTTAGCATAGCAATAAGAGTTCAGTAGAGGAAAAATGTTCTCTTCTTTTTCTGTTACAATCTTCATGGTTTAACTTTGAAAAAAATTCTCTGCTTCAAAAGCCTTTCATGCATATGAATGTGATTTTCAGCTTGTCTCTCAACTTCACTGTTACAAAGACTTGTTAGGAAAAAATAGTAACTGGAAGGACTCAAGAGTAAATGAAATATACAAACTGACAAACCATTCTTGTGTCTGGTTGCACCCTTCATCCCCACTGGTACAATACATCATTTTTCACATTACTTAAAAATTGTGTGCATTGGACACTTCTGTATATGCCAGTAAACATACTTGCATCTCAAGCTTTCTTGTAGTCACTGGTATGATTTGCTCTGCAGGGTAAGCATAGTTTTAATTAGCTGGTGCAGTTCCCAAGACAATTTTTTTTCCTTTTATTTAAGTTTTGGCCCCAAGACCTTATAAAGAATCTTGGGGAGGAGGGGAAAAAAAAAAGTTGTGGGTGGCATCCAGGGGGTTGCTTTCGACTGCAAAATCTTTGCTCATTTTTTAACACCTGATATCCTTCTCATTTCAGTAGTAGAAGATGGAATTGATAACAAATACAGCTCTGGCTGTGACTAAAAGAGTGGAAAATCTTTGAATCAAGCTAGCTGTCAGATACTGCAAAAAGAGCATTCAGAAATTCATAAATCTCCAAAACATTTATTCTGTAGTCCAGAAATGGAGTGGGCAAAAATTCAGAGTCCTGAATTCTTATGATCTGCTGCAAAATTGAAAACTCCCTTTAGCTCACGTGAACCAAATTAAAAGGGAATATACTGAAATGACCAATAGATCATATGTGGCAATCATAGTGAGGTCTTGCTCCCAAATGAAGGATTTTATTCCTCTCCATAATGAAAAGTATTAGGTGAAACTAATAAGTAAGGTATAACTAACAGGAATGAAACGTACGTGCTGAGACTGGGGCATCTGTTTGGAGTGGTTCATTCTCTAACATCTCTTTTCTTCTTAGCCTATTCTCCAGTTTGAGGGTTTAGGGTTTTCCTCCTACCTAATACTTCTCTCTTTGTTATTTCAGTTTCATCTTCCTCTCCCCATCAATTTACCTCACACTCTTCCTTAGAGATAGTTAGGATGTTCTTTAGACAAGGTCTCGACAAACTCAGTCAAACCAGGATGCCCCAGCAAACCACAGATCTTCACAGATTTCAATGCCTGCAGACTTCATCTAGCATGATTTCTTTCAATTTTAATATAGATTTCTAGGAATTGTATTTAAGTATGCTTTTTAACAAGAAAATCTTAAAAGGTTAAAACATCAGAAGTGAGGGTAAGTCCACCACATTCCCGAGTGAACTGCTTGAAACAACCTTCACTTAAATACTGCATCTTTTTTAGAATAAACTCATCTATTTAATTGTGTTATTGTGCAATGAAGACTGAAAATTTTCCCTCCTAGGGCATCATGTTCTCATCTGGAGTTATTAGTACGTATTAAGCCAACTTTGAGACTCTAGAGAAAGAAGAGAAATACATCTATGTATTTAAATCCATCTCCAGCTAAGGATCATTTTTAAGCCCTTCTCTGAAGTTCCACCAATGTTATGTTGGTTTTGGATAGAAAGTTCTAAACTGGACATAAGAATGTAGCACTCCTACCAGTATTTCATGCAGAGGTAAAACTACATCTGTTTGTTTACCTGCTATTCCGATTTTCAGTAGAGTCTCAGTGTTCATAGCAGAAATGTTTTGAACATCACTTCAGTAAAAACCTGTATTGTGATAGGTATTCACTTTCATAATTATTTCTCTAAGTTACAACCTTTCAGGAGTTTCTTCAAATAGGCATGGCATTCTCTACTCCTATACATACTATGTTTTATTTATCTGTAAAGAATGTGATGACTTTAATAATTTAGATTACACTGTAATAATGCAGTATTATAATTACAGTATTGTTTGCTATTAAATAATTAAAATAACATTCCAGAACACTGCTAAAATGCTGAATAATATGAAGCAAACAGGACTCCTGAGGTACCTTGTCAGAAAACAGACACCCTGTGTTCTTCCCAATAGCAACTTTTTAGATCTGCCATGAAGCCAGATTTTAATCCATCTACTACATAACTTCTTAGAGCCAAGTTTCATTGGTTTCCCTCATCAAGATGTTAAAGTGATAAGACAAATGCCTTTGAGAAATTCAAGTACACTACATTCATTCTGCTCTCTTTATCAGCCAGATCTGTGATCTTGTCAAGTGATGACAGTTTTGTTTGACAGAACATGCTTCCATAAAACCATCTTGACTGATAATAATATGCTCCTCGTCTCTAACCTTTTGTAGATGGCATCCAAACTGCTCTGTTCTGTTCTGTTGCCAAGACTTCTGTGAAAGTCGCTATTCTGTTGAGTGGTGGATAGTTCCTTGTAATTCTCGTAAGTATTTGTATTACAATGGCATTGTTACAGAGCTTCCTCACTCTCCAACGCTCTTTAATATTTAATTAATGGCACAGAACACAAATGCTAGATTAATTAATCTAGTAGGATTTCAGAACTGCTGGTCATAACATGCTTACTTTTACCCAGTGCTCCCCATATGGCACTTTGACTAGGATGAATAAACGTATACTATCTATCATAGGATGGCTGAAAAACAGAGCAGAAACAGCTGCTGAATACTTTTAGCTGTTCTGCATCACTATTTATAATTTTACTTTCAGTTTAGCAACAGGTAACTCGACCCAATTTACATCTATCAACTGGAGGCTGATTCATAATGTATCTTATTCATAATATACTTTCATAATATACCTTAAAAATGCCATCTTACTTCTGTTAGATTTTGGTATTCCCTTTACTCCCCATGGCTTGCTTTAACATAGGCACAAAGTACACATCAAGTTAGACAGAAATGTTCTTATATCAGTTTTACACTGAAAGAACTGGGGGGAAAACAGTATAATAAGATTTTCTAAGTAACACTGTACATGGAAGAAAACATACTTCATTTAAAAAAATCAAATGAAACTGCAAGTAAAATTTAGGTAACAGCTACTTCAATGCTTTTCACTTGACTTTGAATGTTGACCATTACTTTTTATTATTTTTACAAGATGCAGGGAAATACATAAACCTAGACGACTCTTAATTGTTGTACAATGTTAAAATAGAACTGTCACCTGTGAGAAACACAGCTGAAAGAAATCACTTGTAAGAGAACCAGAAAATACTTCACCTTGGATACCAACACCCCTGACATACACTCTCCGTTTCATGGTTTTGAGGCCGTGTACAGTGAGATGAGAAACAGAAAACTCTGCAACCCTAATCTTTCCCAACACAAACAGAAAACAGAGGTAGATTCTGAGCTGTAGTTAAAAAGTAACTGTCAGAGCTGGACAGACAGAGGTGTTCTGACTCCTTCTCTTGATTAGATCTTTGCCTAAGGGCTGGTGAATTTCTAATACAGTTTTTTATGCAGCAAAAGTTTATTCCATTCTGTTTCTCTGAGGAGTGGGAGGAGATGGCGGAGATGCATCCATACCTCTCCCAATATGTTCAGTGCTGTTGTGCTTAGTCGCGCATATGCCAGGGACACAAAGCATATGGCCTGGGGGCTGGCACTGTCCCGTTTAGCAGATGTCTGCAATACATTCTGCCATAAAAATCATTGGGGGACTGGTTGACTGCTTTTTACCAGACAATTCTCTGTCTCTAGTTCATAGAGAGTTATTCACCTTAACTGAAATCCTACTAAGCCCCTTTAGCGAAGTTGTGCAGCTTTTCATATCCAGCAACTAGAAAATAAGATTTTACTACTCTCTCAAATTAAGTCTTCACCTAGCAGATAGATTGACTGCAAACTGACTACCAGGCACCAGAGGAAGACATAAATCTTCCTAAGTAGTTATGCTGCTTTGGTTTTTTGGACCAAGGAATCAGAGACAGGAATCAATCTTCAATGCAAGCACTCTTCTCCTTGTGGCATTACTCCAAAGCAGCCAAGGATGAATACACCTGTAATTTGTGCAGGCTAGCCATGCCAGCAGGTAAAGAGGAAGATTCACACAGCTTACAAAAACAGCAAGAGAGCAAGTAGCTATTTGGAAATCCATTGTCAATTAATCTTGCATTGTAAGGACTTACCAAATTATTCAAATGGTGAACAATATTTAATCCTGTGGGCTGTTTACAAACTCTGCCTGAATTGTTTTATGGACAGTTAATTCCCACTTTGGGTTTGTGCATTTGACAATCCCTTCCCCATGGGGCTTCCAGTGTTTGGCACATCCATCAAGAAGATGGACAAAATAATCCTGATAGAAATTATTCCTTTTTGCCTTTGTAGAGGACACACCAGACAGTGGAGTAATGGCTGGATGGGAGAAGAAAATGCTGTTGCACAATATCAATACCCTATACCAAATCATATGACAAAACAAGAAAGTCAAAGCATCAGAGAATTAGTTCTTAGTCAGTGAGCTCAAAGGCAGAAGAATACCAAAAACTGGCCTAATTTCTATTTTTTTCACTTTCGTTCTTGTTATAAAGGCTGGACACTTTTACCAAGTATCATGATCTGTTTTAGTTGAGCTCAACATCTGTATCACCCTAAAACTTCTACATCCTCACTTACAAATTAGAAGGGAAAGAGTAGCACATTTTGTGATCCCTCATGAAAATACTTTACAGAGTAAGACCCAAGAGAACCCAGAATTGTCTTTCACGTGTTTCAAACTTGGAAACTGATGTTTCACATTGAGCATTCTCTTCCCCGCAAATAGCGGTAGAGCATTCCTGTTCCCTAGCTAGTGATATGAACACGCCAGGTTTCCACCAGGTAATTTTTCTGATAAACTCACACAAGAGACTTCTTTGTTGACTCCCTTATCAATCCAGTCAAACACCCCAACTAAAAAAAAAATTAGATTGCCTCAACAAAGTCCACTCCTCAGTGAGCAAGGGTCTGCCTTAAAAAGAAGAATGGGAAGGCTTTTATAAATAACTCAACAAAATAAATAGCATATTTTCAATCGAATTAAAGAAAATCTGTATTATTTCTCCTCCACCCCCTTCTGTGACCCTCTAGGGCCATATTCCTTGTATCTAAATCACAGATTAATACATTTCTTAAGAACAATAATAAGCTTATCTCCCCAGTATTTCCACTACAGTTGTAAATACCCCAATGGAAAACTTCTCCCCTCTTTGGGAGGCCATTCCCTAGCCTACTACATTTCACCATCCACTTGGGATTCAGTACTCTACAGATCACAAATTCTGAATAGATTAAGAAAAAAGTGTCTAATTCCCCTGACAAATACAGTCTATGTAACCTTAACGAATATTCCTGTATCCTTCTCTGAGAAGTTAACCATCTAATTACAGAAACCTTCACTAGTATGTTACCATTTTGAGAGACAGTGTAAGAAGCATATATGAAGAGCTATTTTTGTCAATTGCTGCCTAATCCTTAGAAACGTGTCACTAGACAGACAGGAATGAACCACACAGTCAGGTTGTGAGAGCAAAAAGAGAGGCGGTTTATTTCTTCTTTGGGTTTATATACACCCTGAACACTGACTAGAGATTGGAGGACGAGGTTGACACCTCTTTGACCCCACTGGTCAAACTAGAAGTCCATAAATTGTTCTTCCTCAGAGGGGAATGCGAAAACATCCAGAACAGTTTCCAAAACAAGAAGGGCAGTTGCCACAACATCACTGGAAAGTCTGTGAGAAAACTCCAGTGCAACAACGTAAACATCAGAAGGTTGAAAAAATCAAGGCGACAACATTATTCATTGGCCCCACTTCATAAAGCACTTACAAGCACATTCTTCCCCAACTATATACCCCAAAGTCCCAATGAAATAAAGCATGCTTCATGTTTTCCATTCAAGCCAATACAAAGACAAGAGTATTACACGCAACTGAACAATTTCAATCTAGTAAGAGTATGAGCCCACCCTATCTGCCCAAACCACTCAAACATCTGCTGATGACTCGACTAAGCAAATTACATGAAGAATTAATACAAGTTTTACATGATTACCATCACCTGTTCAAATTGAGGAGTGTCAATGTCCACGTAGCCATTGCTATCTACATAAACCCTTATTCCCCTGTAGCCCATGAGCACTATGGGGCTATTGGATCCCTGATATGATCACAATCTCTGCTTGGATATTAGATCTATTATATGATCACAATCTATTAACAGTCTTGTCTTCTGACAGTTCAGCTTTTCATCTCTGTAAAACTGTAATAACTCCATGATTTGACAATGGTAGTGCAGAGTGCTTCAGGTGACCTCAGCAATATCACTTATATTTTCAGAAATTAGAAGCTACTTTAAACATTTCTACCCAAAGTCTCATGATTAGCCTGTTAAATTGTCTATTCAGACAAAAAGCAAAAACAAAATAAACTACTGCCTTGACCAGGATTATTAAATCAAAAAAAATGAGGGTAGAAAAAGTTATTTTCTTGATGCAACTCTTCCAGAAAGGCAAATTACATTTTAAATTATACTAAAAAGAAAAAAGTATGATCTCTGTAGTGCATGGGTAGCTTGACACAAACAAAGAGAAGGAAAAGGAAAGTAAAAGAGTGTCAAGCACTGCCCATTTGTATATTTTCTGTGGAGAGAAAGACGCATGCTGGTGGTAAACATAATAGCATGTGAATGGAAGTGAGGCAGTGGCACAGCACCAGACTGGTTTGTTTTATTTGAGAAAGCATTGAACACTGAT
Source organism: Illadopsis cleaveri (assembly GCA_013399915.1). Taxonomy (NCBI): domain Eukaryota; kingdom Metazoa; phylum Chordata; class Aves; order Passeriformes; family Timaliidae; genus Illadopsis; species Illadopsis cleaveri. Next base: position 482,795 of record VXBB01020066.1, read on the forward strand.
GTACGAGATCATTTACTAGAGAAGCTGGGAGAGCAATTCACAATAAATAATTTAGTCTCCAAATGTACCTCTTTTACTATTCAAACTGTGCACTAAGACCAAGCTATTTCATACGTGTTTGCTGTTTGTACTTATCCAGACAAGTATTTCCTTCCAGTCTACACCAATTCAAGTCCTGGTTTAAGGATTCAGCACTCACAATGACAGCACTGTGACTGCCCAGGCAAGTCAGCTGGTATTTCTATTGCTCCAGCTTAGCTGCATATGCTAAATTCCTTTATACAGAACTACAACTTCTGAAAGTTCCATCTCAACATCTACATGTCTGGGGTTATTTGTCCCAAAACTAAGCATAAAAACCCCTGCTCTGGCTGTATACTTCACAATGGATGTAAAGAACATGTCACCATAGGATTTTATTGCAAGGTTAGTAATTTTTTTTACTTATTTCTGCAGCTCTGCTCTAAAGCACACAGCGAAAAAGAGAATTTAGTAGACAGTCTGAGAGACAAGACAGGTAGAATTAGTCCTTTTTGTTATATGTCTCTGTCCCTTTCCTCTATCCTTTGAAATTCAATTTCTTGTTTGCTGATATAGCATCTCATAAAAGCTTAACCAGAATACACATAAAACATTTCTTCTGTAAATCTGAGATTTACCTTTTCAGAAGGCAGGTGTAAGTGCAAGAGAATCATACAGCTACTTTTCTAAATGTAACTTGATTACAGACCTCATACAGCTCCCAGAATTATGGCATGGTGATATCAAATACCAGGCAGGTAATTTTATATACATTCACTGTAGTTCACATGCATATTCTGTTTATTCACAATAAGCTGCAGCTGTTGAAGTGCTTATGTTTCAAAAAATAAAACCATTTGAGGCCATGCTCTGGGAGTTTAGGAAACTGATGGAAAAGAAATGGGGTTTTCCCCACAATGAATCTCAATGGAAATGCATCCATTTTCTATGAAGACTCTGATTCTTTGTGATAGTACAATTCTACAAATATTAAAAGTCAGTGTTAGGCACAATGTTCCCTAATAAAACTGGACATACTGCTTCATAATATCATACTTCTCTGTTTTCTGTAAGATATACAAAACTAAAAGTACGAAATACAAAACAAGGTTTAAACATTGCTCAAATCCTAGGTGCTGAAACAGAAAAACAACATTTTCTGTAATTTTGCACTGGAGAATAGATGAGATAAAAGGTACATCAAGTAGCAGAAGATTAAAAGAAGACATCTGGAAGAGTTCAAGAAGGATTGTGCTATCTCTGAATTAGAAGGTTATCAGTCATTAGACACCATGTATCCCCTGACCTAGGGGGGGAAAAAATCAGAGAGCACTGTACTCTCTACTTGCTTCTGGTCTAATAAATTTTTCCTCATAATCAGTTTCCTTTCATAAAATCTGACCCAGTAAAGCATTCACCACACTTTGGTTTTAGGAACAAGTGATACCATGCATTTCTAGGACACTATTCACATCACATAAGAATTCACAGGGTTCAAAGTTTGCTTCAGAATATCAAAATAATTAAATTCTTGTAGGATTAAACCCATTACTAAACCTCTAAGGCACATGATTTCACTGGCACAGTGCTAATCATCACAGAGGCTTTCTAACCTAATGCTTTCTGTCCTGAAAAACTTGTCTTACTAATTTCATCTTAAACTAAGATTTTTAGCAGTCCTAATAAAAAGTATACTTACTTGTAATTCACAGAGTCAAAATAAACTCTCAAATGACTCAATTAAACAGAGTCAAAATGTCTGTTATTTTTTTCTTTCTTATTCAAAAGTACAAACAAACACATTAGCAAGAAGGGAGAAAAATGTTTGACTGCAACACCTACTTTTCTACAGCTAAAGAGATTTTTAATGCATGAGAGGTTTTAGAATAATTGTATTTCCAAGAGATTACTCAAGGATTACAAGTCTCTTTCAAATATAATAATCTTAACCTAATTAATATTTCTAATTTTACAGATGGGGTAATTGACATAACTGACATTTTCAAATTAGTTCTCCTATATTCAAATTACTATATTCACATTGACAACTGAAGGAATGCAGGATGTTTGAATGTCAAGACAATTTTTTAGGAACCTATGCTTTGACTAAGCTAAGAATTACAGGATTTATTTTTTGGGAATTGTGGTCAATATGATGAGACCATGGATATCATTATGAAGAAATGGATATCTGTTCAGTAGTTTGACTAGTGTCTGATTAAAAAGCTAATAGCTTTGTGGTCTGCAGGTCCAACTGAAAGAAAGGCTAGAGGCTTCTGATCTAAAGAAGTTCCTCATTAGCTCATAATACTGAGCCCTGGAACACAGTTGTGCATACAGGTAGTTAGTCACACCACAGAAGAAAAGCCACTCTCTGTCCAAATATTAAGTCAAGGCTCAGTTCATTAACAAATCCTGGAGCCTAATTGTTTCTCCATGAACTTTGGGGACATTTGAGTTTAAAGCAAGGAATCAGCAGGCTACACTGCTTTTCAGTCACAAACTTTCAGCATGGTAGAGGAAACAAACTCAAATGGCCCTAGTACATCACATCTAGAAAGGTGTAGGACATGTTTGCAAAGCAGCAGTTGCAGCCACTTAACCAGACAGCCTTAAATATCTAGGGCTGTCTCCAATCCCATTTTTCTTTATCTGAAATATATGATTGTATTACGCATGCACAAAGAAACTCTGACCTTTGAACTATCCTCCTCCTGAGTCACTAAGAAGATACTTTTATCTCTACCTTATTGTTCCACACAATTAAATATCCTAGAAAATACATATAAAGTAACAATGCTATCTTGATATTAATTGTATTTATTTTCTTTAAAGTCTCGGTGTCTTTTGCCAGTCCTCTCCACTACCAAGTTTTCATCAGCAAGTACAGTATACATTAAATGCTGATCTATTTCCACCCTCACAATATGCCGGTTCACTTCAGGAGTCAATAAGCAAAAGAAACAAAGACATAAAACTTGGGATAAAAACAAACATTAATCATTACAAAACTTGAACTGTATGCACTTGTAATATCAAGCTTCAGCTATATCTCCAGCAATACGGATAGACCAGTTTTAAATCAGAGAGCAAAACTTAGCAACAGTTATCTGGAACATGTTATATAAAAATTACACCATTCATCTTTTAATCTCAAATCAGAAAGGTGTGCTCTTTCAAAATGAGATTGTTTTGAGTTATAAATTACCTAAAATTCAAAAGTGAAAACAAAGTTACCTAGTCAGTCTCATTTAGGTAAAACAAACAAACAAAAAACCTAAAAAAACCTTTAAAACAAATAAAAATCTCACAAGTTAAAAAACACCAAAGAAAAAGTAGAAAAAGAAAAAAAAATATAAACTGTTCCTCAAATTTTTGGATATATATACTTCAAACATGCTTAGAGATTAAAACGTCTTAAGTCTCCCAACACTTGTTTTCATGATGAAGAAATCAGCTATTATTCTACAACTTGGTGAGGCAGATTATGCACAATGATGGTACTTGCTATTTACTGTATTGAAGTCAATTTTGCCTTGCATTTGCTTTCTTTGTGGTGTTTACCCAGATTTAAACAGCTTTATTATAAATATACCAGAATATCACTTCACAAGCAAGTTCTTGTTCAGTAGAGAAGGGACGCATTACTAATGCCATTTCACAGTTGAGCTATGTAAGTCTTGAGAGATTAAGGCAAGGCTTCTCAAAAAGTGAACTCTGAACCAGAAAAGCTTTGCCCGTTATTTTTACAGAACGACACAATACGACAGAATGGGGTTGAAACGGATCTTTGGAGACCATGTCGTCCAACCCCCTTGCTAAAGCAGGTTCACGCAAAGCAGGCTGCCAGGATCGCATCCAGGCGGCTTGCTGCCTTTTTTTTTTT
>VXBB01020066.1:486747-564499 GCA_013399915.1 Illadopsis cleaveri
TTTTTTTTAAACTGGCTTTTCCCCGGCCTCCCTGGCTAGCCTGTTCCAGTGCTCAGACCCCTCCCATCCAAGGACCTTTTCCTCATGCTAGGACGGAGGTTCTGTGTTTCAGGTGGTGCTTGTTGCCCTCGCCCTGTCGCGGGGCACCCCGTCCCTTGGGACAGTCAGCAGCAGAGGCCCCGCCGCAGCGCACAGCGCTCCGCCCCTTGGGGCCGCAGCAGTGTTCAAGGTGTTTTCAGACACTCGAAGGGAAACCCACTCGATAAGTGTAAGCGGCAGGGGAAACCTCTCAGATTACCGGCAGAGCCCCTCCTGCTCCCTGCCCGGAACCCCCCGAGCCCGCGCACTCCGCACCCCGGCCCGGGCAGCCTCACCCGGCCCCAGCCTGGCGCCGCAGCGACACCTGGCGGCCTCCGCAGGCACCGCGGGCGGGGAAGCCGCGTTACGGGCCAAGGTCACAAACATACACAAACACTCCCAAACAAACGTACACAAATAAACACACCCAAACAAACATACCCAAATAAACATAACAAACACACCCAAACAAACGTACATTGCAAGCACGTGTATCGATGGAACATACAGATATGCATACATCTATTATACCTATATGGTATAACAACAACCTTAAAATAACTGTTTGCAGCGTCCAGCTGTCACAATTTTGATTTGAGGCATCTGGGTTAGTACCCAGCAGGAAACTACAGTAGAGTTTCCCCATACAATTCAGGACAAATCTAATCTACATCGCAAGTGCGTTTCTTTAGATTGTTATTTTACTTCTGTGTTTAGAATAGGCACTGCTGAGGAACAACGCCCAATTGCTGAACTAAATGTGACATGTATGGCAGCAGCAATAGTACAGACAGCTTTCTGCTCAAGTCAAAATTATTCTTAAGCCTGAACTCCTCCTGCACAACAAATGGATAGTTGGATCTCTAATCTAGTCAGTTTATAGCCGAGGATACTGAAGTTTGCAACATGAACACGGAGCTCCATCAAAACTGTTTGTGTGCTGTGGCTTACAGATCAGCTAAGCAGACAAAACCCAAGATCACAACAGAAGTAAGCTAGTCACCTGTGTCCTGAAGGAATGTTAAGGAGTCAAAAAAGACTGATTTGCCAAACATTTAAAACTCACAATTACACCAGAGAAAAAAAAAATCTGAAGTGCAGCTTGTACTCCTTCCCAATCTGAGAGCCATCTGTCCTTCCATGGCGTGAACCAACGGATGTTTGCCCTGAGCAATCCATTGGAAAGCTCAGACTCCTGGTCCACTAGATGAATAGCCTGCCTTCAATCACATCTGACTGGCAATTCGTTAACCTGAGTGCCATAACTCTGAAGCCATCTGTGACACCTGTGTGTCCTTTAACAACGTACAAAATTTATGAGACACAGAGCAATAAGAAAAATTAATTCCAATTTATTTCCCAGACATTATTACAGAATTTACTTACATTCTTACAGACATTCTTACAGTCATCTCACTTTGCAGCTTACACTTTTTATTACAGTTAAACCATAAACAGAAGCAGCTAAAGCATTAGAGGAAAGAGCTGTTTCACCAAAGCAAATATTTCCAAAATAAAATAGGTTTGATTTTATTTATACGTTATTATTTATACTTTTCCATTCTTCTCTCTCTAGACATCTGATCACTAGACCATTATTAGTGCATCAGGGGCCAGACATGAGAAACACAATGGAACTGACAGAGTGGAAACTTTATATGAATCAGTGTGACAACATCATTTGGTGGCAAGATGCTGTTCCATTCCTGAGGAGCAGAGCCCAACTCCTAAACTTCAGTCCTGGCTTTCTACTAGTCCCATTTTTTATATCCCAAGTTAGTTGTCTGATGATGTGCTTCAAAGAATCTTGCTGCCACCTATTCTGAATATTCTAATATCAAGGATTAGGTGATTTTACATGCAAATTATTTCTACATACATGTTTCTAAATATATACAATTATTAATTTTTACCATTCTCTGCTCCTAAATAACCTAAAAAAAAAATCCCCCAAGCATGCTCATTATTTGCAAGTGTTTGTTGAACCATTTTTCTGAATAAATAACACTCCACATGAATGACAAGACTATTTATTTATGATTGATAGTTTAAACGATGTGATTGTTTTCAGTTTTTTCCACCTGAATGACTCAAATTTTCTAAGCAAACCATTACAAATACTTGCACTACAAAAATGCTTACATTACAAAAACTACACATATTTACGCGCTAACTCTGAAAAAGCTCAAGAAATTACAGTGTTGGCATACCGTAAACACAAAAGATACCTGAGAGTTCACAGAAAGCTAAGGGACGATTAATATAGCAAAATAGGATGTTTTCAGAGATGCACTTTTCTTCATCTGCTATTGTGTACCTCCCAGAATTACCTCCCAGAAACATCTGAAGATGTTTCCCAGTTAATACTCAGCCCTAATACTGTAATAAATATCCTGCTCCTTGCCTGATCACTGAGCAGAGTTCTGGCTTTGGTCTTGAGCCACCAGTCTGCACAAAAACTTTCAAGAAAAGAGCTCACAAGCAGAGAAGAAAAACATCAAAACCAGGGCCCACTTACCCTTGAACCATTTCCATGCTGTACGTGGTATCTTGTCCTATTTTCCCTTGAAAGCTTTCAGTCCCACTGAGGTTTTCTTACTTTTAAGTAATTCAGGCTGCTCTAGAAATTGCCACTAAAATAACTGACACTGCTAAATCCATAACTGCAACTGATGTGAAACAAAAATGAAAATTTTAGTTTTCAGGCAGCATAATGTTTAATTTCATCTGCACTGCAACTCATAAGACACTTTTCTGGAAATCACGTGAAAAACACACTAATATACAAAAATTCACATGTGTGTGCATGTTTCAACTTGTTTATCGATAGCCTGGAAAAAGGGATAGAATGTACTCTCAGCAAATTTGCTGATGATTCAACACTGGGACGAGTGGCTGATCCACCTGAAGGCTGTGCTGCCATTCAGCAGGATGTTAANAATGAGTGTGGCAGAGCACTGGCACAGGCTGCCCCGGGACGTTGTCAAGTTTCCCTCTCTGACAATACCCAAAACCTACCTGGACAAGTTCCTGTGTCACCTGTTCTAGGTGACAGGTCACCTTGGCAGGTGGGTTGGGCTAGATGATCTCCAGAGGTCCCTGACAACATAACAATTCTGTGATTCTGTTCAGTAGTACAGAAAGGAAACAGACCAAAAGCAGAATGTGATTTCCAATTATAAACACTTAACAGTTGGACTGTTTCTTCTTTTGTTCACTTTGTCTAGTTTCTGAAAATTAGGGGCTAGAATACAAATCTGTGGATTTTACACAGCCTTAAAACAATAATCTATATGTTTTTAAAATTATAAATACTATGTTTTCACCAGACTTGTATACAGTTCAGCCTGATGTCACTATACTTTATCTCCAGAATAGGCTAGCATTTGTTTTGCTGTAACACCTGCAGACTCATTTGTGCTTGCTATTCATTGTAATCTAAAGACAGGACCTCGAGCACACAGGCAACTGGATAACATTATTTTTGGTGCAAGCACACCAACTGTTCTTGCTGGAGGGTTCCCACACTAGGCACTGATCTGAAGCTCTAAGCACAATTTGTACACAGAAGAAATCTATATAAGCAACTCAGTCATGCCTCTGGGACTCTAACATTACAATTGTGGTGAGCACGTAATACTCAGGTTTCATTAAATCCTATAGGAAATCTCATTGAAGATAACTGGAGCTCTTCCCTTGAGAAAATGAACAGGAAAGAAAAGCAAGTGATAGCAGTAATTCAATAACAGAGGTAAAACCAGAACCAATTAAAAAAACCAGCATGATTTCAGGACCTTAAATAAACAAGAGTATTTTTCCTCTATGACACTGTAAGAGTACATAGACTGTACGAGTATCTGGTTCATTAAGCTCTTTAGTTAAGGACCATTCAGTGTAATAGAAGTAACGAGTAACAAGGAAAACAATAAAGCAATAAAGGAAATGAATACACAAACATTAATGAGCAGGCAATAAGGTAGACAAAGACCAGAACTTTTCAGTTGCTGGTTGATGGGCTTTTAGAACTACTTAGACATAGGCAGGGGCAAGGGGAAGTGGGGAGCAGAGGAGGGAACAGAGGAGAAATCAAAACTTCATGAGTATGATGGCATATTTGAAAGTCTTTCTGAGAGTGTACCAAAACCATGGAAAAGTAAAAACAACTTGTGGGTGTTATGTAAAAATTATAGATTCTTTATGGGAAGTAAAAAATGTAGAGAAAGTTAGAGATATGGATGGATAGCAGAGGAACAAACATAGAATATGTGTCTGAGCCACATGATCAACATGTGATCAACACATGATCAAGACATTATCAACACAGTGTATCCTTTCTTCTTAATAAATTCTATTACTGACTTTGCATTTGTAACCTCACTCTGTCCTACGTGAGTGCTACAACTTCCAATTGCCAGTAGCTGGAGAACACACCACAGGTCACCAGGTTGTAGATCCAGGTGACAACAGAAGGACTAGAATACAATTGAGATCTGAGTGCCAGCAACAGGGCAAGGGATCATTCCCCACTGGGAATAGAGTGTGTATTGGTGGGGTCTAAATGTCAGCAACTGCAAGCAGAGACTGTGGCTCACAGGGCCCATATGTTTAAGTGCCAGCAGTTGGAGACACCAGACTGTTTATATTTCCCTAGGGAATTTAACTGTGCATACACCTGTGTGTATGCACATCCATGTGTACACATACATACACTTTACTAGCCAGTCTTAAGCTGCAACCATGAGTAGCCATAAAGTAGATCTGTATCTGGAAAGACTCCAGCTCTGAGTCAGCAGCTATGTAATGGACACAGTGTGTGTGCATGGACAATGGATCACCACCCAGTGGGAGATGTAATATCTGAGCAAGCATGCTTGTGAGAACAGTGTGTGAGTGTGTGCATCTGTTCTGTACTGAACATCAAGCCAGACTCTCTTGGTAAGTAGGGGAAGCCCCAAATAATGGGTGAGGGCCATGAGTCTAGGCATGGATAATGGAGCCCACACTGATATTACAGAGATCTGTGAATGCTGGTATATTTGAGAAGCTAGAAAGCAAGGGCTGATGTTTTCACTAACGGGCTTCAACCCTTACCACTTGGAGAGGAGAAACAGGCCTTGGCTATCTGCATTTCTATTTATATGAATGCCGGTAGTTCACAGCATTGCCTAACCTCTACAAGTTGTTACTGGTCTAGACTGGGTGACAGCTCTTCAAGCTACATCCTTCTTGCTCCTCTTGACTGAAGTCTTCACAAAAGCTTTGGCAACAACCTCTTTTCCAACATACACTGGAAGAGTCTTCTTTCTTCTCTTCATCACTGCTTCTCTCTCCCTCATTCCCTGTAACTGGGCAGCTGATTTTACAGACCAGGTGATATTAACCATGGCAATTTTCACCTTTTCTCCCTTAGGCTGCTTAAACAACACCTGTATGGTGTCTCTTACTTTCCATATAGCCCTTGCTAGAATCATAACCTTCCAATTGCCACGAACACTGGAGATATAGGAATGTTATTCTTCTTGTAATTGTTTTCTCAGAAATTAACATGCAAAAACTTTTTAAAAAATAGTAAAATAATTTTAAAAAAAATCATTAAAAAGCTATGAAAATTAGTCTGCCTAAAACTATATATTTTCTACACTAATTTAAGAAAATAAAAGAATGATATACCTCTTTGCTAGAAAAATCTGTCTCAAAGCCAATGTATTTTAGGACAGAAATCTTCCCTGAGAGGTGTCTGAAGCTTTCTTCTTTTAATTTTTCTGAAGCAAGCTGAAAAAACTTTATGAGAACATTCCACAAGGAGAATCTTGGGAAATTGCTCTTCAAAATCTAACAACCTTCACACCTCTTCCACTTGTACAGTTTTTCCTTTAAAAAAAATACAAGAAGGTTTCTACAATCAAAGTAAAAAGTAATATTGGTACAATACAGATCAAACTACAGAGACAGAAGACAAGAAACAGAGTATAAGATACAATCATAAAGACTACATATCACTAAAGTATTTCTAACCTTACCCCTGTACTTCTATTCTCCTAAATAGAGAACATCCAGTATTACATCATGCCACACAAGGTAGGCAGTACTTAACAGATAAATTTAAAAATCTCCTGAAAATTTAGATCAGATAATAGTTTGAGAAAACATAGCTAAGAGTACCTAAAACACAAAGGATGAGATTTGGGCCCTTACCATTTGTCTGGTCACTTGGCCTGCTGTATAAAAGACTACAACATTTCAGCACAGAATAGAGAGAAAGAACACTGCAAAAATACCTAAGATTCCATTCAAAGCTTCAGAGAAGAAAATGTAAAACAGATTAAGAAAATTGACGGGAATTTTATGGCTGCTGCACACATAAATGGAAAGGCAGCAATCAACTTACCACACCCTTAGAGTACAGAATATACTAAATCAGAACTAACTCAGTCTGCAATATTATTTAATATTTTTTGTTGTTTGGAAGGTCATTAATTCAGAAAAAAAAGATATCTGTTTTCCCCACTGCATTTTCCTCTTGTTCCTCCAGTTCACTTTACCCCATACAGAGCGCTATAGATGTAGAATAAATTTCGTTTGAAGTGACCTTCAGAGGTCATCTAGTTCAACCCCTGCTTGCAGGAAGGCTGACTGGGTCAAGTAGAGGACAGATTTGCTCAATGAAGTCTTGAACAACTCATGGGCAGGAAGTCCCTAAGGACGCTGGGCGGCTGTGATGGGTTGACCCTGGCTTATCACCAGGTGACCACCAAAGCCTGGAAAGAGGAGAGAAAATATACAGAAAGGGCTGAGGGTCAAGATGAGGACACAGAAAGATCACTTACCAATTACTGTCAGACTGTCAGAGCAAAACAGACTTGACTTGGGGAAATTAATTATTAATCTAATCAGAGTAGGGTAATGTGCAGTAAAACCAAATCTTAAAGACACATTTTCCCCCACCCTTATCCTTCTTCTCAGGCTTTATGCACAAATCCTCTACCTCTCCCTCCTAGTGGTGCAGCGGGAAAGGGAAAGGGGATTACAGTAAGTTCATAATTTTCTGCTGTTCCTCACAGGAAGGACTCTTCACACTAACACTGCCACAGCATGGGTTCTATCACATGGGAGACAGTCCTCCACAAACTTCTTCAATGTGACTCCTTCCCATAAGCTGCAGTTCTTCACAAACTGCCCCAGTGTGGGTACCTTCCACAGAGTACAGTCAGTCCTTCAGGCACAGCCTGCTCCAGTGTGGGTCCTCCACAGGGCCACAAGTCCTGCCAGAAACCTGCTCCAGCATGGACTTTCCATGGGATCACAGGCTGCTCCGTGCATCACCTGCTCCCATGTGGGATCTCTGCTCCTCCATCAACCTCTGTGGGCTGCAGGAACACAGCTGCCTCACTATGGTCTTCACTACCTTCCATGGACTGCAGGAGAATCTCACCTCCCACACCTGGAGCACATCCTCCCCTCCTTCTCCCCTCACCTTGGTGTTTGCAGAGCTGTTTCTCTCACATATTCTGTCCCACAGCCATTGCCATTGTGCAGTAACTTTTGCCCCTTCCCCAGAGGTGCCACCACTGTCAGTGATGGGCTCGGCCTCAGCCAGTGACAGGTCCATCTTGGAGCCAGCTGGCATTGGCTCTGTCAGATATGGGGGAAGCTTGTGGCAGCTTCTCACAGCCCTGTAGCCCCCCCACCATGGCTACCTGTTGTGGTTTGATATTGGCCAAATGCCAGGCACTTAAGAAAGTCATTTGTTCACCCTCTTCTGCTATAGTTGGGCAAAGGAGAAAGGAAAAAAAATTAATGAAGGGCTCATGAGTTGAGATAAGGACTGGGAGAAAAACACTCTAAGGGCAAAACAGATTCAAATTTAAATGTATAAAGTAAATTTATTATTAACAGAGTCAGAGGAGGATAATGAGAAGTAAAGCCTTTAAAACATCTTTTTTTTCCCCCTCAGTTCCTTCCTCTTATCAATAGTGCACGGAGACAGGGCATGGGGGTTTTGATCAGTTCATCACTCAAGGGTTTCTTCTGTCCACTCAGGGAGAGGAATCCTTTTTCTGTTAGGCTGTGGGGTCCCTCCCACAGGCAGTTGTCCCAAAAGTGTTGTGGCATGGGTCACTCATTCACAGGGTGCAGTCCTCTAAGGATAAGCTACTCTGGTTTGGAAGCCCTCTCTCTCTATGCCTGGAAGCAGAGGCCCTCTCTCCCTATTTTGGTCTCCCCATAGATCAGAGCTTTCTCTGGCATCCACTTGCTCCAGACTTGATCTGACTTCTCCCATGGGCTATGAGTGGATCTCTGCATCCCCCATGGAATTCATGCATTACAGGGGAACACTTTGTTTTACCATAGTCCTCTCCATGGCTTGCAGAGGAATCTCTGCTCCAATGCTTGAAGCACCTTCTCCCCCTCCTTTTTTCCCAGTGACCTTGGTGTTGCCATGTTGTTTTCCTTCACAGGTCCTCACTTCTTCTCTGACTAGAAGAAAAAAAACTACTTCTCGTAGGTACCATTGTCAACAATTAAAGATTCCTGCAGGATCCCGCAGCACAGAGAGGCTGATCTTGTCTAGGCTCTGCGTTGGAGAGTCGCTCGCCATGTTTTTGCTGCCAGCCAGTGGCCCCACTGCCACCGAGCAGGCAGTGGCAGCTGTTGGGGTGCTGGCCCGGTTAATTGCCTCTCCTCATACAGGGTGCCGAGAAGGGGAAGCTGCCACTGACGCCCCTGCCCTCTGCCTGCAGCGTGGCTGGCTAGGGGCAAGGTTTGCCATGAACTACACTGAGATGGCAGCGGCCATGGCAGTGCATTGACACGCACTGTGCCAGGGATGGCCCATGGTGCCAGCGCCTTGCTACCCCTGGAAAAAAACTGCGCGTGTGCTGTTTTGATTTTCTTCTTAAATATGTCATCACAGAGGCATTACCAACCTCTCTAACTAGGCCAGCAGCATGTCCATCTTCAGAGCCATCAGAGATTGGCTCTGTTGAACATGGCGGAAGCTTCCAGCAGCTTCTCACAGAAGACATCCCTGTGGCCTCCTCGCTACCAAAAAAATCAGGCCTGATCAACACACTACCCAAACCTGTCCCACCCACCCCTGCCCTCATGCCCTCTCGGCAGGACAGAGCCATCTCCTGCAGTACTGCCGAGGCTTCAGGTCACCTCACGGCCCTTCGTGCTGCCTCCCAGGACTGGTCCCCTTCCAGCTCCCCTGTTTTCTGTCACTGCCACTCCCCACATGGGGTGGGCTCCCCTCCTCTGCTCCAGGAGGTGACATTCACAGGCAGGTGGATTTATGCTTTCCCATTTACCAAAACATAGGTTAAACTTCGGGCTGATCCGAGCACAGAGAAGAGCCCTGTTGAAACCCCTTCAGACCCGTTCCAAAATGGCACTCCCACCTGTGCAGCTTCATTCTGTCAGTGTTTAGCCATGTGTGCTGTTTAGCTGTAGTGTAGCGAGAAAAAAATTGACTGGTACTTCAGTATACTCCTACTTGGAATCAGAACCACACGTTCATCCCAGGCATTCACGTGCTCTTTAGACACCTCCTGTCTGGAGCAGTGCAAGCATTCCATTGCCTGCAGACCCTGCCCTAGGAGGCAGAAAATCCCTCGGCCAGCCCTGGGTGGGATTGCACTTGCCGCACCTTTTGCTACTGTGCCCATGGGAGAAACAGCCGCTGGTGGCCACTCTCGCCCTGCAGAGATTCCAAGTGTAGTGCTGTAAGGCTGAGGCGGCTTGACACGACTGAGACAGTGTGGGAAAACCCCACTTTGTAATTCACCACAGCACTACGTAACAGTACAGTCCTGTGACGCGGTGACATCTACTACTCAGCCATGTTTCAGTCCATTAAAGGCTGGGTTGCTAGTTCCTTCCTCGTTTGCTTTTTAACTGACCCGCAGAAAGATGCAATTCATATGAAAACCGAAGAGTTGCGTCCCACAGTGCTACATCCATTTCTAGAACTGATGCCTTTCTGAAGATAAAGTTGCACTACACTCTTTATGTTTCACATACTCCATATGTGCAGGTTTAGGCATGCATTTAATTTACTGCTGGTTCCATACTCGTAGTCAACGAAGTATATCCCAATTCCCGGAATTCTGCGGTCTGGAATGGGCGGGGCTGCGGGCGGCGATGCCGCGCTCGCGCTCCGCGCCGTTCGGCGCGGGGAGTTGTGGGTAGCGTAGTCCGTACCCCGCCGCGGGCCCCCGGGAGCACACGCTCCCAGGCGGCACCGCGGCCCTCGCAAGGAACTGTGGGTGCTGTAGGCAGGGCGGACGAGCCAATGGAAGGGGCCGTTTCGGAAGGAACTGCTCGCGCAGCGGCCCTCGCTGAGACACGTGCGGTGCTATTTGCTAACGGGAGGGCGTGACGGACGAGCCGGGCCTCCGCCGAGCCAATGGGAGCGGGCCATGTAGAGCCAGCCGTTCCCCGGGGTTGCGTGTGCTGCTGCCAGCGGCCCGTAGTCGGCCGGCAGCGCGGGAGCNGCGGTGCGGTGGGCGGGGCGAGAGAGCCGGAGTCGGGGGCGCTCGGCGCGGCCCCTCAGAGCCCAGCGGGATGGGGCGGTGGGCGCGCTGGGTGGTCCTGGTGCTGTGCCTGGCCAGGCTCTCGGCCGGAGCGCTGCCCGCGGTCGGAGCGCTTCCCGCGGCCGGTGAGTACCGCAGCTCCGCCTCCCTACGCCCCCCTGGGCCCGAGCGCTGCAGCGGCATTGCCCCCCGCGGCCTGCGGCGGGGGAGGGGGGCGCAGAGTTGTCTGTGTGGGTCCTGGCGCCTGCACCGGGGCGCGGAGGCGGCGACAGCGGGGGGAGGCGACCCGGTGCTCTCGCTGGGGCTTTGCGGGGCGTGGGGGCAGCGCCGACCTCGCCGGGGCGCTGAGGCGGCGGAGCGGAGCTGCAGGGAGGCGGGCAGCGGGGCTCCTGTCAGCTGCATGGCCGCGGGTGGCGGGACCGGGCTGGCTTGAGCTTTGCCTCACCGGCGCTTCTCCGTAGGCCTGGTAGGGGTAGACGCATTGCTCAGTGCGGTTTCTGCCTTTAAACAGCTCGTTAGGAGCCCACTTTGTAGTGCTTGCACCGCTTAAAACCGAAGCGAGGCGTTTTTTCACCTTAGAACGCATTTTCTCCCCGAGGCGCTGGTAATGCTGATTTCAGCCTTATCAGAACGGTTTTATCACCTCGATATGTAGAGAACATTTATGCGTCCTGTTTTATGTCCCCATAATATACTGTTTTTCCCATCCCTATTTTGTTGTTCTGCAGCTCGGGTTTTGTCTGATTCTTACGTGGTGTTGTCATCTACTTCCTTTCCTGAGGTTTCTACCTCCCACACTCTGCTTTACACCATGGGCTGTTGGGGGGGATGTGCAGTGCATTTATTTATAAAGCCAAGAAGCCACTACCTTAAAGACAGCCATATGTGGTGCTACCGGGCATTTGCTTTTGCACTATTTCAGGAAAGTAACTTAACGTTTTCTCTAGAGGTGAGTTCAGTAGTTTGGGGTTCATTTTCCTGTATGCAGTAGGAAGTTGAAATTTAAAGTAATATTACTGTACTTCGGCTTATATGAGCTTTGTAGGTCATTTTATAAGCCAGCAGGGCACTTTTGAAGTTATGGAAAAGATACACACAAGTTCTGGGAAACCAGAGAGATGTAGCCAAACTTTTGAACTATATGCTCTCATTTATCATGTATATGAAGAAAAAAAGCTGAGGTGAGATGGGGCTGTGAATGTCAGATGAACCATCTGTTGTGTATGGGGAAGTTAGGTGGTAAGGGCTGGTCAAGTGTGCGTCAGTGGCTGTACTACCATGCAGCTCTGCTGTCGTGACTGTTTGTCCACTGCCACAAAGTTGTTTGTGAGCATGAAGCTCTGATAGTTTAATTCAGCCTGTATAAACAAAATGTTTAGATTCAGTCTAATACAATTAATAAACTAAGGAAAGCACAGTACATGAATGTAGGCTTAGGAGCTGTTTACAAACTCAAATTCCTACCGATATCAAACTGTTGATTGTTATCCACAATTAATTAGGAGAGGGTGTTCAGAGTCCATCTTTTTGCAGAAAGCTATGAGAGGAATACACTTCTTGCTCCAGTTTTTGACAAGAATCATTCTAAAAGTTGTCCTCACTTCATGCTTTGATTTCCCACAGCAACAGTATGACTTTCTGTAGTAGAGACTCCTATAAGCCTTGGGACTGTGTATTAAATGCTTCCTTGAACACTTAATTGTTTCTAATGTCTGGTCTGGAAAGAGTCATCTGGGGTGTGAGTATCGTGGAAGGGGTTGTAAGAAGAATGAGTAAAAACAGTTCAAGTATTACATTTCCTAACTTTAGGGGAGTTTTTAATGAGAACTTTTTTTTAGTAGTATTTTAAATATAACTATCATCATAAACTTTGTTTAAATCAATTTATTGAAAACTTGAGTTGAATGCAAGAAAGTTCAGGCCTAAGGAAAAGGGCACTGTATTCTTTTAAACATATGATATTGCTGCAGATTTTGAAGGCATTTAAAATTGTGACTGGGGAAAGATATTAAGAAGCATTGGCAAAAGCAGCTAAGAAATGCTAAGTGTGTGCATGTTCTCCAGGTGAAGCTAGTTGTCTTCTGCTCATCACAGCAGTGATGGCCTTCCCCTGCTGATCACTCACTAAGAACATTGAAAAAACCTTTTTTTTTTTTTTTTCATTTGGTTCCTGGGATTGTTTCCTCTCATTCACAGACTAAAAGGTAAAAATGTTCTTATTCTGCCTGAAGAGAGGAAGTGATGCTTCCTCTGACTCTCCTACGTGTTCCATGGCTAATTTCAGCAATAGGCAGAAGTTTTTATATGTCCCACTGATTGGTGGGACAAATGAGTGCACTCATATGTGCACCTGTAGTGAACTTCAGTACCTAGTCTTCCATAAGACAGAGTTCAGTGGTTTTTCCTGACCTTTCTGTTTTTACTTACCTGATAGAAAAATATTCCTTAAACCATTTGCCTTGTTGCCTGGTTGGGAATCTCAGTTCCTGGGAAGTAAGTTCTGTAACTAGTTAGCCAGCAATTGCAAGGACATTGGAAAAAAGGTTTTTATTCAGGGTGAGGATTGACCTATATCTCAATCTTTTGGTTGAACTAAAATGAATATCTTGCACAGATTGTAGCTGGGAACAATTTACTTGCTGCCAAGGGTACTTTGGAACTATTTTTGCTGAATAGGTGCCACTTAAGGATTCTGCTTAACTCACTGCAAGTTTTAAAGCTTCATGTAATGAGAATAGCATCTATGCTATTGGGTCTGTTTCTTCTGCACTGAATATATCAGTCAAAAAATTGATGAGAAGCAATCTGAGGTAACTTTTTTCTTAAGATTTCCTTTTTTTCCTGCAAGAACTGGATAAACAGATGTGTTCTTTTTCAATGTCTATCTAGTCACTTGAACAAAAACAACATTGAAAGAAATTGCCAAAAATACTACAGAAAATCTCTCATGGATGCTGCATAAGAGTCACTGCCAAACCATTTCTGTTCATGCACTCATCTCCACAGAAAGATTTTTGGGCATGGGTTTTACATGTATTTTTTGTAAGTTAAACATTGATGTACTCTTGTCCTAACATATTATGTACCTCATAAAACATGCACAAAAACACAAATGGAAAAGAAATGAAATGAAGGCGGAATGATCACTGTGTTAAGAAAAGTTTTATGTATTAACAGTCCAAAAGGTAAGTTATTCCTGCAGCCTGGGTGGGTTGGCTGGCAAACTCCTGAGGTGTGCACACTCCACTTGGGAGATCCCTGCTCTCAGCAGAATCCCACTAGTTGCTTTGTTGTCAGTGTTTGAGGCTTGAAGAGCTTGGCAAAAACTAGAAGGATACTGACCACAGTAATCGGTTAGGGATTCATCAGAACTGTGGGAGACTGCTTCGCTTACTGAATTTTTGGCTGCTTCCTGAATGTGAGTGCCCATTTTAATATTGAAACTAGAGGTATTTCTTGTCTGGTAGTAGCAGCCCTTCAGCTTATGGGATGTCAGTTGATCTGTTCTTCTGATACAGCAAAACTTTGGTAACTGTTGAACTCCCTCAAGCTAATGACGTTATTGCTGAATCACACTGCATTGCTCTTCTGTTTCTACCCTTTTCTCCTTAGTGCTCTCTTGAAAACAGTAATTCTCACAAAATGGTAGGATCTTTATCCAGCATATGGTATGATCTTTTTCTCTAGCATGGGCTGCCAGAGTACTTTTGCTGTATTTACATAGCATGCTTGAACACTGGCCTTTCTAATTGAGGAAAAATGAATCCTTTTTAAAGCTGATTTTAATTATATATGAACTGGTGTATGATTGAAAAAAGACTGGTTCTGTGAAGGGCTTTAAAGTCCCAGCTGGGTGTGAGAGCACGCAGCAATGTCTACAGCTCAGCGCTGTTTGTCAGTGGAGCATTCTGTACAATATTGTCAGCTGTCCACTTGAGCCACAGGTGTTTTTGCCAACCTTTTGCTTTTAAGAGGTCATTGCACTCCCTAACTTGTTTAACAAATTGTGAGATTAATTTCCACTTGGCCTTCTTAGAGGAGTTTTATAGAATTAGACAGCCTTGGTAACAGATCCGAATAATAGTAAAAAAAAACTTAGTCACTTTGTTTAATTGAAGTGTGGAAAAACAAGCTCAACTATCAGCTTTAATCTCTGAAGCAGGGGCATAAACTTAACATCTGTGACTTAGTTCAGTAGCTCAGCCTTGACTGATAAACTGTTTTGAGGTCCAACTGTGACCTTTCACAGACCTTTCATTAACACTTTCAGAATAGTTTTCTGAACTGTTTCATAGGAGTAAACACTTCTATAAGTAGTGGATGCATATTAGTCAGCAGTTCCATGAAACAACAAGGCTATAAGTGATCCCTCCTTTAGTCATACTATTCATTTATCTCAACCTCATCTGCCTACCTTAGAAAGAAGTCTCCAAACTAAGAAAAGTTAAATCAATATTTTGGTTTTGCTTTAGTGCCTTTTGGAACCACTGTTTGAACCCACTTGTTCAAGTACAACTTCTAGGTAACAAAGGTGGTTTCTTTAGAGAAAATTTAAATGATGCAATAGAAAGGAAACAGGTTTATTTACTTTCAAGGAAGAAGAGCAAACACTTAGTGAGCTCTACTTTGTGTTGCTTAGGTGTCTCTTGCCTTTCAATTTAGTAAGGCTTTTGCTTTGCATGTGAAGTTACAATAAAATTGTCCTTTCATATGTGTGCATAGACAGTATAAACTATTTATATTTGTTCTTGTGTGATCTTTTGACATAAAGTGAACCTACCACCACAGATTGAAATCAGTCAGTGGAGCCTTTTCCAAAATGTTAGAAAGCTCTAGTGCTGTCAGGCATATAGACTGGTTTTGTGCAGGTAAGAACAATCACCCTAGCTGGTGTAGCTGTTAAACAAACAAACAAACATGATGTTTTCTGCTGCAATAACAGGTACTTTATGAGTGCTTTGTGTACGTTAGAAGGAGCATACAAGCTACTGGGTAGGTCACCCTGTCTTAGTTTTCCCACTCTCCAGAAGCATGTCTGGATGTCTTGACAAGCTCTGAAGTTTGAAGGTGGCGTTTGGTCTTAGATCAAAATTATTTAGGGTAGTAGAA
This sequence comes from Illadopsis cleaveri, assembly GCA_013399915.1. Taxonomy (NCBI): domain Eukaryota; kingdom Metazoa; phylum Chordata; class Aves; order Passeriformes; family Timaliidae; genus Illadopsis; species Illadopsis cleaveri. The sequence goes on from VXBB01020066.1 coordinate 502,470, forward strand.
TGTAATATGTGGGAAACATAGTAAATGATAACTTCTTTCATAATTTCGAAATACAAACACTAGCAAGTGTCCTAAATGTATGTGGAGTTTTACTGAATTTAAACACCAATTGTCATACCATGATCTGAGTGTCATAGTTCAGTGGTAGAACTTCTTACGACTTATCACAATCACCCTTACCTGTTAGATTCCTCAAGCTGCTAAGCCCTGAGGTCTCTGCCAAAAATGCAGCTAGCCTTGTTTTTCCTTTATGCCTCATAATGGGGTTTTTTCCAAGTTGGTGTTTGTTCTTATGCTGTCTTGGTTACTCCTTGCAGGATCTGTTTCATCTGGAGTGCTCTTTGCTGTCTCCACAAGTTTTTCTGAAGTGCTCTACACAGTTTCATTTTCAGACCGATGGAGGACAGCTGCTTACCCACATCAACTGTTCTACGTCCTTTTTAATTCCATGTCTGCTGGCAGTTGAACTCTTTGAGCTTTACATCCTCTTCACCATGCTCAACAGGCTGTTATTTATATGTCTCAGTTGTGCTCTCAGTCATCTCATCACCACAGTTTCGTAGCTTCACTTAGAAGTCTTTGCATTTTTTCTTAATTTCTATTACACTGTTACAGCTTAAAGTCAAATTCTACCTCATGTTTTTACTTGTTCCAATCAAAGATTGTACTTCAAGTAACAATGTGGAATCTAGATTCCAGAAAGATTAACCAAGATTAACCCTTTCATTGCAAGGGTTATAGTAATAGGCTTCAAAACTTGACCTGTGAGAGGAAATGTCATGTTTGCAGTTTGTTGCTTCAGAGGTGGTTTATCTCTGGTAAGTCACTTCACTTGCATGAGAATGAAAATTGTGCAAGTTTTGTTTGCTAAGTGCTTACAGGAGTCAGCAGAGTTCTGTAAACTGTTGGAAGTCTTTGTGCAGCCTTTCATGGCTAACTGTAACATACTAAATGTATCTCCTGTACGGGGTATTAGCTTCTATCAGTTTAGACAGCTCTTCCAGTCACAGTGCAGGTCCCCAGCCCATCACTGCTTTGCCACTGCTCCAGGGCATTGTGCACCCCAGAGCTTCAGAAAGCAGGATTTCTAAACGTAGGAGGAGTTAGTTGCAGCTTTGCTAAGTGGTCTGTTTATGTTGTGAGCTTTTATTTCAATGTAAGGGAGTTGTGTACAGGAGAGAGGGAGGCCTGTAGCATCTTCTTTCAAATGTAGGGGGGTTTGTTTGCTGAAATGAGGTGGTATCAGATTCTGATGACTGAACAGTCACATCTCAGTGGTGTTAATTTTAGAGGCTTCCCATCAAAATGACAGCACAGACCAAGCTGTTTGAAGCACAACGAGTAGCCCATTTTAGTTAAAGGAACAAAACAATTGTTGCAGAAACAATTCTGAAAAACAATGGTAAAGCTGTCATAAATAAGCTTTTCTGATTATGCTCATCTTTTCACCTGTATTCCTTTAGGTGTCTGCCTAATAGCCTTTCTTCTTTACCATTTCTTCTCCTTCCAGTCTTTCTAATCAAATATCCTATAGCTTTTAGATGAGAAAGATGACAGTCAAACGAGACTTGCATCTCTTGAAGAGTATCTCAAAGACAAACTAATCCTGGATAGTTTTGAAGAGAAACCTCTATATGAAGGTTTGAATATGCTGGTCAGGCAGAATGAATTGGCATTTTATAAAGGACAATGTTTGATTACAAGCATGGGGTTGTGAATACGACTTTCTGGTCGCTGCTGACGCTGTTCATACTAAGGCTGTTTTGATGACTAAAAACCTTATGTTCCATAGGCCTTTTTCACTTGATGCAAACCTTTATAAGTAGTTTAACTGGACTCAAACCATTCAGACTGATTTGAGTTTAGAAAAAACACACTTTTGTCACTATGAAACATACAGTTGTGTTGGCATAATTTAAGCAAGATAATCACCTGTGAAACTTTTGATTTCTCCTCATCACAGTAATAAAGTTTTTCTGAAGTGTATTAGTCAACTTAGTACATTAGAATATTTCAGAACCACAGTACAATATTGTAACTAAAGATTTTATTTTTGAGATAGTTACTCATGGAAAAGCATTTTACTGACTTATAATGTCTCTTCTAGATGAAGAAGGAAATCAAGATGAATCACTGGAGTCAAAGGTGAGGAGATAAGTTTACAGTCGTACTGTTTTACCTGTGGAATGAGAGCAAAGGTCTGAAATTCAGAAAAATAATTTTATTTTAGGTTTTAAGCTTTTCTGTGGCTCTTGCTGTCTCATTAATTTTTTTCTGTGCATCAGAGAAATAAATACTGTGTTACAAGTTAGAAACTTTTTTTTCAAAGACTTAAAAGGGATAGAGGCAATGAGAGCTGATATGTAGCTCAGCTTACTTTGATTCTACTGTTTAAGTTAAAGTCCATTTAGAAACTTCTTAAAAGATATGGTTGATTAAGCCAGCTGCTGCTTCTCAGTTTCAGTCTTCTTAATTATGTGTCTGCTTTCCTTCAGACTTTGTCTGCAGAGGACCAGGTAAAGGATCATTCCACAGGAACTCGAGTGGTAGCAGGTCAGATCTTCCTTGAATCTGGGAAATCAGAATCTCAATCAGAGAATGAAGAGAACTTTCACAGTCAAGAAGAGGAAAAAGAGAATTCACTGGAAGAATTGAACTCTCTAGAAATGTCAAATCTATTAAATAAGGATTTGGAAGAAGCAGAAGTACAGAGTCCAGGTAACTGCTCACAGACTTTTGAACAAGTGACAACATAGATGAATCTGAGTAACTCCAGCATGTGGGTGAACACAGACAGTAATTTTGAACATATGAAATAACTAGTGTCCTAATCTTTCTACAATGGAATGGTAATTGCTGCCTTTTTATTAGAAAGTAGCATCAAAATGTCTTGAAATGTATTGTAATTGAAATGAGTAGTTATTTTCAGATGTGTTTGAAAGAATTTTCCATTTTTCTTATTGTTTCCACCATGCTGGAAAACTTTAACTATCAAATAGAGAAGGCCCTGATTTCTTCAGATAGAAGTCAGTTACAGATCCTGTGCTCTGTGTAAGTACACCAACAAATACAAAGAGAAATTCGCATCAGTCTCTTTCAATCCCCTGGCTGTCTGCCTGGTGAGTCAATTGACAGACAAGGAACAAATAGTAATGTAAAGACAAGCTTCCTGGAACAGCATTGAGAGCCTCAGGTCAACATCTAAATTCCATGTAAACTTCATGAAATTTTTAAATATAGGTAAAACTTTGTCTTGGGCCTAAATTCCCAGGAAATTCTAACCTGGCTTTTTTACTACATAATTGTTTGATTTGCAGTTAGTAGTTGATGATAACTAGATGGCACAGTTGAGTACCTTAACCTATGCAGCAGACTTTTCCTTTTCACTTGTCCATAAAAAATAAATCTTCAATATTACTGAAAAATACAGTTATGTGGTACTAATGATATTTGTCTTCTCAACTCATATTGAAATGTCAAAAAAAAGCAGGAGTATTAAATGAGTTCTCTCATATAATGGCTGAGTGTTTTCTAAGCTGTTTCCTTATTAGAGCAGAACTAATATCAGTTTGTGAAAACTCAGTAATAGGCTTAACTGTTGCTTTTGATGCTGTGTTGTACAGCAAAAAGTATATAAAATCCACTAAATATTTCTCTGCCACAAAACAGCGAGCTAAGTACCATATTTAGTCAGTGCAGTGTATCTCAAAAGTAAACTTTAAGATACTTTAAGTCTCCTCAGGAGCTAAGGTTTTTAACTCTACCTCTCAACATACTGCAAGTTCCTTTCAAAAACCGTAAGTTTAAGTCTTGCACAGTTCTTGGAACATCTTATGAATTAAATAAGCAGTGTGAATGAAGGAATTTTTCATTTAAAAAAGCAATTCTACAAGAAAAGTACACGTTTTCTGTTAGGAGAAAAGAGTGCAAAAGGACAGCTTTACGAGCACTTTAACTGAGCATCTGTCTGAGGTACAGGTGTTATACCTCCAGATGAGCTACTGGTGACAGGACTGCATTGAGGGACAAAAACTTTTCTACAAACACTTTAACTACTCTGTATGGTCATGACATTGTGTGGAACAAAAGTATATTCTGCGAATTTCCATATATCTTTTGTAGGGTATGGAACAAAAAAATCAGTAATTTAGAATTAGTGATAGTAGAGGTTTTAACTTTCTAACAAAGTTGTCCTGCTCTCTTCTGATGAGTGAGGAGATTGTGTGTAAAGAAAATGTTTTTTATTTATTCCTAATTTGTCCATGCTAACAGTTTTTGCTGAAAATTGCTCACAAGTTTATACAGAACTGGCAATTCCTGTTGCATTTATTTTCCTATTTGGAAGAATCTTACAGTAATATTGCCAATACTTACAAGTAATGTATGTTTGGGTTTCCTGCAGCATAAACTATGAAACAAGACATAAGTAAATTAGGACAAAATATAATGAAATACTACGTATTTTATTCAGAGATAATAAAGAGGTAAATTGCTTCTGGAGCATTTGGTTTGACAAAAGCTTATTTATCTTCTGGGTAAATTGTTTGCCTCACTTAGTATTTATCAGTGTCTAAGTGTGTAAATAACTGTCGTGAGCTTTTTGACCTGTGATTGCATTGCTGTGTTGCTCTTGGGATTAGTCTTTAGTTAGTTAATTAGCTATTGTCTGGGAGCAAATAATTAGTTAAATATTTGGGTTAAATAATTAGTTATTATCTGGAAGCAAAAACAGCATTATGGTTGAATTTAGAATTAAAAAAATGCAAAGGGGAGCATTGGGGCAGAGTAACTTCATAACTTTAGTATGCAGCTACATCTCATGCAGAGCACTGTGTAAAACTGCTTTCCACCCAGGAGACAAGGTACAAAACAATGGAAGTAAAACCATTAGTTCTCAAGTAGTGCTGATATCCTGGACTTGGAGGTTTTTAAATGACAGTGATTAGAGGTCCCATAAGTTGTAGTTACATGAGCCCTTACCAGGAGTTTGTATATTACTTTGTAGTTAACAAATGTCTGAAATTATTCTAGGCTAATTGCATCTTACCACATTATTTTTGAGTGCAGTTACTGAAAATTACAGTTTTTCTCTTGTGATACAATTAAGTTGGAGTGATGTGGTGGAACCTGTGTCAAGGCATCCAGTTATGAAGAGCAGTTTGAACAGGTCCAACTATACCTGAAGACTTTATTTTGCTTCAAAAAATCAACGTGTAATATTTAAATTAGTATAGTCTTTAGGCCTTTCAATTATACACCCTCAAAAAAAGAAATAATTTTCTCTGTAACTACAAAAATTACGAAGTCAACTTGAAGAAATTCTATAATTGACTTTGTCAATTGCATGATTTTGCAAATGTTTTCAAATGAAGCTGAACTCAGCTCTTGGATTTAGCTTAGTGAAAGAGGAAAACTTTTATAAAAGTCTAATTGAAATAATTCCATCTTCAAAGCCTAGAGAATTCTTAGTCTTCATAGAAGATTGACTTTATTTTAAAATGTTGTGATATTGGAGTCAGTAACCTTTGAAGTTTTAGTGCATGGGAAGTGATAAATGGTGCTGTTCAAAGCCATTTTGAATGCAACTAAATATATTGGCAAAATGAAATAATGATTTTAATCTAAATATTTTCAAGAGTAGAAAATTACTGAACTCATAGTGATGAGAATCCTTTCATCTACATCGTAGTGATTTCACTTAAGTTTTTCCATATATTTGTATGTTGCAGTGTACTCCCTGCTGATACTGCAGTACTTTCAATATAGCATTTTGTGATGTGTGGTGTTATGTTGTGACTGTGTCCAACCCTGGGGCTCAAATGAGTGTGCTCTGGAATGCACTTCAACCATGCATTACAAGGTTTTTTACAGAGAAAGAGAAAGTTCAAGGAAAGACTATTTATTTTGGTAGGCAATAAAAATGTAACTGAGATTTGCCTTCTCCAGTCAAAATGATACTTTCTTTGCTTAGAGCTAAGAATATAAGAAACCACATATTTCAGCTTCATTTCATAATTAAAACTAAGAATTATATTTTTCAAGTGCTATTTAGAAAAACTGCTTTTCCAAGCTTTTGTAAATTACAATTTACAGAAAACTTGATTAATTGTAGTTCATAGAAATTAAAACCCACATAGGAGCACTTTTCTGTATGTAATATATGATTTTAATTTGGGAATCAAGGAGAGTAGTCTAATAGCTGTGTGTGTGTTTTCAGTTTTGACAGCTATTGGAGGCACTGCAGATGGGGAACCTTGCCACTTTCCGTTTTTGTTTATGGAGAAGGAATATGCAGAGTGCACTGCCGATGGGAGGGAAGATGGCAGGCTTTGGTGTGCAACGACCTATGATTACAAGAAAGATCAAAAGTGGGGCTTCTGTGAATGTAAGCAACCTTTGGCTTGTTCTTGTTCATGGAATGCTTTTTTAGGCTGATGTTTTCAGTCCTCTTAACAGTCTTTATTTCAGGATGTAGAAGTCACTGGCCACTTCATACCACAACAAACAAGTAATTATAAAGGCAAAGTTTTCGTGGTGGAAGAAGTTTTAAAAAATGCCAGTGCCCAGACCTGATTTGGAAATCTTTCAGGGAAGGCATCTATAAAACTGTTTGAGGCTGTAGGAGGGTGGAGGTTTGACCGTGTTGGCCATTATATTTACTGATTTGTTGCACAGAGCCAACCCTTCTCTAGGAAATGTCCTTCTGAAGGAGGAACTGCAAGCTTGCTTTTGAGCAATGAATGAAAAGATCATTTTGTCAGCAAACTTGTACATGAGAGACCTCACACAAGAAAAAATCATGTATTAATATGTCAAACACATCCATTAGACAGCCTTTTGTAATCACTTAGTTTGTTTATTGGTGTTCAAAAACATGTTTCTGGCTGTACTTACCCTTTAGAACCAATAGGAATTTTGAGAGGATAGTCTTGAGTGTATAATTGGAGCTCTTTATGTACACTTTTATTTTTTTTAGCTGAAGAGCAGTCTAATAAGAGAAGACAGATGCAAGAAGCTGAGGATGTTTATCAGATTGGAATGAAAATCCTTAATGAAAGCAGTAAAAAGGCTCAGAAGAAAGTGTAAGTATACCTCATCCACCCCCACAGAAGGAGGATGATATGGCTGGTCACTCTTTCTTAACAAAAAGTACTTGAATGAGCTGCCCTGAGATTTTGAGCTTTATTGGACTCAGCATCAAACTGTGCAGTGATAAAAGGTAGATAGTAAATTCAGGGTAATTAGAAAAACAAATTTATTCCTGCATTCCTTTGAATGCAGTAAAAATTGTGTAAGATTCATTTTGAAGAGTAGGTGTCATCAAAACATTGACCTAATGCAAGATGATTCTGCAGTTCTCTAGCCCCAGTTTATATGTGGCTACTGCCCAGGAAAAAAACTGAGAAAGCGATACGAGATAATTGCCCTTTTTCAGATGTTTCTTACAGTCTGGTTCTCATTCTGCTTCAAAGACAAAGTGGGAAAAATTGACATTTCTTGTCCTGCTCTGTTTTTTCTCCTGCTTTCTGATGGTTTTAGTCACCATAAAAATAGCATTAAACTTAAGCTCAACAAGTCATTAAAATTCTAATAATGAATGTTGTTAGAAATGCTTGTAGACAGCACAAAAAATAAGAAATTAGTGTTCTGTTTAGTCTTGTCTCGACTTTCTCTTCTGTATGTATCCAATTACTGATTAAATAGCTGTGGACTTACCACTATAATTCAGAATTGCTTTGTTAATTTAGATCCTCCTATTCATGTTGGCAACTTCCTCAGTAAGTGGTGACTTCTTCTGATTAATATGTGAGGACTATTACTATTTGTTTGTGGAAATAAGTGTATTTCTACTTTGTATCAGGGAAAATGAGGCACATCTAAGGTTATCTGCACCTTGGCAAAGACAAAGGGAGGCAATGTCTGTTGGATTCTGAGTAGTATTTTTTAGTATAAAATAGTGTAAGAATTCTAAAGGAATATTAGGTTTTAGTTTGCTTGTACACCTGACACTTTCCTAGAAGATGAAGCTCTGTGAGGAACCAGGTGTGCCTGTGTCTGTCCTAAAGAGCAAGCCTGAGAACAGAAAGGAGGGAGAGGTAAATTAAAATCTTGAAGTGCTATTGAAGATCCCTGAGGCTAAGCTGAAGCAGCCTTGCTGATACTGTGTAACATATGTAAGGTTAGGGCGGGTTTAATTGCTGTGAAACCAGCTGCTGTGAAATTACTTTGAAGTAATTTTTTACATTCTGATACTGAAATAGAAAGAGGAGTTTCCAGAGATCCCCCTGATTGTTAGCATGACTTTTTCAGCACAAAATTGGTCATATATTCAGCCCAGGGCTTGATGTTTTCACTGGAGTGGTTTTGTACCCAAATTGTAGAGACTCCATTGTCTTTTTCAGGCTGCTTCTTTTTACTGTGATACACAAGACTGTTACAGAAGTGGTTCTACTGGATACCTAGTACAGAACTAAAAATTGTTGCTACAAAAATATGATCATTTGACCTTAAATTTCTTGTATGTCTTAAAGGAGAAGAAATGCACGCTGCTTTGCTTATGGAATAGAGCAAACATTAAAATTCAGCTTGTCCATTAACTAAATCATGAGTTATTGCTTATGTTGATGATTTGTAGCTGGAACAAATGACTGTAGGCAGATGTGTTTTTAGAAAATAAAGACTAAAACAGAGAAACAAAACCCCTCTCCAGATTCTTCAGGTTTATGAATGGAATTTGCTACTTTGCTTCAAGTTGACAAAGAAATTGTTTTCTCTTAAGTGCATATCAGTATCTTCTGAAAGCAGCCGACATGAATCATACCAAGGCTATGGAGAAAGTGTCTTATGCTTTGTTGTTTGGGGATTACCTGAAGCAGAACATCCAGTCATCAAAAGAGCTATTTGAAAAACTAACAGAAGAAGGTTCTCCTAAAGGACAAATGGTATGTATGTCCTTAGATTCGTTTCTCCTAAAGGACAAATGGTATGTATGTCCTTAGATTCTACAGATGCTTCTGTAGGTTTGTAAATGGTTTATAGATTTTACTTCCTCTAGGGTGCTTTTCTAGATGGCACCTGCACCCTAGGAGTAAACACAAACATATCTTCTGTTTGAGTTTTTAAAAAATGTTTAACTTCTAGGAATATGGGATGGTGGTGGTCCTCTATTTTATTTTTTTTCCTGTTATATGACTGACAATATTGGATGTATAAGTTAAAAAACCAGGTAGATCTAGGTGTCTCCAGCCAACAAACTGTCTGAAACTGGATACTTCTTATGGGTTTTTTGTGCAATGTTGTGGCTTTTCATTTGCAGTTTTATCTGAGATGACACCAATTTATAATGTAGGAAATAAAAACTCCTAGGAAACTTGGCATGTATTTAGTAGATTGGGACTTGCTTTGTCCCTGTGCCTTTGAACACAGAATTACTCATACTTACTATTACATAATGTCATAAAATATGGGTGTTATTGATTTTAATGTCTCTGTATCTGCATATACCTGTTGTTTAGTTCTTGCTTGTTTTGGAAGTGTCAGCTTCTTAAGGAGCTGTGAACTTTCTTCTCTTTGGCTACCAAATCTCCAGCTGTTCCTGTTTAATGGTGGAGTACTGATTTACCATAGAAAGCAGGAACATGTTTTCTCTAGAGACTTATCTCTCAATGATGACCTTGATGTCTACTGATCTAGAATTCAATACTGTCTGCATGAGAATTTTTGTGTATGCTTTCAGATTGCCTAGAATAGTCTTAGAATACTGTGAAATATAGACAACTTTACATGTACACTATCTTCAGTGCTACTTGTTTCTATTCTGAGCCATCAGCTGTAACAGGTGTGATAGGTAGAGCAATAACTATGTAAATCTTAAGAACAAAAATAACTTCTGAAAGAACCTCAGCTCAGTGCATTCTGATCGTTTATATTTATAGTCACAGTTGCAAGTAACCAGGAGCAGAACAGATGCAAAACTGTAAATTCATAGGGTCTGTGAATCAAACATTACGAGTCTTCTTTGCAAGGCCGTGGTTCACAGATGCTTACACTGGTGTTTGAGGCAAACTGGGTACATGAATAACCTGACAGATACTGCTTAGCTTCACTTGAGGGTCTTTAAACTGGGATACTTTCACTGTTTTGGACCTTTGGATCTACACTTGATATTCAGGGAAGTAGTAGTTTGTTCCTTGCATTTGATTCACTTGTCTGAATTCTGATGAAACACTAATTAATGTTAGCATCCTAAGCAACTGAATAATTTAGAAAATTTGTACTCTGAAAGGGGTAGGGAAGAGCATAGATTCAGGCAGCACCAAACTGAAGGTAGAGCTTGGCGTAGTCTTTGCAACTTTGAATCTTTATGCCTATGTATTCCAGGAAAACTGATTCTTGGTTTTTTAAAAGTTGTGCTGACAAACTTTATTTTATTTCTAGGCTCTTGGATTTCTATATGCATCTGGCCTAGGAGTCAATTCTAGTCAAGCTAAGGTAATTCAGAAATTTTCAGTGTGTGGTCTTGTATTTTCTCTTGGGGGCCGATGTTAAATAACCAATGATTTTGTTTTAAGGCCCTGGTGTATTACACTTTTGGAGCTTTAGGAGGAAATCTGATCGCTCATATGATCTTGGTAAGTAAGATGGTTAATAACTTTAAATATGCAAAAGTGGTTTTTTACTCTTATGTTTTCAGTGTTAAGATTTTCTTTTGTATGAATACCCTCTCCATGCAATCATTTTGCATGCATTGGGTGGGTAGTAGTATCTTCCCCATTATTAATTTTTAATTCAAGGATGAGTCTGCTCATTTTAAGCTCATTTTACATCTCTTGACTTAAATCAGAATTGTCAGACTTAAAATTTTTGTAATCTAATGAGAACAATGAAAGAGATCTTTACAGAAATTGCTGTTTTAATCAGTATTGTGAGATTTAAGATAAAGTGCAGTATGTAAATAAAAGGCTTTACATGTTCATCCTTAAGCATCATTCTGCTTATTTGCTTTTTCTTGAGTAATACCCAAACTCTACTGGCCACGTTTAATAGTGTCAGTTGTTGGTTTTTTGTGTAGCTACAATGGACTTGTGGCCTTTGTCCAGCCTATTGTCTCGTCAAGTCTTGATCAAGTAATGTGAAAAAAGTTGGTAACATGGCAAGCAGTATGTTCTCAAGTAACTGATAGTCCCATGTTTACATCATTTCCTTTCTAGGGTTACCGGTACTGGGCTGGGATAGGAGTCCTTCAGAGTTGTGAATCTGCTCTCACTCACTACCGACTTGTAGCTAATCACGGTAAAAGCTTTTTGCTGGGGTAACATTCTTGACTTTGTGTACTTCTGTATCATTCAACTCGAAGACACTAAAGTACTCCCAACACTAATAGGATTAATAGAGAATTCCTGCTGTTAATCAAGTTATCCATTTGGCTCTGCATTATGATATGCTATTTTTATCTCTATTGAAATGGCTTAGAGGGTATCAAAGTAATTAATTCTCTCTTGAGTTAACAGCTTGAAGCTTTGTAGGCATCTGGTTTTACTAAGTTGTGATGTAACTTCTGCATTGAAAAAACCTGTCTGAAAATTTATCTCATCTGTTTTCCAGTTGCTAGTGACATTTCCTTGACTGGTGGGACAGTGGTTCAGCGAATTCGCTTAGCAGATGAAGTAGAAAATCCGGGAATGGCAAGTGGGATGCTAGAAGAAGACTTGATCCAGTATTACCAATTTTTAGCAGAGAAGGGAGATGTACAAGCACAGGTAAATTCAGTTCCTCTGATGGCATTCAGACATTTTCAAGAATTACAGAACAGCTTTATAAAATATACAAAGACTTTGGAGCTTTAGTGTTCTCTTCATCCAGAATCAACCTGTTTGCTATTTCCTCATTAGTTTTTATGTGAAGAGACTTAGATTTTAGTGTGTTTAAGGTAGAATTTGGACAGAAAATGCAATATTTTTTTTTAATAAGTCCAAAACATTACAAGTTTAGCATCTTGGGAATGAGACTTGGCTTTCACTAGAAACCAAGCAGACTATTTCAAGGATAGATTCAGTTGTAGAGGAAGGCTAGATAAAAAACTAGCCTTGACAAGGGATTTCAGTTTCTCACTGCTCCTGCTCTTGCGTGACTTCTGCGTGCTGCAGGCTCGACCTCTTCTACACACAGTGCAGGAGGGGAGGATGCTGATAGAGGCAAATTGTCCCAAGCCAACTTGGCCATGTATGACTTAAGACTTAGGTAGGCAGGATTCAAATGAACAGTTGTTACTTTATATCTAGGATAGTATGTTGCTTCTATCCAGGATTAATTTCCATTTAGGCTAGTGTGAAAAAGTAGGATAGTACTGTAGTTATTGAAGCAAATGTGTACCTTCAAACTTTGTGACATCTTTAACTCTGATATTGTCTATCTTTGTGCATGTAATTAGCTCACTCATATCTGTATTGCTAGAAAAAAGAAGTCCTAAGGGAAAAGTGATTTACTTGCAATGTAAAATTTATTTTTAGGTTGGCCTTGGACAGTTGCACTTGCATGGGGGAAGAGGAGTAGAGCAAAATCATCAGGTACCTTGTCTCTCTATCTCTGATGTACATTGCTCTTAGGCAGAGGGGGAGAAAGTATAACTGAGAAAACAGTGATGCCAAAGTGTGTAAGTACCACTGTATGGTGTGTAAAAATTTCAATAGCCTTGTTCAGTAAAACTTAATATTTGTGTGATTAGAAGATGGAACTGATTTTTTACATAGTAGTTTAAGACTAACCATCTTAGAAACGAGAATGTCAAAAATAAAAACTGTTTTTATCAAGTAGTACTGGAGCTGGCTGAGCTTTTGTAAATGTGGTACAATCTTCATGATGCAGTGGGCATGCATTAGTGATGACAGTGTAGTTTGTGGCTTGCAAGAATATTTTGCTTCTACAGACAAAACACTGCAATTCCAAATACTAAAGATATTATGTGTGCGTAGAAAATAGAATTTCTGCTGATGTAAGCCAAGCTAGCCACCTTGCTTATACGAGTTAAAATAGCTAACCTCATCTTGAAGTATGTATTGAAAAAATGGAGAGCTAAGGATGTGCAGTCCTGAGGATTATTTCATCCAATAAAGTAATTATCTAACAAATTATTTATTGGTCATCATATTTAAAATACCTCAAAATGACTGCTTCAGGAGAGTTCAGAGGTGGTAGTGAGTGGTCAGAAGAAATACAGAAAATACAGAAATTTACAAATTCTATGTAAAAGTAGAAGAGGAATTGGCAAATCTCATCTATTCCAAACAGGGTTTGATGGTACGCTAAGAAAGTAAGATTTACCTGTGTAGCTAGTGCATAGTAACAGTTGCCGTTTGTTGGTTTTTCCCCTTCTGGTTTTTGGAATACACTGGTTAGAGGAATTGCTGCTTAATATTGCAGTTATGTAAGTAAAGAACCCTGTCACATATATTAAATTAGGTGGGATTGGTAACTTTTATTCCCAGAACCTGGTAACTTGCCGAATAAATTTACCTGCCTCTACTCCATTTGAAAGAAAAGTTTCTCAAATCATAGTGATGGTGGTTAAAACACTTGTTCTCTACAGCGAGCATTTGAATACTTCAATCAAGCAGCTAATGCTGGCAATTCCCATGCTATGGCTTTTCTAGGAAAGGTAAGATATAAACACTCTCAAAAGTAAGAAAACTGTCTTGCAATTAAAAATAGCAAATGTTTCCTACTTTCTGATATCAGGCATTCTAAAATTTGAATTCTGGAATCTAAGTATTGCCGTTTAGCTCCTGTTTTGAATTTTTCTGCAAGATTTGAGTGTTGTAGTCTGTTGTCTTGTCTAAGTTTTCCTTTACGTTAGGGATTTTTAGGGTTTTTTTCATTAGTGCTTGAACTGAAATCAAATCATTAAATATCTAAGTGTCCTTTTTCTGTGATGGAATTCAAAACTCTGAATAGGCAACCATTCTTTTCCACACAGTATATGGGGAAAAGCTAGGCTTCTCAAAACTTTGCCCAGCAGGAAATACTAAGTTGGGAAAGGAAATGGGAAGGAAATTCTTCCAATTTCATTCTGTGTAGAGAATTGAGGCATCTGAGTCAGAATTGCCAATAGGTCTGTACTTGCTTTGCACTAAAGCCTGAATCTATCTGCAGAGTAGGCCGTTGTTTCAGTTATCTCAGAATGAAGGCCTTTGTGTCTAGGGGCAAATCTTACCTGACCAATGTGGTTGTCTTCTGTGATGGAGTGAAAACAATTGTCAACAAGGGAAGAATGTCTGATATCAGCTATCTAAACTTCTGTGAGGCCTTTGGCATGGTCCCATACAACATCCTTGTCTTCAGATTGGAGAGATATGGATTTGAAGGGTGGAATATCTGGGGGATAAGGAATTGGCTGGATGGATATCATTAGAGAGTTGTGATTAATGGCTTTATGTCCAGGTGGAGGCTGGTGACAAGTGGAGTCCCTCAGGGCTCTGTCTTGGGACTGGTACTCTCTTGTATCTTTACCAGTGGCACAGACAGTGAGATGGAGTGCAGCCTCAGCAAGTTTGCAGATGACACCAAGCTGAGCAGTGCAGTGGCAACAGAAGGATGGGATGCCATCCAAAGGGGCAAAACTGAGATGTGGACCCATGAGAACCTCATGCTGTTCAACAGGTGCAAATGAGAGGGCTGCACCTGGACAAATATGAGGGCAGACTGGGATATGAACTCATTGAGAGCCTTGCAAAGGACTTGGAGGATCTCATGGGTGAAAAGCTGCATGTGACCCAGCAGCGTGCACTTGCAGCCCAAAAAGCAAACAGCATCCTGGCCTGCATCAAAAGAGGAGTGGCCAACAGGTTGAGGGAGGTGATTCTTCCCCTCTACTCTGCCTTCATGAGGCCCCCACCTGGAGTACTGTGTCCAGGTGTGCAGTCCTCAGCACTGCAGGGCATGGACCTGTTGGAATGGGTACAGAGGAGGGCCATCAACATGATCAGAGGCATATGGAGGACTTTCCCAATGCAGGCAGGCTGAGACAGCTGGAGTTCCTCAGTCTGGGGAAGGCTCCAGGGAGACCTCATTGCCACCTTCCAATACCTAAAGGAGTCTTACAAAAAAGAGGGAGAGCAACCTTTTGCACAACAGATAGTGATAGGACAAGGGGGAATGGTTTTAAACTAAATGAGAGATTTAGGATAAATGTTAGGCTGAAGTTCTTTATTCGGAGGGTGGTGAGGCAGTGGAACAGGTTGCCCAGAGAAGTTGTGGGTGTCCCATCCCTGGAAATGCTCAAGGCCAGGCTGGTTTGGGCCCTGAGCAACCTGGTCTAGTGGCTAAGATCCCTGCCCATGGCATGGTAGTTGAATCTAGATGATCTTTAACCCAATCTGTTCTATGATTTTTAATTTAAAACATAATTGACAGACTGCTGGCAGTAATGATAATGCATTACCGCTTAGAAAGGTATTTAGGCCACTTGTCTGAGATCTGGGTTGCAGACTATGTAAAGCCTGTGAGGAGCTAAATCCTTATTTACTCCATTTGAGTACCTTCTAAGGTTAGGCTACAATAAGCACCAGCTCTAGCTCATCTGTTTCAGGCTGTCATTGTAGTACAGGATGCAAAATTAATGTCCTTAAAGCCTAAATAAATAACATAATGTGCTGTTCAAGGCACTGACAGAAGAAATTGCAGTTCCTGCTTTCTCTATTGGTTGAGTGTTTTGCTAATTATTACTGAAGTGAACTGTGTTTAGTAACCGATTTATGTTTTGTTTTTGCTAAGTATTTTGACTGCCAATACAGTTTGATTTGCACTGGCCTCAGATTTTTACCTGATTGCACTTTGGTAGAAATTAAAAATGAAGGATATTGTCATGAAAAAAATTTAATTTTATGGGCAGTTCATGTTCCATTAGAAAGTTAAATCCTTTGAATTTTACAGCAGATACATGTATTTTCTGCTTCTGGACAAGTTTTAATGATTATTTAGTAATGCAGTAGTAAGAATAATCTAAGTTCCACCCTCTCAGTGTGTAAGGTGAAAATGCTTCATGGTCTACATGCTAAACTGACTACTTTGGATGTTCTTCAGTAATGGCTTTCTCTTTCAGATGTACTCAGAAGGAAGTGATGTTGTACCTCAGAGTAATGAAACAGCCCTTCAGTATTTCAAGAAAGCTGCTGATATGGTATGATTATCTGTAAGGTGGAACTACAGATGTGCACTAAGAAGTTGATTAGCTCTGAAATGCTGCAAATGCTTCATGTGCTCTTCCATGTGCACATACCTACTCCCAGCTTCTGTCCCAGATTAATTAGCCCATAATCCTGCTTGCCCAAGATGTCAAAAACTGCTCTGGCCATGGTGCTTCATGAAGTTGTGTTCAGCATTAGGAGTCTTTAACTCTCAGCAATAGTTTAACTCTATTTTCTCAATGTGATATAATGTCCACCTAAATAGTCTGCAATTCTGTGAAGTGCTAGTGTTTATTAATTTGAAGTTGTCTTGTCACAGGCATTTACAGTGCTTCTGTTTTGTGAGTTTATAATAGTTTTATACCTCTCGTGTTATTGGACTGTTTGCTTTTTGGGATGATGTTTTTTGATCCTGTTAATCCTTTATCTCTGTCTTTGACCTGTGCCTTATGGTAGTGTTTATACAGTTAAAGCATGAGTAGTCTTCCAGGAAGGGTGTTTAGCATGTGAAACACAGTAGATTAAGTTCTGAAGGGACTGTTGTAAGATAACTGCCATCATGGTTCTTATATTCCACAATCAGAATGCTGTTCCACTCTCTGTGCAACAGTGAGGATTTCTCAATGAGGTCATTCCCTGCATTCAGTGAAACTTTCTGATGTGTCCCAATGCCTGTCCTGGCACTGGATGAGTGCCATAGTGCCTGCTTTTGCAGGGGCAGTGGTTAGTAATGTAACCCACAGGACAGCCACCATTCTACGCTTAACACAGTTTCTTAGAGTTCCTGGAGTTGTTTTGGGAGTTTCTGTAGCGCCCAAAACGTTTTGAAGTTGGAAAAACTAAAGATAAGTAAGCTATTAATGCCTCATCTTTCTAAGGTTATGGGTTCTACATATTGTATGACACTGTAAAAGTACACGGTAGACTTTCATAACTAATATTGAAAGTTTTTTCCCTGTTCATCAACTGTGTAATTACTGAATAAAAATTACTGTAAATGCTGTTTTCTCCCTAAATAACTATTACTAGGAGAAAAAAATGAATCTCTCATGAATACTATATGTTTCAATGATGTTAAAGACATACAGATTTGAAAGATGTAGGTGTAGGTTTTTGCCTTTCTTTGCAGAAATGTTTTTCTGTGTTTTCAGGGTAATCCAGTTGGACAGAGTGGATTAGGAATGGCTTACCTCTATGGAAGAGGTGTTCCAGTGGTAAGCTTTTGACAGTCATCTTTCTAATCGTAGGCAATTGTGTGACATTTGTTGTCAACAGATTTTTTTTTTTCTCTGAAAGGAAGTACTGTAGAAGGCTTAATTGGGAAGATTTGTGTTACACTGAAAATTCCTTGAGGAGATCTGTAATGTAAAAAAAATGCACTATGGAATTAGCAGCTGTTAAAGAAACATCCTGATTTTTCTTCTCAAAAGTTTGAACCTGTTGCTTAAGCTATTAGAAATGCACAGAAGTGTACATTTTAGCAGGAGATTTGAGCTTGTCTATCATTTTCTTGTGAAATAAAGCAAATCCTAGCTGTCCCCATTTTGTGTCTCTTGTGGGAGTGGAGGAACACTTTGAAACTTTTAATTAGTTCATTTGCTTTGTTGCTTTTCCCACAGGAAGGTTTCTTGTCGAATGTTTTATATTTAGCTGTGCAAACAGATACTCAAAAGTTGAATTAGCCCAGAGTTGAGGAAATAAGTAAGTGTTCTAGAAACAGAACAGAGCTTCCATTCTGTTAAGCATAACTGTTCCTAGCAATGGTGTGTGGATGCCAGCTTTGAGATAGCTGCAGAGTTGCAACAGGCCAAATATCATTGTAGTCTTTCATTTTTTGCTTCCAGATTTTGAACAGGGGAATATTTTCACTGGAAAATCTTGCTGTAATTTTTCTGTAAAACATCTGTCCTTTCATATATGCACATGCATATTTTCTCTCTTAAACTTTGGTGTATTGCAAGGCTTTAATGACTGGACCAAATCTTCCTGCAGAACTATGAGCTAGCACTGAAGTATTTCCAGAAGGCTGCAGAACAGGGATGGGTTGATGGACAGCTTCAACTAGGTTCCATGTATTACAGTAAGTGACATCAAAACCATTTGCAGGTCTCAGCACCTGCCCTTTCAGTCTCTGTTCACTAGGTGGCATTAGAAGTGTGCATACACTGCATGTGGAATGGGCTTACTACATTGAACTTGTATTTCATTCAGGGTTTTCCTAACATTTTCACAATGCTTTTCTAGAGTAATTTTAAAGAGTAGGTGTACTGTATTTCATACAATGCTGCTTTTGAAGAGGAATGAATAGCAATGATTTAATCTTTCTTTTAGATGGCATTGGAGTCAAGAAAGACTATAAACAAGCTTTGAAATATTTTAATCTGGCCTCCCAGGGTGGCCACATTCTGGCTTTTTATAATCTGGCTCAGATGCATGCTACTGGCACTGGAGTGATGCGCTCCTGTCATACTGCTGTTGAGGTAAGGTCACCCATTTGTAAAGATCAATAATACTGACTTGCAAGAGATTAGAAGCTATAACCACATCAGCCTGTATTGAATGATTCCAGCAGTGACTGCGAAGTCAAGGCTATCAAAAGGGAAAGTGATATATTAACAAACTTGTTTGTATTTCATGAGAAAAATCTTTGGCTATTATGTTATGTCAGATTTGTCTTTCCTTTATTAACTTCAAATAAAATCAAAAGAATAATACAAAGTAAGCAACAGTAACTTATAAGTACCAAATTCTTTTATACTTCTAATTAAGTGTAACAAAACTAAGATACTAAATAATTTCGAGTAAACATCTGAATCTTACTAGTTACTACCTTTACTTACTAAGAATCTTACAAGTTACAAAGCATCTATCTGTTTAGCAACTTGTATCTTAAAGTAAGCCTGTCTTAAACAGTGGAATTTGCTTGTGGTGTTTTTCATGTGAAATATAAATATTTTGAATAGGCATCAAAATGTTCAAGTGTTACTTTTTGCAAAACCTAATTTTTTTAAGTTCCTGACAACCAGTATCCCCCTTCATTTTTTCTCTGCAGTTGTTCAAGAATGTATGTGAACGGGGGCGTTGGTCTGAAAGACTGATGACTGCCTACAACAGCTATAAAGATGGTGATTCAAATTCTGCTGTGGTTCAGTATCTTCTTCTGGCAGAACAAGGCTATGAAGTTGCGCAAAGCAATGCTGCTTTCATACTTGATCAGAGTAAGAATCTGAGTATGTACTGAAAAGGGTTTTTCTGGAGGTGGCATGTTGGAACTTAGATGAAGTTCTTGTCCTCTTTCCTGCTCTTCACACTGGAAAGTAATCAGTTTTCATTTTCACTTCTAAGAATGCCTTTGTAGACTAAAAGTTAAAATACATTTAATTTCTGACTTAGGGATTTTAAAATAGCATAGGCAAAGAGTCTTTAGAAACTTGCACAGTGCAAAAAATTCTCTTCCTTGGATTTCCTAAGCACAATTCTAGAAATAGGAATTGCATTTGGTTTACCTTTGACCTATACTATGGATGGAAGTCTCAGTGTCCTTTGTTCTTTCTCTTGTAATGCATTTTCTCAGCACCTTCTTCTTTGTGTGACTTTACTGATGCTACTCTTGAAGCAAGGGTAAGGAGCTGGGCAGTCTTAGATTTGAAAAAACACTTGTCCCATGTGTCTTACTGGAACTGGATGGCTAGAACTTGGATTTATTAGAGTTTGAAGTCATTGGGAGACAATGGAAGTACAATGGCAAATCTTTCTAGAAACTGCAAAACCCAGTATTTTAAACTTTCTCCATACCAAATTTAGGTCTCATTGCCAGCTTTTTATCTTAGTATTGAAAGCACCTGTTGGTAGCTGATGGGCTAATCTGACATCTTCATTTCCAGTTAATGTTTTCAAAGGTGTCTGAGTGAATCATTTTTAGATAAGGTACAGTAATGACACTCTTGGCTGGAAGTGCATGCTTGCAAAGACATAGCATTTTTTCTTGAGTTAAAACTCTGATTGTCTTTACTCAGATATATCTGCATCTCAACTGGAGATTGATTTAAAATTACTTTATATGTTTTAGACAGAAAATCTTTGTGTCAGCTGTGGGATAGTACAGCTGAAACAATAATTACACTAGAAGTTCAAGTTATAAATCCTTTGAATTATCTGAACTCTGATAGTTATGAACCTTCAAACTGCGAGATGAAAAACTTCTGAAGTAGCCGAAACACTGCTGTGCAAAAGAGACACTGTAGTCTCTGGCTGGTTAAGGAGTTTAAGCCTTTGTTTTACCTGACTTGTCCTGGGTTTCAGAAGGCCAAACTATAACAGGTTTTTCAACCTTGTATTTGTCAAAGTCCAAATTATGTGCTCTTAAGACTTGCATTTTCTGTTATTCCTCAAATATGCGTTAGAATCTCCTACAGCTGGAGTGGGAGAGATGTTTGGTAAGCCATTATTCAGGGTGAAATTATATAGTTGGTTCTGAGCTCTCTTATGTGGGCAGATAAATGGAAAGGCCATATAAATGAAAGGGGTTTTTATAAGTTTCAGATGGGTTGAATCTTGCTTAATAACACGGATTGTTTCAAGTTTTTAACTTATTTCAGCAGACTGAAGATAAGCAGGGTTTTTTTGTGGTCATGTGTGCATATACCATGGTTCTATTTAACTAGATTATTTTCTTCTTTAGAAGAAGCTAGCATAGTAGGAGAAAATGAAACCTATCCTCGAGCTTTGCTTCACTGGAACAGAGCAGCTTCTCAAGGTATGTCTGTACCTCACAACTCCAATCAGTTTATTTTTATGTTGAGGAATACATTCAGTGTAGGTTTGCAGCTGCAGTGTGAGCTGCAGGTTGAACTCTGGGTGGGAGGACTTCTTCGCAAGGGGCCATGAACTGCCCACCCTTTGCATCACAAAGGGCATGGGGACCTGTCCGGTGAGAGACACAATAGGAGCCAAGGACCCCAGACTTAAGTATGAACAGGCTGTGAGGATGTAATAGCCCAGGGATCCCTTTGTTTGGGATTTCTCCTCGGAAATACAAGCTCAAGCTGTTTTTTGTGTTACTGTGCCATTATTAAATTGTTTAAAAGATTCAGGCATCTGAAAGACTGCTTTGGAAACCCAGGATCAAACCAGTAAGGAAAGCTTGTCTGTGAGTGTGGCACAAGTAGGGAGTCAAGCGTCCATCAGCCCCTGCAGCCACCCACTGCAAAGGGAGAAGGTGGTTCAGTCCCTGCAGTAACAGTCTGTACTGGTGGGAGTGTGATGGCCTGAGTGCCTCCCAAATGGTCAGACAGGAAGGTTTCCTTAACATTTAGTAGAGCCATTAATATGCAATATGTGTTTTGCCACGAAACATGTAAAGAGGGAAAGTTTACCTCCTGTTCAAGAGAAGTTGTATCTCAGGTAGGGTAATTGGCATTCTTTGTTCTATTGTTAGCTATAGTGTCATTACAATATCCTTGCAAGTCTGAGCCTTTCTGTGATTCTGAAGACTAAAAGGACTAAAATACAAATGTACTGTGTGTTTCTTTTGCTGTTCCATATGGAATTGTAGAGCAGTGTTAAACAACATCAGTAATGTTTACACTGACTTTTCTAAAAATATATCTGCTTGGAAAAATAGATTGGAAATCCTTAAGAGTAATTTGTTACTTTTCATCATTTATAAGAAATACAATTTCCTATTCAAAGTAAGCCAAGTCCAGTGATGAAGAATGCAGCCTTGATGTCCAAACAACACAAACTCTGGTGCTTGTGATCCTACCTTAAAATAAGCAAAAAGTGAACTTAATGATGAAATATCTTGAGGTATCTAACTTCCAAATGGATGCATCTACACTAATATCTATCTACTAATTTTTGACTGTAGAGCAAGAGTACCATGCAAATTCAGACTTGCCAGGCTTTTAGTTGAAAGTTAAGAAATTGAGATGATGACATGGATGATCAGACACTATTTTTCAAGTTTCCAGGGTCACTGCTTTTAAAATAGAAGTGGAATCCTTTAAATGCCGTATAGCAAATGAAAAGTTTTTCTTTAATAAGTGACTGATTATGAACATGTTACAGGTTTTTAGCTGATACCACTTCATAGCAATAAAAAATGTTGCTAGGATTACTAGGAAAAGGTCTGACCTGCAAGTAGAAATTGGTTGTATTTTGGTTAGCTTAACCAAGTTTAAAAACTAAAAGCTGTTTATGTCAGGGAGCGGTGAAAGATAAACAGTTTGTACAAGCTGTGAAAAGTAATACTACCGCTCCTACTGCATCTTCATAGAAAGCCAAAAGGGTATCTTTGCTTAGCTATTTTATCCTTTTTTGTTGTTTCTTTATTTATAGGATATACTGTTGCAAGAATTAAACTTGGAGATTACCATTTTTATGGGTTTGGTACTGATGTGGATTACGAAACTGCATTTATTCACTATCGACTAGCATCAGAACAGCAGCACAGTGCTCAAGCAATGTTTAATCTGGGCTACATGCATGAGAAGGGGCTGGGCATCAAGCAGGTGAGTAAGCTGTAGAGTGAGAGTCTGCTTTGTTAGAGTACATTTGCTAATATTCAGTGAAGTCCGTAACTACTACTGGGCTTTGGGTACTATATAACCACTCAATTGGAATTAGCATGTCTCTCAATATGTTCACCAATAGGCAATGGACAAGTATATTGACTTCACACTTAACTATGGCAAGTAATGATGCATAGACAGGGAAGAAGCATTTGCCTAAAACAGTGAATATTGGCAAAAAGAGTGCCATATGCTTCAATAATGCTTTCAAGACCTTGAAGTGTAGTGAAATTAATGCAAATCAACTCCAGGCTCATGGTATTTTAGTACAGGATTATTCTGGTCCTCTGAAACACTGGTTAAATTATTTCCTGTATCGTGATATTTTAAAAACAAGGTAATAAAGCATAACCACGGCAAAATCAGCTGTGGTTTTTCAAGTCAGGCAAGCTATGTCACTTAAAGAAGACAGTATATCTGGTTCTCCTAGGCAGCCTGTGGTGTGTTGCTGTCCATGAGTTAATTCTTATGGAATTCAGAGCAATGTATTTCTGTATGTGTCAAAATAATGCAATTGGCAATTGCATACTGATTTTGAGCAGCCTACCTTAGCGTAATGTATGAATTTAATAATAAATTGACTTGAAATGATAAGAAATGGCTTCATTTTCTCTATTTTCAGTGATCTTCAACTTTTTTTTGGTCTATGTATGTACCTTTTAGTTATTCTATTGGTCTATGAAAAGACCAGTTCTTGCTTCTTGACAAAATATGAGAACAATGTAGAGCAATTAATAGGTCAGTATTGTTACTTTGGCAGCATCAGGCAATCAACGTTTGAAAAATGCTTAATGACCTAGATGTAGTTTATTTTCAAATAACATCTTACTTTAAGATGGCTTTCCCTTTGTAACTGAGTCCTCAAAAGTAGTTAACTTCTGAAAATAAGTCCGCAGCTAAAAGCAACAGTTCTAAAGTTGGAGGTTTTCTTTAAAAAAAATTCTTTCAGGCATGGGCCTTTTAATTTTGCTTCTGTCTTGAATACAACAAAATTTAGATCAAATAGTAGAAGGTTTGAGAAGGCTCTTGCATCGTGTTCAGCATGATGAGAAAAATTATACTAATGCCATCATTCGCACCAAGTATTCTCCAGCCTGAAGCAGAGATGGCTGCCCACAGAGAGCCAAAATGAGTGCACAGAGGCTCATGATGCGTATATGTAGCCTTGCTTATGCAGAGGAATAATGCTTTCCCTCCTTCAAATCCATCATGAAATGAAATGTTGAATTGCATGGGAAATAAAGATAGTTAATATAGATATAGGAAAGGAGCACTGAGAATGTATAAAACTAGTCTTAGTAATTCTGAATATGTAATGTCTTTGTTTTCTGTGTTCTAAAACTTCACAACTGTAAGATGAGATGATGGGGATTTAGGACTGATTAGATAAGGCTAGGGGCTGGGCCAGGGTATTCTAAAAAAGGCTAAGACCGAGTTTTGCATGAAGCAGAATATTTGGCTTTTCTTTCACAGAATGGATATTGTTGAATTCTGAGCACCTCTGAAAATGACTGACAATTAAAGTCATATTTCCTGATGTAGTAGGATGTCTACCACTGAAGTGTGTGTTTTCCACTAGAGGCTTCTGGATGGGACATATAAACTTTAGTAGCATTGTAGTGTGTAACAAAATTGGGGGGTTATTGTTTTGAAGAAAGGGATCCGTACTTTAAATATCTCCTCACCTAGATCCATGTCATTAAGATTGCAAACACTCCAGAGCTAGGGAGAATGTTCCAATAAGCTGGCCTGCATAACTTCAATTCAGGTCACTGTTCATTCTGGATAAATGTGGGGGGGTTTTATGTGGGGATTTTCTTTTTTCCCACCAAAGAGCTTTTGCCTTATTCTCACTTTAATTATTGAATAAAGTCTTTTTCTTACATATAGACTGTTATGCTATACTTCCTGTACCAAGAAAGTTTTCAAACTCAGACCAGGTCAATGCCAAATATTAAGCCCTTTCAGAAATCTCACACATGTACACGTAGACACTCTGCATAGATTTAATGCTGTCAATCCCTGAGGCTACCTGTCAGAATGAAGACTGTTTCCATAAAAATTAAGAATGAGTTAATTTTATTTACAGTATCATCTTAAGATTTGGTGTGGTATTTCAGTGCTATTTGTGTGTTATAGCTCAGACTCTTACAGTTTGCATTTTTCTGTCAAGTAAGAGTAAAGTATGCATAAAGCAGGATGAAGTGCTTGCTACTTAGAAATGAAAATAAGCCATTATTTAGGATCTCCTTTTACACCAACACTAGCATGGTGCAAGGAAGCTCTTTTAAATAGTTTTAAATAGTTATAGCTATTTAAACTTGTGTCGTGGTTTTCACATTTGCCGATTGGGAGATAGGATTTTGGGAGAAAAAAAGGGGAAACAGGCTCAACTTAGAAGTAAAAAGATAGTTTATTAACACACAATAAGAAAAATAAGAGAAAATGAAACCTTCAAAACCCCTCTCCTCCCCCACAAGTACTCACTTTCCTACAAACCACATAGAGACAAAACTTATGACATTCAGTCAGTTTCACTATTTAAGTATAGTTTTTCATTAATTCTTCAGGAGAGGAGTTCTTTGTTTACTATGGAATTTTTGTCCCACTGACAACCTAGAGAAGTTCTTTTGTGGGTCAGAACTCTCACAGAAACAGCCACCCGGGGCAAAATCTGCTGCCATGTGGTCTTTTTTTATTAGCAGTTGCCCAAACTGCTTATGGGTCGTGGAACTTAGGCATTTGGGGTGTCACCTTTTAAAGATAAGCAGCTTCAAGGCAAAGGATTTCTCATTTCAAGGAACAGAGATGTCTTCTCACCTCTNGCCAGCTCCCCCCCATAGGAGGAGCGGCAGGGTGTTTCCAGCTGCTAAAAAACCGATCCGGGCCGGGATGGGGGCCCATCATCCCCTCCCCCGGCCTGAGTGTCCCCGGGCCAGGTGGGCCTCCCATGGAAGCCCGGGCCTGGGCCTAGGCAGGCCTGGCCGTCCCAGCCCCCCCTCCAAAGGAGAGGGAGCCAGGACTGCCTTACCTCCTGTGAAACTGGAAGGAAGAGAGCGACCCCAGCTTTCCTTCCAACTTTAAAGGCTGTGTGTTTCCCAGAGGTGGATCCCTACATGCAATTGGCTATTTTGGTTGTTAGTTTAAAGGAATTCACCTATTGCACTTCACCATGTGTGCTAAACCAACACAACTTGAAACTTTTTTTTTTCAACTTTCCAGCCTTAGTGAGTCTTAAGAGTTGTTCTATTAAATTAAAATGCTAAAATCTGAGCTACTACATCTCATTCATTTAATATGTCGATTTTCATACTGTTATTTCCGCTGTATCAATGACCAGAAAACCTTTATGGTGTTTCACCATCAGGAAATTATCAAATGAGCATGCAGCATAAAGTCCTGGTGATTTCTCTTATTTTAAGTGTCCAATTTGGAACGCTTTCAGAGGCAAATCTTACATGAGCCTATTCATATTATTGGTTGAACATAGCCAGTTTGTATACCAAATATCCTAACATTGCAAAGTATGTGTCTGAGGCAGATCCAAAAAAACACAGAACAAACAAGGAAAGTTAAACTATTCAGAATATGTACCCTCAGTTGTCACAGTCACCACCTTGTTTCAATTGCCGCCAAAGAGCACTAATGTAAGCTCTTCCTTAAATTGCTTTCTGTGCTCGTACTTTTGCCAGGCTGCTCTCACTAATGCCAGTTATGTGCATTTTGGAGAAGTAGTAAAATCTGATTTGTATATATGTGCAGAAATGATTAGAAGCTGCACTATGCAGCAGGCATACTGTAGTGTAACTGAGAGGAAATGCTGCTGCATATTCCTCTGAAACTTGGGTTTTCTGAGTCTTCTATGTTTCTTCTGGTGTTGGAGATGTTACAGTACTAGAGTTACTGAAATATTTGCCTTGGTTCACAGTGAATAGGTCGAACATGTTATTACAAACCTGATTGTGAACTTCAATTCTAGCATCAGTTAAAATAGCTTCATCCTCAAATTGAAGCTTCCACTTACTTGTATTCAAAGGTGAACATATATCAGGAAAAAAACCTACGGTTAATTTTTCAAGTTCTTCTATACTGAGCTTTGAATTTTCTTAACTTTAGGATATTCATCTTGCAAAACGATTCTATGACATGGCAGCTGAAGCAAGCCCAGATGCTCAGGTTCCAGTCTTCCTAGCACTTTGCAAGCTTGGAGTGATTTATTCCTTGCAGTACATACGGGAAATCAATGTAAGTAATGCAGAATTAAAAGAAAACGACTAATGCCTTTTCTGTTTTTAAAAGGAAATTTGTAATCTTAAGGTTTCAATTTGTAATCTTACTTAAGTAGAAGTATTGCTTGAGCCTTCTGCAGACTTAAGATAAATTTGTTTTCTACTGTTGCATATCAAGAACATCACTGAAGCTTTCATTCCTATTTCCTATTTAGGCAACTCTGCAAAACTAATGTGCACAGGCAGTGCACCCTTGAACAGAATTTCTCAAAAGCATTTGACTGTTCTAATCCATGGCCATCTGCTATCAAAATGAAGCAGGTTTAACTGACATAATTGTTCAGGGGAAAAAAATTATATTTCTAATTCTCATGCTATTTTATATTTAGCTTTAACAACCCCATTAGAGTTGTATTTGATCTCTAGGGGGGGAAATGTATTTGTATTAGATAGTTTAGGTATTTTGTAGTGTTTCTACTGGGTGATGGCCCTGGGAAAAAAAAATTGTCTGGAATTAAGGTGAAGTCTTTCCAATGTTTCTCAGTGTTCTGATATCTTACTGCCTTTTTGGATTAGTTAACAAATTAAAATGGTATGGAAGTTATTACCACTTAGAGCAAATGCAGTTTCAGGTAATTCAGCAGAGTTTGACAAATTATAGTCTTGAGGCTGAGGACAGTCAAAATACCCTAAGTCAGTTGGGCAGATACCCACATAGCACTCACAGAAGCTGATATGCAGAACACAGCTTTTCCTAGTTTTAAGTCTGCTGCTGCAGATGTAAATTGGCAGTGACTGTGTAGGATCATCAGATACGGTAGTGAAGCATAGAAGTGTGTGTTGGTAATCCTTATGCAAATGGAGTTTTACAAAAAGGCACTTCAATCAAAACTAACAGTAAGTCACTTTAATTTCCCTGTCCATTACCTGCACAAATCTCAGCATTGTACCACAAGTGTCCCGAGGCTTAATGCTCTGTCATTCGTGGGAAAGCCACAAAACTCCATAGTGAGAACTTTCATCTCTAAAATAGAAAATAGAGTATCTCATTCTATATAGCGTGGCTCTTAATGGTATTTTAGTTCCTGGAAACTAAGAATGTAGAGAGGAAAAGAGCCACTTAGTTTTAAAACTAGTACTGATACATGAAAAGTGTTATAAGTCAAATTCAAAATGAATGTAATTTCCCCTTTGTGTTCTTTGACATAATGTGGACTTTTTCTTTCTTAGATAAGAGAAGTATTCTCACATATTGATATGGACCAGCTGCTGGGGCCTGAGTGGGACCTGTACCTTATGACTATCATCGCCTTGCTCCTGGGAACAATTATAGCTTACAGACAAAGGCAGCACCAAGCAATTCCCAGAGCAGCAGGACTGCGGCCAGCTGTGCCTCAACAGGAACCGCCCCCAGAGCACCAACCGCCACAATAGCAACAAGAGCCTCCATGAAAGAACTGGATTTTTCCAAAAGGAACAATTTTCATTGTGAATTAGGACTTTGGATCAACAGTCCCTCCCCCAAAAGAGGCACAAAGAAGTTTAAAAAAAAGTTTGAAAGCTGCTTGGAATGATGCCTTTTTTCAGGGATAAGAAAATTATTTTGAAACTGATTTGAATGTTATTTCAGTGCCAATGGAATAACACTATGGCTTTTTTCATGGAAACACAAGAGTGCTACTACAAAAATGTTGCCTGCTGTATCTAGTTCCTCTTTATTCAGAGTCCTTTTCATCTCCCAGAGAGACAGAAGCCTAGCAGTAGAAGGTTTTTGCCTGCTTGATAGCTGTTGCCCTTTATAAAAGTAATAATAATAAATTAATGACCAATTTAAGTCCAAGAAGCTGAACTAAATTCAAATTCTGAAAAGATTAGAGCTGTTAGGAACTTAAATTCTGACCTGCATCCCAAGTATTTCTATAGTCTTTATTTCATTTTTTTTTTTAGTATTTCTTACACTTTGGTCTTCTAGGCTGTCTTGGATGGTTTAACATAGATTATTGACAAACCCTGTAAAACTAAGCCTGCAAACATGCCACTCTCCATTTGTGCTTTTTTTTGGTTTGGGTATCTTCCTCCATTCCCCTTAGGCAGTTCTCAGCAGTCAGTATGTAGCCCGTGAGGTAGAGTGGGACAGGTTGGGTCTGTAAAGCTCGTCAGTTGAAAACTGTCCTCACAGCGCCCAGATCTCACATACTTCTAAAGCTTTTCAGGAGCCTGTGTAGTTTCCAGTCCTTCATGACATAAACCATATTGGTAGTGTTCCTAAATTCCAATTTGTCTTTACAAAGAGGCTGAGTCTAGATTGCAGAAAGCACCAGTATTACTGCACACAGTGGAGAATGGAGAGAGCCAGGAATCTCTGTTGAGTTAGCTGACTTGCATTTAGAGTTGGAAGTTCTGTGCTTAATTTTCAACAATCCTGTTAGTGATTTGCACTGCAAGAAAGAAATGTGTGTGTCTCATGCATGCATCTGCTTAATGCATCTACAAAAAAAAGCCACAAAAATGCATACTCTCTACAAAAGGGCATGGGCTTATCTCAGTGATGCTACTTCAGAGCTCCAGGGGTGCTCTGGCTGTCGCCAACCTCTCTTGTACCTGGCATAGGGGAAAGTGACAGTAATGTCTCTGGCTGTGCCGTCTCAAGGACTCCTTGAAACAAGAAAATCCAAAGAGAAAGAAGACTAGTGGCTTCTTGATGCCACCAGGTCAGTGTAAAGGCCTTTTAATGAGTGTAAAGAATGTGACCTGTGGACTGATGGTTTAAGACTGCAAGAGAAATCTTCACTTAAAGACGATTTTCATTGAAATATAATTTCCGGGGCTGGGGATGGGAAGCAGTGGGGGAATAGTTTAGAAGCATGAAATGCAGAAGTGTCTTTTTATTTACCAATGGTAGTTAAATATTGGTTTCTGTACTAGCATTAAACCCTCTGAATATGCTATGATAAAGCTGAATGAATACAAATGAGGAGGCTTTAGCTGCTTTCTGACAAAAGCTGTTGTGTTTAAAAAGTTGAGGGCTTCTTTTCGTGCAAATGTTTTTCCAGTGTATTGGCAACAACATATCAATACACTTTATTTAGAATTGAGATTTTGGTATGGTTTCATACTTTATACATTTGCAAGGAGATCATTGCACAATAGATCTCTAGTTTGGGATAGAAGATGAGCAATCCCTTCTTTTGTAAATGGAAATGTCACAGATTACTAGTATTAAAGGTACTAGTATTATAGGTAGAACTCAGTACTTCACAATGCTTAAGCTGGTCATATGAAGACAAATCTTTAATTTTGGAGGGTTGCAGCATGTGGTAGAGGAATGTCTTGTTCAGTCTTAATCATCATTAGCAGATGAAACAGTATTGAACTAAAATGTAGTGTCTTATATGTACAGCATTCCCCAGCTGCATTTCTAAGATATCTGTGACTTCTGAACACTCCCTCTGAAACATTTTGCCACTGTCATTTAACTCTTTTTAGCTTGGCATGACTAAATTAAAGAGTATATGGAAAATGTTTTTCAGTTAAACAACCATTGGTTCATTGGTATTGCTCTTAGGCAATTTACAGTTTTGTTACTGCATTATTAAAATGTTTTGATTGTTTATCAAATAGAACTAAATTCTAAAAGCTCTATTCTACTTGCATGAGAATCTCTCATCACTGCTGCTATATGACAGTCTTATAGATGACTTTTAGTGAATGATGCATTTTTACATCCAAGAAATCAGCAGAAGAAAACAATTGAAGATCAGCAAGTTACTTAATTTTTTAAAAAATGCTTTTTGAAGGAGCAATAAGGAAGTCTTTCTCCTGCTTTTTTCCCTTCCACCAAATTGCTACCACTAACTTCTCAAATGACATTCATTTGAATGTGGTGGTAGAAGAAAAAAGGTACTGACCATAAATAATGGCAAGTTAACTCAGGGATTAAAGAAATGAATAAGTTTTCTAAATCAGCTATCTACAGCATGACTTAAGTTTTTGTGACAATCCCTTACTACTCTGTTCTGAAAACTTGCATTTTGAGGAAAGTATATTTAACTCTTACTAGCAATATGTTCCTTGTTGTGCACTCAGTTAATCAGGCATCTTTTCCCTAAAGAAGCTGAGTTGCTCCGTTTACTGCAGTGAAGTACTTTTCCCTTTTGGTAGCACAGGTTATCTTAGAGTTTATATGCAGGAGTATTTTAGAAGGGCAGTTTGATTTAAGAGAAGCCTTTCTGGGTGTGTTCAGCATGGTTTGAATGGAAAAGTTGTATTCTTTGTGTGTAGTAACATAGGCCAGAGCCTGCCTATTTGACCTTCATAGACACGTGCTCTTCTTTCCCTGCACAGAAAATGGGACTACAGAGCAGTAAGTGTTCTTGGTGGTATTTTTATATGTAGGAAAACTGTGGGAAAATACAGACAAACACATTATTCTGCATCTCAGATTATTAATCAAAGACATTAGCTGTCCTTGCTAGTTCAAAGAAACACTGAACTGTTGAGAAAACAGAATTTTAGTTCATAACTGGTGAAACCTATCTCAGAGCTATCTGTTGAAATAATTTCCTTGCTTTATATTGTCCATGATGGGACAGTGTAAGAGAAGGTAAGGCCTTTGATACAAACATCCCCGTGAGATTCTTGCAAGATAGTTTTATTCACTTTTTAGTCATCTTCCATAAGTCAGCTACTCTTATTAAAAAAAATAAATAAAAACTATCAAATGTTTTAATTTGGGGGAAGAACATTAAGATATGGCTTGTGAAAGGACTTTTTAAGACTATGCATTATCTAATTTTCACCTATTACATGCTAATTTTGGCCTATAAAAGGGGATTACACTCACCTTTGCAAGTTGCTTTCCTTTTAGATAGGCAACAATGAACTGAAATTCTATTTTTGTTTCAGAGAATATTAAACTGAAAAGATTTAGTTTGATTTGAACTACTGCAAATGCATATGGCAAATAGGGACTATTGGGGGGAACCCTTTGTTTTTATCAGCTACAGTTCTTTAAAGGGTCTTGTAGGAGTTTTGTAAATTTATTTTGTATTTAAAATCAGTATAAAGGCTGGTCAAATGTAATATAATTGTGTAAACAAATTCTGTTAATAGAAAGATGTACAGACTCATTTTGTACTGTATCTTTAATCTTGTGAAATAAAGATACCACCTGTGTGGTTACCCTCAGTGTTCACAGTGGTTATGATAACAGAACATGTGAATTGCTAGTCATACGCACTGGTAAATGCCACTGTTCAATGCATCCCTTCCTATGAGGATTCTCATATTTTCACTTCCATTTCTTAGGAAGGGCAAAGAAAGGGGGAATGGATCATTATGCATTTTGTCTTCAGTTATGCTATAAGCTTACCCTCTGTGTGTGTATGTGTGTGACAGTGTATACAGCATTTGTACTATGCCTGGTAGGCACAGAACTGCTGTGTGCTTC
Source organism: Illadopsis cleaveri (assembly GCA_013399915.1). Taxonomy (NCBI): domain Eukaryota; kingdom Metazoa; phylum Chordata; class Aves; order Passeriformes; family Timaliidae; genus Illadopsis; species Illadopsis cleaveri. Next base: position 534,901 of record VXBB01020066.1, read on the forward strand.
AAGTAACTTTAGACTTACTTCTGCATTTTCAATACTGATACAGGGGTAATTCAGTCAGTTGGAACAGATACTGGGGGAGGGACTACTCCAAGCTGACAAATTTGTTTGCTTTTTTGACTCATTCATCCCTTCAGGCTCCACCTGTTGAGACCAACTCCTCCCTTGTTAAATTCATTAAGTTGCTGGACTTCCCAGTGTGCTTGTTCATTGGGGAGAGGAAAGTAAGGACAGTGGGAGGAGCAATAATGGCTAGGAAAGGCATCAGTAGGTAAGTGATCCTGAGCATCAGCCCAAATTAACATAGTTTTCTGAAGTATTTGGAGGCTTTCCATGTTGTCTGCTCCTGCCAATAGCACTTGTTGCAGGTAAAAGCAGAATTGCAGGTATTAAAACCAGCTTGAGTTTGACTAACAAAGCTCAAGCTTAGTGAGGTCATCCCTCACCTTTCAAAAAAGTCCATTGTTTGAGATGTGATTGCTGATATATTCAGGTGAGGTAGGGTCAGGTATAGTATAGATACTTTATTTTATTTGTAGCCTGTAATCAATCTGGAGCTGTGTTCTGTGGAGAGAATTGAGTACCAGGTAAATGTATGATGAGGGAGTGTTGCTTGTTTATTTAAAAAAACTCCAGGATACTGTTCATTGAAAACTAGTATATTTTGTTTGGTTTTGGTTTTTATATTGCTGTATTCTCTATATTTTAGTCTTGAGACTAAAACAAATTAAAATATTATTAGAGAATATGGTTTCTAAACCTGTAAGACCTGTTTGATTAGAATGTGTTATTTGGTATAATGACAAAATGTTCTTCCTCTTCTCTAAATTGTTATGATATTAATGGATTTTCTGAATCATGGCTTTGATTCCTTTTTTTATAAAGAATAATTGAGGAAAAAAGTCACTCTAGCCTACTTACTGTCAAAAATCTTCAAACAACTGTAATCAACTTCTAAAGCCAAGGATGAGGGAGGACAGTGATAATGAAAACTGTAACATATAGTCTTAAATTTTATTTTCAGAAAGAAAAGTAAGTGCAGATGGAGTACCATTGTAGTTGCACTTCAGGTAGTGAGAGATGTCATTTACCTTCCACAGAGATGGGTTGTTCACATTTTTATTTCTTTGGTATGCAACTTTTTGAGTTTCTATGTAACGTGGGTTGCAATTGCAGATTTTTGAAAATAGCTATGAAGAATATCGGGGTTTTGTGTTGCAAAATACTGAAATTATAGCTCTTCAATTCTGCTGTCAATAATTTTCTGTATTTCCTTATTTTTTTTATATGCTTGTTTTTCTTCATTCTTCCTCCTAAACACAGGCTGTTCTGTAAAATCAGATGTTCCAGTTCCCATCTGTTATGAATGTGGCTCCATTTCTGTACAAGATTCATACCAACTTTTTTTTTTAATTGCATCTAATTAACTGCTTTTGCTGGGGGGAAAAATGTACCTGGGGTGTGTGTTTGTAGCCACAAGGGGGGGTTAGACAATAATGGCAACTTGGACTTGTTGAATACTTGAGGTCTCAAAGATTGGGAATGGAGTAACTTCCACACTTTGAGTCACTGTCATATCTTGGGAGAATGTGTGTATATCTATGAGTGTGTATGTATATACACACATAGACAGAAGTCTTTGCTTGTGTGAGCTTCAGAAACTTAACAAAATTAAATAATTCAGTACTCTTCTTTCTCCCATATTTGTGGAGCAAAAGTTCAAAATTAAAAATCACTGTAGCTTCTGGTAAGACATTGTAAATAATTACTTTCCCATTACTATTAAGACTTTTGTAGTATGTAAATCATTCTAAAATGTGCCAGACTGTCTTCCAACATTGTTTGGAATATTATGGGCAGAGCTTCCAGGAGACTGGCCTCTTTTGCAAAGTTAAATCCATATTTTCTTAGAGTACAAAATCTTTCCCACAAAAATAAGTGAAAGTGTTTAGTAACAGGTGATGAAGAATATTTTTAAATCATTTTTTACTGAGATCATCTGGTGCAATATTTGAGGTATTCAAATAGCTTGAAAACTGTAACTAAAAAGATTTTACGTTATTTGTTTCTGTCCAATTTTACTTCAATGTTTGTTAGATATTGATGTTTCTTACATATTGATGTTTCTTACATATTGAAATTCTATTTATTAATGACGTTTTAGGCACTTCTAAATAATTTATTATTGTTGTTGTTATTACTACTACTATTTGGAAAGTTTCCCAGATCTAGTCAACAGCAATTTTAAAGGAAAAGTCAATTTGCATTTCTAGTATTAAAAAGGGATATGTGATAAAGTCAAACACACTTCATAGACTTTGAAGTCATTATTATAGCTGATGTTAAAATTACTGAAGAAATATGTGGAATGTTCCAGTTTAAGGGTTATAACTTTACATTATAAAAAAGATACTTCTTGAACAATCATCCAGCTTTGAATTCAAAGGCTGAAGGCTTAACAATCTACATGTTAGTTTTCCAAAGTGATTTTTTTACCTTCATTACTGGGGCTGTGACATCAGGAGGATTTGAGTTAATTCTTTTCGGGTTGTATTTAGTTTCATCTCTAGTTTTCATCACCTTGATTATAGGACTGGACAGTCCATTAGGAAGAATAGCAACACCAAAATATGTGTACACTTTCTTGTGGAATCCAGCATTATGTTAACGTTCAGCTGTAATTGGAGAAGTAAAGGATTTCATATTTTTTACAAATCATTCTGTGTTTGACTTGGTTGTTGAAATCTGGGAAACATTGCACAGAAGGGAGGTGACTCTAGAAAGAGAATTCAGACCCAGTGAGACAAATGTGGTGATCTCACTGCACGCAGCTGTGTTGGCTTTTCCTGCCTCTTTGCTAAACTAACAGCCTTACTGAGCTCCCTACTAGCAGTCTGATTTTTTGGAAGGCAAAGGGTACAAGTAGGTAGGAACTTCTCAAAACAGAGCAAGAAAGAAGGATTTCTTCATCGATGTAATCTCTCAACTTACAAACTGAACGCTGCATATTAACTGTTTGCCTACTCTGTCTTGCCTGTTCAGTGAATAGCTCCATAGAGACACAAGAAATACTTCAGGTTTTTTGCACATGTAATTGCAAAAAATTGGCCTAATTATTATGTTTGAATTTACAAGCCCCAAAGAGTTTATTCTTACTACATATGTCATTCTTAGTTCAGTTCCAAAAGATAGATTGATATGAAATTCTTGAAAATGTTTCTGGTGATACTAGTTCAGCATCATAAAACACAGCTCTCATGTTTAGAGTAAACAGTTTGCAAATAATCCTTTGGCTGAAAACTGAAAAGTTCTATGGTAAATACTGAAAATTAATAGAAAAGTAAACTAAAAATAAATCCCCTTTAAGACTGCAGATCTAGTGTCTCATTAATCCCATTTGGCACTGTGAAAGGTGCTAGAACAAACAATATTCTGTCATTTTAAAATACTATTCCTTATTTAAACACAGCAAATAAAATATTCATTTCCACTGTCTCGGGATTTCTGAATGCCAAATCATAAAGGCTTTCTTGCAGTTACAGAGAAGGAAGCTTTCAAATTACATAAAATGAGTACATTTGATAAGCCTTTAGCTCTCTCTGTGCTTATATTAAGCATTTGATGCTTCCAAATTTCTCCACTAGCCATTACACTCCTGGCACTGCTATTCTACAAACTCTTCAGTTGCTCAGATTGCAGGCAGAACAAGCTCTGCAGGTACTGGTAATCTGGTGTGCTGTTAGATGGCAAAACAAAGGTGTCTGGTCATTCAGAAATGTCCTTCTGTGGGGAAAATATCATCTGTGAAGGGGAAGTGAAGGTGATGGGCTGCCATGCTGGAAATAGTGTGTTTTTCCCAGCAATATTTGTTTTACACTAATCTTGCCGTTACTGAGATGTGCAGTTAAACAAATCTCTCCTGAAGTGTGTGATCTTCCAGGCTGGGCTGTGGCAGCTGGAGGAAAGACCACTCAAGTGTGTGCACATGGTCCAAGGTAAGGGAGCTAAGCAAACAATCTTTTGGCACTACATATTTATTTTCTCTTACTGCTCTGTGTGTCAATGTCAGCTCACTGGCTGAGAAGTAGCGCTCCTGTGAAACTGCTTTGTGATACCATATAAAGAAATATGTGAAGTACAGACTTAATTGTGGAAGTAGGTCCAGATAGGTAAAGAAAATCTTGGAAGTGCTTCCATGCACTTCTGAATTGAGCCTCTGTTGGCACACCACTAAGGGTTGTCACACCACCTCATTTAATATGATGGAATATATTGAATTCTGTTAACTGACAAATTTAATTAAATTTGCAGTAAAGCTTGCATGGGAATCATGGTTCTGTATTGGAATAAAATAGCATCATTTTCCAGGATATAATGAATTATTAATATCTTTATAATGAAATATTAACAATAAAAACCCTAGTTAGCTGTCAAGTTGAAAGAACAAAAAGTCAGGTGATGTGTATATTCAAAATTAATTAGAATTTGGATCATTCTAGCAATTAGTTACTCAGTACTTGTGTTTATAGTTAGGACTTCACATGCTCTAACCCTGTGGAGTCATATCATAAATACAGCTTCAACATCAGTCAGAATATCAAGAATAGAATGCTGTATTTATATGGTTAGTATTGTCATATTCTAGAAAATGGAAGAATATACTCTTTGTTCTTCAAACCCAAACTATTTGAAGTAGGCAAATCAGACTCTGGCGTATGTTTGATTTTTTTTTTTTTTTTCCTCCCTATGTCTTTACTTTGGTGGGGATAAACACTAGAGTATGTTCTAACTTCTCTTTCTATTGTAGGAACAGCGATGTTCAACCAGAAATTGAATATGCATATTTAAATAGAANCAGCAATGTTCAACCAGAACATATTTAAATAGAATAATTTTGGGTTTGACTTTCTGATGTAATAGCATGTTTCAGTAGAAAAGACCTATAATGACCATGAAGTTCAACTGCCTGACTGCTGCAGGGCTGACCAAAAGTGTTTTCTGTAGTTTTGATTCTGAGAAGACTCAAGAAAATATAAGAACCTGTATCAGGTATGTTACCTCCTACTCCTCCCATTCCAGATCTTACTAGTAAAAGAACTTCAGAAATATAAAGCAAAAATTTCTTGCAAGTCCAAACAGAATAATATACTAAACAGAGTTGTGTGATGTTGTGGTAATGATGTCATAACTTGAATGGAATATTAAGTGTGAGAAAAACAAACCTTGTAAAACATGTTTTCACTCTCCCCCCCACCTCTCATCCCCTCCTCCTTTTTAAAAGGATGCTTAATACAGGAACTTCAATTTATCTACTATCAGAAAAAGTAATTGGTGCTAGAGCAAATTTAAGGCTGGTAATCTGCATAAAAGAGGGGAAAGTGCTAAAAAGCATAAATTTTTTTGCAAGCCTTTTTTCCTTTAATGATTTCTTAAATGAGGAAACATCCCTTTCCTCAGCCCTTAATCCATCTAAAGGATGTCAGTAAATATGCTCTGGAGTGAAAAGAAAGCAAAGATGGAAAATATATTTCTGGTGCTAAGTCTTAATTACAACCTGATTGATGACATTTCATGCTTTGTACTTTAGCAATGCAAGATACAGCAGCCACTGCCACTGTTGGACTGTTTGTCACAGCATTTGTAACTGCCTTTGTGACTGCAAATTCAAATACTGTTGTGAAAAGTTACACTGTAATAGCTTTTACTTTCATTCAGAAGGCAAAGAGGAAAAGGCAAAAGGAGAAATGGGGTTCAGGACTTGACCAAACCAAGGAAGAATTGATGGCCTTCAAGTCTCTTTCTAGCCAGGATCTTTCACAGGAAACAGTACATCAGAGGTCCATAATGTTATTCTGGATCCTGGATTTATTAAAGATGGGGAAGATAAAGGGAAACAATCAGAAAACTAGTCTGTAGTTCTTTTGACTAATAAAACAATGCTGAGAAGAAACAAAGACACCGGCTCTACCTAAGTAGAACTATCCATGTCCTGTTGAATTTATCCTGTACACATGTAAATGAGTCTGACACCCAGCCTAAACCCATTTGGGCCCATGGGCAGATTATTCAACTAAACATCTTCCAGATATTTTGCTTTGTCTGGGCAATTAATGTCTTCTACTGCTGGATAAAACATGATCTGCAAGTCCCGTTTGGGAATGTGCGAGTTGAGTGCTGTTTTCTCCCAGCCACCTCTAGCTGGCACTCGTGTCGGTGCTTTGGGACACGCTATGACCCCCGCTTGTGCGGGGGCTTTGGGCTCCGGTTCGAGTGTTCTCTGTAATGTGTGTCCCCACACCGCTCTGCCCCAGAAGCCCCTTCGAACCCATCAGGTGAATCAGACATGCTAAGCTCCTGAGTGTAACATCAGTTGAAATTACATGGTTATCTTGCACTTCGCATTTGATATTTTCCCAGTGGTTCTGCACTTTTTAAAACTCTTAGTTCACCCAGAGAAGAATAAAACTGCAACTTTTTTTTTTCTTTTCTTTTTATAGTCAGTCCCCATTACTAATTAAGGCTGTTATTATAGTGTTTATTGCAAATGTTAAGGTCATTAACATTTCTCAGCTTGCAAGGTTCAATTTTCTAGGAAGCTCTTTGTTGACTTGCTACTCCCTCAGGTCTCCAGAGTCATTCTCTAAATCATCTAATGGATGTAAATGTACACATCTGTGCTCACGTTTGGGCTAATGATGCACATGTTCATTTTGCATAAGCTTCCTTTCAGTTAGAGTCTCGGAATTGTACTGAGGTTAGAAGTTAATTCCTCCATAAAGACATTTCCATATGCAAATTGCTCTCTGAACTATTTAAAGGCAGAAATAAGATTAATATTACTATACAGTTTATATTATTAGGTTTGTAATACTCTTACAGTTTAACAGCTTAAACACAATTTGGTTCATAGACATTGTATTAACTTTCTTATACCTTCTTAATCCATAATCCGCAAAATTCATCAGGGTCCAACAAAAGAAGTGAGGTGCCTGTTAAAAGGTGTTAAAAGTGTGTACACAAACACACCAGTTACAAGTAAATAGCGTTGTATTTAAGCATATAAAATAAAACCATATAAATAGTGTTGAATAAGCCCGAGCAGAAGGATATTTTGTTTGCATTATCAATTGTTATTTGCAGATTGCTATTAAATTTTGCCCGTGGGTGAGCGGAGACGGCAAAGTCCATTACCTTTGACTCGTGTTTAGAAGCGAGCCCTAAGAAACTTGGAGGGGCTCAATGCCGGGAGTGCAGAACCAGCCGCCCCTCCGCTGCCACCTGTGCGCGGGGCCGGGCCCTGCGTGGCGATCCGCGGGGACAGGGACCGGCTCTGTGCCGGGGGCGGGCCCGGCCCGGCCAATGCGGCGCGGCTGCCGCCGNAGCCGAGGAACCCTAAAGCGAAGGCAAGTGGCCCTGCTGGCGGAGCCGGGGTCGCCGCCTGCCCCTCGGTGCCTGCGGAGCGGAGCCGCCCTCGGCTGCGCTCCCTGACGGAGCCGAGGTTCCCTTCCGCGCTCCAGCCCTTTCCCCGGCCGGGGTCGGGGCACCGCTCCCATCTGTACCCGTTCCCCTCGGTGCCCGCAGCCTCCCTCAGGGCCGTTCTCCGCGGAGGTGCTGGTGCCGGGCAGCCCAGCAGCCCTCGGGGTGTGCGGCTGTGCCCGTAGGAGCGGGTCGGTGCTCTGCGGAGGCAGAAGGGTTAACGCTCATTAGCAGTAGCACGGGGAAGCTGCTTGTATCCACCTACCCCTCAGCTGCTCTGTGTAATTACTCATGGTTTGGATTTTGTTCTTGCTTGGGTCCGCTGAATTGTGCTGCTTTTGAAACGTTTTTGTGCGGTTCGGATATTGCAAGGCAAACAAAAATTGCTCGCTCATCTTTCTGTTCTCGCGTTTGAATACGCTGTGTAAATTGTAGGTTTAAGATGCTCAAATTACATATTTCCATGCAAAGTAGATTTTTGTGTTGGTGTACAATCAGACAGCCTTTTTTCTGCCCATTTGTTTAGTTCATGTGTAAAATATTCTTTCTGTACTGCATCTCCACTTTATTGACTTTTGTTAATTGCTTTGTGGATTAATTGGTTGTAATCAGCCTCAACTTTTCTAATTTTTTCTTTCCCATAGCTTAATCTTTTTGAGACTTCAGATTTCCAGAGACACAAAAGTTTAAAAAATTCTCGACTGCTTGACTAGATCGGGTGATGCTTTGCAGCTCGTGTCTTCTCATACTTTTGTTGTGCCTTTGCTGGGAAATATCCTTAGGGTAATATTGCAGTATTGGTTTGAGGGCACTTTTAGTATTGTCAAGGCAAAAATTTGGCAAACATTGGCATTTCTTTACTTGTGAATCAGATATGAATCATTCTTGTCTTCTGTGAAATGTGTATTTTACAAACTTACTAGTCTGGGCAAGTAAATTTCAAACAACAGGTTGCTTGGAAAATGATCATGTTTGCTAATTCTGGCATGTGACTCTGATTTTGTTTTTTCCTTTCTCTGCCAAGGTGTTGGAAAAATGCCTTGCATTACACAGACAAGTGAGATCTGGACTTTGCCTTAATATTGTCTAGATAAACAGGTTTATTTTAATAAAGTTTGTGTTATCACCAAAAAGCTTAAAGAGCAGTTTCCCACATCTCTATGAGGGGTATTATGTGGGATTATGCAACACATTGGACTTCCCTAAATACTTAGTTTCCTAATGGCTAGGTTGTCTCTCCTCCAAGAATTTTCAGTTTTGATTGATTGTGATTTAAAGCAGTGTTTGCTATGAATTCATTTATTACGTCATGCTTTTTTTCAGGTAAATCTTTGACTTTTTCTGTATATTATTAATGACTTTTTATTATATTCCTTTGATGCTTTAAAGTACAAAATGAGTATCAGTAACTCCCTAGCAGATCTAATGTACAGCTTTCCTTATATGTAGGAATGCAGCTGGCAACTTTAGTGATCTCTGCTTTTTTATAGTTTTGGCTTTTAAATTATTTTTAAAATACCAGCATCATCAGGAGCATGACCATTAAACTTTCCAGTAAGAGAAAAGGGTCAGATTTTTTTTTCTCTCACATGATGCAGTGTATCTCAGTTCTGAACTAGTTGTATGCTCTTATAATTTGTGTCTTTCATTATCATTAAGAACAGAACAGAACAGCATACTTAGGTCTTTAACTGCAGAGCTTTCCTTGAGTTCCTTGCATCCCTCACTACATCAGTGGCATAATTAATACTCTGTGTGGTTGATTTAGATTACAGTCCAAGGGATGCAAGGTAAAAAGGTAACAGCTACATCTCAGTAGTGGCCAACTGCCCATGTCAAGTCCTTGTTTGTGCTGCCTTGCCAGCTGTCTTGTTAAGAGCTAGCAGCTGGTACAGTTCCCTGCTTGAGAAACCCAGACTGTGTGTGGGTTAAAACCATATTGTGAGTGGGCTCCATACATCATGTTTATAGAGTCTGTAATTTTCAGCTATCTCAAGTCTGGCATCAGCAAGTGAAGATGAGAAGTGGTATCTAAGTGTGTTACAAACCTTTCAAGATGTTTTGCTCTGCAAGGCTTGTGTTGCCCCTGAAGCAGTGACTTTTCCAGTCAGTGAGACAGTTTCCAAGGTGGCATCAGCTGGTAAGGTCATGGCTTGTGAATTCTCCTGCTCTGACACTTGGCTCCTGGTAGTACCTTTACTTCGTGCAGCTTTTAACCCAGGTATTGCACTGAGGCTTTGTGCAGTAAGCTAATACAATCAATTTTGAATTGCTGAAGTCCTCTTAAAGGCCATCTCAGCAACTCCCTGAGCTTTCTCTTTGGAAGCTGGAAAATCAAAAAATCATTAGGAACTAAGCTATAGAGTATAAAGATTCATGTGGTGGTGGCAGTCTTCTAATATAATGTTTGCCATCTAAAAGTTGTGTTTATCTAAGACAGTCACTTAAACTGACTCTGCTGGTCAGCTAGGAAAGGACAACCTTCAAAAGGCAATTCTTGATCAATTTTCTGAACCATTAGTTGCATTAAAAAGAAAAAAAGATAAAGTACTCAACTGCAAAACTAGATTATTCTGTCCTCAGATGTCTTAGTATGTTTCTTTGGAGTCTCTCATGGCGGATGTTTTCTTACAGGATTGCAGGATTGTGAATTCTACTGACGGATGTAATAACTTCACAAGTGGTTAACCTCAAGGAAGGAATGCCTGTCTCTGTACATGTCGAGTATGAGCATGTGTTGTCTTCAAGACTATAGTTGTAATTATGACCACAAGGATTTGAGTCCTAGGAAATTAGAAGCCTTACAACTCAGCTTGTACATCTGGAAACTTCACGGGTCAAATCTTTGCACCTTGTAGGTGGTGAAATGTTTACCAGGACCTTAAACAGGGCTGGAAGTCCATCTACAGGTGTCTGTGTGGGTAAATCTGCTTCCCAGGAAGGGATTATGTATCCCCTGTTGACCTCTGCCATCAATTTTCACTGTCTTCTAAATGTTCAAATAAGGTGAATGGCGTGGAATGTCCTGTTTTTTTGAAAACTGAAAGGGGAGTAAAATTTCAGAAATTGATTGAAAAAATTGAAAAGAAGCAGCCCTGTGGCAAGACCAGGGAACACACATGAGTGTTCCAGATTTATTATCTTTTCTGAAAAAACTATGGATGCAAATACATGAGCACATTATTCCGAGCAGGAATGCACTTTTAAAATTAATGTCCTGATCACCTGCATTTCTGCAGTTCAGTTTGCATCTCAGAGCACATAAACTGACTCTGTTTGGGATAAAACTGAGCAGAAGGAGGAGCTCATTTAATGTACTCCAAGTGCTAATGCAAATTCAGTCTACAGGATCATTTTGGACATAATTGTAAGTAAAAACCACAAAAAAGGTAGTGTGAAAGTTGTGGCCTTGATATTTACTATTTCACTCTACCACTCTGCTCCTACTGCTAAGGTTTTATGCTGTTTACTACTGTAAACTTAGGATATAGTCTCTTGACCAATTTGACAACCCGTTTTTAAATTTAGCATAATCATTATTGTATATTGACAAAAAAAAACAAATACAAGAAAAAGAATAAACATTGTAGAACAATGGTAAAAGAGTTAATAGCAAACATCAATGCTGGGACAATGTGTCCCTTAGATAAATGTAGAAACAAATAGTGCTTTTTTAATAGGAAATAAACCTAAAAGAAGTAGCTTACTGGAATGTATTGCTTTCTTCTATATCAGTTCTATAGAGATACAGTTTCTGAAGGGAAACCATAAAATTAAAGAGCTTTTGCTCTCATCAATCCCAAAAATCCTTCAATAGGTACTTTTTTGACAGGAAGAATTTCCCATAATACTGAAAATATTTCTCAGTGCTGAAATCCTAAGGTTTGTCAGTCAGCTGCAGTGAAATGTCTAGAAATGTGTTTAAGACTTCCTTGAAGTTTATACCTTAGGTGTGAAAAAGCCATGCAAGTCTAAGTTAGTTACTGTACTCTTCTTGGAGGGGGATTCACCTCATTTGGAAATGGATCAGGCAAAGGACCCTCTGGAGGTGTCCTGTTCCTTCTGTTGGCTATAAGCAGAGCATCAGGTGACTATCTCAGATGTCTGACTGGGTGTCTGGAGTTAAAGGAGGTGTGATTCATCTTGCTTTATTAAGGTAACTGAACTAAATATCTCAGCACAAATCCTTCAGCTTGAAACAGAAGGCAGAACTGACCAGCGTGCTTCAGGATCCTACAGAGGTGCTCTAGTAGTTCAAAACTGTGCTGATATTCAAAGAGCAGACAGTGTGCTTCAGAGCTGAAATTCAAAGTGGAGCTCCTGGTCCAAAGGCAGTAGACCTGCCTGGTGAGCTAGAGAGAGAGGATGTCTTTTTGCTGAGCTGTTTCTTAATTCATTATGCTCTTTTAGGCCAAGTTTTAGTTGGCATTTATAGACGTGAATATTTATAGAAAGCAGTTCTCTCTGTGGGCTCTTATGTTTTCCAGCTGTGAAATGAAATTAAAGAATTATCTTCAATTTACTTTTGAAATAGGGGGTGGCTACACAATACAGTAATTTTGCTATCTGAATCAGGGGCCTCTGGTGAACAGAAGGTACTATTTTGCAGAACTTCATGGTGGTTTTGTGGTTGTGTGGGTGATGGAAATGCATGAAAAAATCTCTACTAAGCATTTTTGAAGAGAAAAAGTAATACTAGCTGCAAAACTGAAACTGGAGCTGGTCAAGCTCCACAGCACAAGGCCTGTTTATTTTCTAATAGAGCAGTTTCAATTGAATAGCTGTAAGGAAGAATTTGGCCTGTGAAGTTTAATGATTAGTTGGTGTTTAGTTGCCAGCTGCTCCTAATGACACAAACTTGCCAACAGAAATGCTCCTTTCTCTCTGATCCTTGCTAGGTTGTTTCAAGTTAACCACAGTTCAAGTATTTACCTGGCTAAAGCTTATATTCTATATATAAAAATTATACATGGTGGAAACATCAGGTGCATGCTCCCAAATTTATCCTAAGTTATCCAGTGCATGAGTTTAGCATGAGGAATGAGATCTCAGTTGATAGGTGCATGGATTACTTTGGGGGCATTCACAGCCAGAATCTCAAGTGTCACTGAAGAGGATACAACTGAGATGGAATAGATTTGGCAGATCTGGGCTCTCCTCTCCTAAATAACATGTCTCTGACTGCTGCAATTTAATCATCCAATCTCTCTGAATGGAGGCAGCTTTATTAGTTTACCCTACTATGTGTGGGCTCAGAGCTTGATGCCAGCATTCAACTCTTTTTTTCCCAGAAAATTTGCAGATTCTCCCTGTATCCGGTCCAGGCTATTGATATGAATGTGCTTGGAGCTGAGGTGGTTGAGGGTAGCCACAGACCTTTGGGAGCTGCAGCTCCAAACGGCTACATTAGCTCTTCAGTGACACTGAAATAGGCACTAACTCTCAAGAGATAATCCTTTCTTTTCAGGAAGTTTGTCTTTAATTAAATAAAATTTAAAAATTTTAAAAAAATTCTAATTCTGCTAATTTTCAGTAATTTCTAACATGCTTTTGTGTCTGTGTGAATTGTATATCAAATTTACAACTCTGACACAATGACTCTTGGTAACAGAGTGTCCCTGTTCCTTTGTGGGCCTGTGCCTTTATGAAAGAGGAAGTAAATATCTCAAATATTTTAAAATCTGCTTGTCTGTATCCCACTACCAAAACTTGTCCACTAGATATGGCAGCCTTTGCCAAAGGTTAGCTGTGTTCAGCCTCCCCAGAGCTGCCAAGAGAGCAGTAACTCTCCATTAGGATTGCCATGAACTGGTATTTCCACGTGTCATAATGCTGTGCTGCTGAGACTTACTGTGGTCTGAGGAACAGAATAACCATGGTAACTTTTGGCAACATAAGGCTGGGTGGGAGGTGGGGTGACCTGACTGCATTGCTTCCATTTCCAGAGTAGCTTCAGAGAGCAGCCATGCTGTCAAACACACTGCACTGTGCTGGGAGTGTTACCTAGTGCACAGGCAGGATATTCAGATTCCAAACCTCTTAATGAAGAACGGCCTTGCCAGTATGACCTGAGTGCCCAGCATCCATCTCCAGTCCTTTATATTGTTTTGTTCAATGAAGTGAGTGAACTCTTCCTAAAGTTCTTTTTTCTTTGTTTTCCTGACTACACTCTAGAGTTTTCAAGGCAACAATGAACCTGTCTTAAACTTGTGGTGGCTTGGATTGAAAGGGAGTCTTGGGGTTTCTTGGGTGGTTTTTGATCTTGTGTTTTTGTGGGTTTTTTTACACAGTTGCTTTACTAAAGCACTTGCATAACACAGAAGAGGTCATGCATTAATCAAAAAGTTATGCAATGTCTGGCAGCACTCAGAAATGTAATATGAATTAAATTCTTGTCTAAAAATTTGGGATACTGCATTACCCAAGCCCAGCTGAGAGCTGGAATATGTTCATGACTTCACTTCTCTTACCATGTGACTCTCATCTCACTCTGTAAGTTCCTACAGTTCCTGCATAATGCAGAAGGAGAGCACAGTTGTAGCTGTATAGAAGGGGTGGTCACCTGCTGCAGTTAAACTTTACATGATTTCCTCTTCATTAGAAACTGTACTGATAAGACATGGAGGAGCAGGTACAAGTTGAAATAGGGGAAAGATAGGTTAGACCTTGGGCCGTAATTTGTTACTGGGAGGATGCTGAGACACTGGAACAGGTTGCCCAGGGAAGTTGTGGATGCCCCAACCCTGGCAGTGTCCAGGGCTGGGTCGAATAAGCTGTGCCTGCCCATGACAGCAGGTTGGAACTAGGTGATCTTGAAGGTCCCTTTCAATCTTTTATGATTCTATGATTAAATGATAAAATAAATCTCAGCTATTTGAAACTGAAGCATTAGTTTTTTGAGAAGAAAAGAACAGGGATATGTCTTGCTGTACATTTATCTGCTTTTTCCTTTCTCTTTTCCTTTCTTCTTTTTTTCTGAGTATTGATTTGTTGTATCCAAGTAAATTATTATATGTCCTCAAAACCTGGAATTTTGAAGGATTGAATCGCATTCCTATGCCTGTGTGAAAACTGGAGATTTTTTTTTGCCATGCACCTATGAATAGTGGTTTGTTTAGTTTTGGTTCTATGTAGCCTGTGCATGTACACACAGCTACAGCACTTGTGTCCCACTGGCTCAAGCCAGGCATACAAGAGCGTGCCACTGCAGAAGCTTCCCCAGCAAATGGTTTGTACTCCAGGGTGTCTGCACAGCTCTGTCATGCACACAATATGCAAGCAGTGCTCCCTGCTATTCCAGTTTTGACAGTTTATTTTGACAGTAATGCCCCTACCACTGAGTGATTGGCCATTGTCCCACTCTGTGGGAGCTGGTAAATATGAATTTTGGTGTATAATACAACACATTTTTTAACACCCTGTGTGCTTTGTAACTGGGGATTATTTGTGTCAAAGACTGAAAGATGATGGAAGCCATGCAATAACATTGGTATTAATTAATTGATGTCCTCTAGCATGCAGTGCAACCAGTCCTTCCTCCGGCAGCTGGTATCAGACTTGCATTTTTCTCTGTTGTAGCTTCCTCAGCAAAATACTGAGTGTAATAAAGTACAAATGATTTGCTGCCTCCATATGCAAGAGGGGCCTGCCTCACTCATGCCATGTACCTCTGCATCACTTAAAGGATCTCACCGAGATAGATGGCCACGTGTTCTTGGATTCCTCTTTTGGAATGCACAAGGTTGCCTGCTGTCTCACAGGCACTGTCATCGAGGTGCTACCACTTTTTAGTGTATGTTAGTAAAAGCAAAATAACCCAAAACCTCAAAAAAACCAAAACCAAACAAGAAAAAGTGAAGGATTTTCTCGTACCCTCTGTTCTACATCTAGTGTACTATGCATTCTTATGTTTTGACAACTAAACAAATACAATTAAACACAAATACATTAGGCAGTACCATTGCAAACATACTCTTTTGTACTGTGTATGAACTTGACTTGTCAGGAACTTTGTTTCTACTTCAGATATATATTTTTGGTAATATTATATAAAATACTGAGTATCTTTAAATTCAATCTTTGCACAAGCTGCTTCTTTTTTTTTTTTTTTTTTTTTTCCCTTTTATCTAGAGTTGTTTTTTCAATCTCTTGAAACAGGAGTAGCCATGCTAAAGGAATAGAACCATCATGTCTAATGGGCCTATATTTAGGCCATCTAAAATAGAGAGTGACAACAAACATGGTATTTGTGGGTTGCCCTGAAGGACTGCAGTGTCCTGGCATCACATTAAGTTGCATTTGACTCTTCAGACACTGGAAATGAGGAAAGACCGGTTGTATCATTGAAAGAACTTCCTGCTAGGGCAAGCTTGTTCCCTGTGATATCTCTTCTGGAGTGTTGGTTTTTGTCTGGCTTTAAATAATCAAGCAGGGTTTCCTTAAACTGGGGGACAACTTCACATTTTAGTGTTGCCTTTATCTACAACAATCAAGAGAGATCTCCTTTAAAACAAAAATCCCTTTTTAAACTCTTTTCATTGGAAGGGTGCTGCTGATACAGATTAGAAGTTATAAAAGATGTCACATAGAAATATGATTATAGAGAAACTACTTATATGTAAAGAGTTGTTAGCTATATGGAAATACAGAGAAGGCATGAACAGAAGATGACTTTATCACTTAGTGTTCCTAATCACCCTTTTGAGCCAACGTTCAGCACAAGAAAACTTCTTTGCTTTCATTCAGGGCTGCATCACTTCCTCAATAGTCCTTGTCTTCCTGATGCTTTCACAGTTGGATTCTGTGTTTTTCTCTCACTCTGAATCTGTTTTCCCGTTCTGTGCATACTCACAGCCCAGATAGATCAATGCCCATCCTCTCTGTAGGCATACAGCCTCCAGTGAAGCATCTCTCAACAGAATTCAGTTCCTCCCTTGTCTTGAATGTGGCTAGTGTTTGAGGGCTTGACTTCTTTCATTCTTGGACTTTTTTTTTTGTTTGGGGTTTCTTTTTTCCTCTTCCCCCAGCTGTCTTAGTCAAAATGAGAGTTTAACTGATTCTGATTGATGGCAAATAATTATACCCACCATCTTCACTGAAAGTGCTTTTACCTATCTTCTAGCATTTAACCTATTTGTAATCAGAAAATAAAGCCCTGATTTCATTTGTGCGAGTGAAACTTGAGGCACAGGAAGAATTCTGCTGGCTCTCCTTTTACTGATGGAAGCAGGATCAGTTTTTGAATTGTACAGCGAATACTTGAAATGCAGTAATTTGTTGCAATGCATATAAGCAGTGCTGGAAAGTTATTATTTGTCAGAACAGAATGGCCTTTCGTATACAAGCCAGGTTGTGTGTTTTCTAAAAGCATGTTAATTATCCAGCATGATATTCCAGTAAACTTATGATCGCTTACTCCTTTCCCTGTTTCTTTTGTCATTACTCCCAGTACAGAAGAAGGACATGTAAATAGAATTCTATGATCTGTGTTCACTTCTTAATGGCTATATTCAGTGATGTCAGGCTGCAATGGCATAGTTGGTCATCCAGTGATTAATTCTAGCACATTGTGCTTTTTGTGTTAGTGATATAACTTAAAAAACCACTTTGATAATCATCACAACAGCAAATAAAGTACAGGAGCTTTTGGAAGGTTTGGTAAATGGAATACATCTGGCTAGCTTGTCTGTGCAGAATTTAAATGAGAATATATGAAAGCATCAATATCAGACGTGCAAACCAGGTCACTCAGTGGGAATTTCCTTTTGAAATGCACGTTCTTGTATGACTCACTTTTCGAAGTTTGAAAGAAGAACTCAATTCTTAAACACAGTTCCCTCCACATACTGTGGATTGGAGCATCAGTTTTATGGTCTTGTGTTGTGCAATAGTTGTGACTCCTGCAAATTCCCCATTCTGAAGCAGCGAAGAATCTGTGACACACCTAATGGGCAGGTGTTGGAGTCTGGGATCTGGGTGCTGCTTTAGACTCCTGCCCTGCGGAGGCCTTGAGAAAACAAGGAAGAGTAGTAAGGACCCTGTACCCACCCTCTCCTGAGGGGATGTTAGCAACCTCTCCCTTACTGCATTTAGATTTCCTGCTGCCTACTGTGATTATCCACAGAATTTTGCTGAACAAAGTAAAATCTGATGTGAACTATTCCAGTCTTTGGGAAGAAAAACCTTAAATTAGTGGGTTTTTTCCTTTTATTTTTTTCTCCTCTTTGTACAATACTGACTGGGGAAAAAAAAAAGAAAAAGTGCCAGATTTTGGAGATGCAAATGTTCTGCTAAACAAATTGACACATTGCCTCTTTCCTGTGATCTTGTCCCAGTCTAGTTTATTGCACTGTTGCTGTATATGGTAAGAGAAGCATTTGACTGATTGTTGCCTCAGATTCTAGTTTGAGTTGAAAAGTTGGCAGTTTGGGAAGTTGTCCTTCAAGTTCCCGTGCAATTACATGGCTTCAGTTACACTTTGAATGAATCATGTACCCAGAGTGAGCTATACTGAAAGTTCTCAGAGCTTCTGTTTTCCCAGTGTGATGGGTGAAATGAACTATCACTGTCCAACATCTTGTCTCACATCCTCCCTTGGTTTTGCCTGCGATATATTACTTCTAATAGTAAAAATAAAAGTAAATAAATAAATAATCTCTTTTTTTTTCACTGCTGGTCTTCTGCAGTGCCTTTCTACATTTCTCAAGTTTTCAGTATACAAGGAATAGAGGAGGTTGTTCAATTTTTCTCCAGCATCAGACTTTAAATCTCTGTCTCTCATTATGAGACATCCAGAATCCATGAAGTATTTCTGAGGCATGGCGTTGACAGGAGAGACATTATTGCCTTCTGAACTGCCTAAATGTGCTGGTATTGCCTGCAGGAGATTATTTTAGGTGTCTTTTCTCTCTCTGTGGAAAACAGAAGAGCTTCTGTGGCACATAAATTTTGGTGCAGAGCAAACAGCAGCTGTTGACCTTCCAGATATTAGCTTTGACGCAAATATTCCTGAGGGAGATACGTATGACTTTCTTACCAACACATCCTGTACAGACTCTCCTCTCTTACTGTCACTGAATTGTGACCTTCCAGGAAAGCTGGGATGTGTGTTTGTGGTATATGGTTTTATATGTGCTGGTTGTGCTGAAGAAAATAAGGTCATTCCAGGTCACCTCAGCTTTAACACTACTTCTGCTGTGGACTTGCAGTGTGGATTTAGGCAGATCACTTCATATCTGTTGGAGTAATTTGGAATGGTCATTAGTGTGGCTGTACTGGGTCCTGGGCTCAGGCAGACCTCCAGTCTGCTTTTCTGTCATTCAGTGTGCCAGATGGCTCTAGTCACCTTCAGTACCTCACTCCATCTCTGTCTAAAATCACCAGAAGACAGCACTAATGACCTACCTTGTAATGGCACAAGTGGATTTACTCTGGCTCTGCAGACACAGCACTGTCAAGGGCCTTACTACCATTCACTTAGCTGTAATCCATAATGGGAAAAGCCATCCTTTCTCCCAGAGAGGCTGCAGGAGTTTCATAAGGCATGTCCATTTGTCTCCCTTTGGGCCCTAATTCTTCCTTTCATAATGAGACCTTTTGTGTTACATGCACCAGGTAGTGACTGAGCTTCTTAAGCTATATCTGAAGTCATAGAGCTCATATAAAAGCACGTATCAGAGTAAGGTCTAAAAATGGTCTAAAATCTAAACCAGAGTTTTACTAGAGACTTTCTCAGGGCAATTTACAAGCTGGCAGAGCTGTATATGTGGAGAAAATATTGTCAATATTATGAATACAATAATACTATAACTATATTCTTGTCATCGTCTAGGTCATTCATAAGGTAATATCACTTCAGGCATTTGGGCAGAGGTTGGTAAAACGATTTTTTCAGTAAGAATGATATCCAAATCCACTCCCTTTATTTCATTAGGTTTCTCAAGTTCATTGTTTTGGTTTTTTCCTGTTGTTTGGCACTGTGTTTTGTTTATGCTGTTGCACCTTGAAGTACTTGGGACTTGGTTTTGATGTTCAAGAGCAGAGTTCCAATTTGCAGTTTGTTTATTATTCAGATCATGATGTGCTGATGGTCAGTGTTTATTTACAGGCCAAGACGAGAGGAGGAGCCATGAGTTCTCTTTCACTTGGAAATTTGCCCAAGGCAGCAATCATTCTTCAGTTCATGCTACTAGAATAGTTTCATCTGTACAGGTTTGCCAAACACATGGTCAAGATAAAATTACTTATTTGAGGCTTTCCTGGTGGGAGTGAAGCTTGTTTGTTACAAGAAAAGCCCTGGTCAGAGACTTCCCTTTTCTTACTGTCCCTCTGGCTTAGTTTCTTTTCTCTTCTATGTGGAATTTATCAGCTTGTCTAGTTGTTTTCCCACAATGGCCTCCTAAAAAACCAAATGCAAACCACTGTAACCAGTTAATGCTTCAGTTCCTGAGATTGTAAGGGAATGTATAAGCAAGAAAAACAGAATCACTATATGGATTACAGGATTTTTTTCAATAGTGTTGCCATGTAAGGCAGTAGAGTCTATGCACTTAGCACAAGCTTGCTATTGATATTATATTTGGAAAACAAGAAAGCAAACAACTGAATTTCATTCTCAGTATTTTTAATCTGATTTTTTTCTCCTGTTTTCCCATATAACTGTAACCTCGTAACTCTGCGTAGCGACCAGAAAGCCGACTGCAGCCTGCATCATATGAATGTAACTTGAGAGTAATTGGAGAAATGACCCTTAGTGCTTAAAGTTATTAACTGTACTGATCTGTTTCTTCTAAACAGAGTTGAAATCTACTGAGAAACAGTTTGAGTTTGCTGTCCAAACAGGAGTAATTAAATACTTTGAATAGTATGTTTACAAAAACACCACACAATTACAGATACTTCTGAAATCCACTGCAGATACTTCTGATACTTCTAAACCTCAATAGTGCCACAAACATTTCTACATATCAACATTACTACTATTGGTGTTTGTACTCACATAGTATTTAAATGTCCCACCTCAAGTGAGGGCTCATTGTACAAGGTGCTGGGTGTCAGACTTCTGGCATAGGATAATTATGTGTGTTTTTCTCAAATACATGTTTTTGGTTTACCGAGATAAAGGAAGAAGGACAATGATATTCCTTTTCATCTGTTGCTAGAGTGGAGTTGTACAAAAGGACAGATGGGTAGTCATGTCACAAGAAGGAATGGCTGTAGGCTGTGAATTTACATAGTTTTGAAATGAGAGGTTTCTAGTTATCAAAGCAGTTTTGTCATTTTAGAATGAACATTCATCAGTTTAAAAAAGGGCTTGTATAATGTGTTTCATCAAAACACTGGAAGGACTAAAGAGACAAGGAGTTTTGTTCCAGCTTTATGATCTCTACCTTCTGGAGAACTGGAAATAACTGTCACCTACTTGTCACTCAGATTTGCATGCACCACTGGGAAACTGTAATGTGGAAAAGGGACACCTGAAGCAGAAATTTTAGCTTCTTAGAGGTTTTTTTTGGTTCATGGTCAATCACTGCCTTGAAATTGATGGTAAGGATCATTGGGGTGAGTAGGTATAACATCTTCTTTACCTTGTATTTACTGTGTAATAGTAGGAAATAAACAAACAAACTTCTGATTCACAGGCTTTTACCAAAAATCTGATAAATTAGCTTACATTTTTTAAACCAGTTCAGCACCAAAAGCTTAGTGCACATAATAACACAAGTCCAGAAGTAACAATCTAAACAATCCTGTTCATGTAGAGAGAAATTATGCTGGTCTGGCCTGGTAATATCTTGTTCCAAGAAATGTGTTTCCATCTGCTCTTGTTTGGGCTGTGCAGCATGAACTTTTGCTTTAACTGTAACTCACTTGGAGTTTAAAGGATCCATTTGTTCTTAGTCCTAGTAGGCTCCAAAATTCATTCCTCTACAGATAGCCAGAGATGTTTGAAAAGTCTGAAGAACAGGAAGGAAAACTCTGAAATTCATTTGCAGAGTATTTGCTGCAGTGTTTAAGTAGTGGTGCTGACTGCTTTGTTACAGAGAGGATTCAGGTTTACCATCAATTCAAACGGTTCTTCTGGAGAGATTTACCTCTGTAGTAGTTCTGCATACTTCAGCATGGTTGTGTTAACAGAATGCACAGTAGCACTGCTGTTGTGCGGGCTGAGGCTCATTGGTTCACAGTGGGATTGGCTTAGGTCTTTCTTGAAGGATGATTTTGGAGAGTGAACAAGAAGTGAAAATTAATTTGTGGATGAAGTATTTTTTTCCACTTAGTCTGCACAGGTGTTAGCTATACATGATTCATAATTCTGTACAGGCATTTAGGTTGGGGGGTGGGATTGAGGCTTTTTTGTGAATGTTGAAAGAATGCAAAATTATATATTTTTCTCTTTTTTTTAAACCTAACGTGCATCCTCAAAATGCCTCTATTCTGAATATCTTTGAAGTTATTAGCTACTCAGACTGCCTTTCCTCTCTTTCAGGCTGCTTGTCTAAAGGGTGTGATAACCCTAAGTCAACACAATCTCTTTTATTTACCAAACTGGGAAGTCTCTCGAAAATTCCAGTCATGGGAAGTTGTATAACTCTCAATGCACAGTATTCTGATGTTTTTCTGGGCTTACAGTGGTCACTGTCCATTTTAAAGTGCTAATTTTGCTGTCTTGTACTAAGCTGATTTTAAGAGTTATGTTTGTCACAGGGCAGTAGAGTACTAGAGGAAATCCAACTTAAAATAATGGTATAATTCTCTCACGTATGTGTACTGCTGAAACAGTCAATTTTCTTGCCTCCTTTCATATCTTTCTTCTTCTTGAAATTAAAAGGCAAAAAATTAATTAAAAAAAGAGCTCTACTGCAGTCTCTGTGCATCAAGGGCAGGCTGAATTGTTTTCTTTGTTCATTTCCTGCCATTTCATGCTTCTGTCAGGACTTTTCCAGGAGAAAGGGCAGGTCAGTATCCAGTTGTCTGGGAAAAGAAAACTTAGTTACAGATATTTAAACAAGCCCAAAACAAACAGCTTAATTGGTCACATGAGGAAAACAAGATGCCAAGGTCATCCTCTCCTTCCCTCATATGGCATCCAAATGACCCTAAACATCTGATTTTTTTTTTCCCTTAGCTTGCTTCTATGTTTAGCTTTATAGTTTCTATTAACAGCACCCAAAATAGATGTTGTTCAAGGCAGGCAGTGTGTCTGCCCACACTGCATGGAGACAGGGCTTCTGCCATGGCAGTGGGGGAAAAGGGGCTCAAGCGCTGCTGTTCCTCCTGCAGCAGGGAATTGGTTGTGCAACAAGGGAAAAATATGCAGGGTGACTGGTCAGGGGGCCATAGGCTCTGCAAAGTCTATGGCAAGAGGATCAGTCTTCTGACAGATTGCATTTAACCATCAGGATTATCTCTAGGAATCCTTATATGTGTTTGTAGGAAATTATACATTTTGCATTCTATTCTGCTCAAAAAGATTCATCTTCAGACACTGAACAGGCAGGTTTGTGACTTCCAAACTTTTGAAGTTTTCAGCTCTTTCTTGATTACTGGTCTGCCTTCAGCAGGCAAAAGACTTTGTGGCCCTGAGGAGAATAATAATATTGGAAGCTATTTGATGATCTATCTCCTTCAGAAATACTTAAGGATTGAATACAGTTAAATATGTCTGCTTTTTAGGCCCAGATTTTGTTAAAGTAGGGTAAAGAGAAGTCTCCATTAAGTATCTGTTCTTGTACACTAGCATGGAGTTTCACCCTGAAAAACCCTTTAGTTAGGTGAGAGACAGGAGGCCAAGAAATGCTGCTTAAAGCTCTTTCAAATAGTCGGGTCTGAGTTTCAGTATTTTCAAGTACTTCAATACCATGGCAACAAGAGCTTCAATGCTTGAGATAATTGGGGACAGAATTAGCATATTTCCCTAGGAAGAGTCTTCTGAGAGTTTTGAAGTGGTTTGCAAAACTGAGGTGGTCGTGGATGCTTGTCAGAGAGAATTTCTCTGCCTGGACCTGACTGTCCCAGTTACTAGCTAAAAACCAGAGCACTTGCCAGTGCTCCATTCCATCTAGCCGGTTCACAGATCTGTGTGGGGTGCATACCATTGGTGGGCCTACTAAATTCAGTTTCCACATCTGTAAAAACATTTGCTGAGCTACAGCAAAGTCATGCTTAACTCTGGACAAGGTCTAAGATGGTTTTTAAAATTAAAATGGGAAGTTCCAGTCAAGCAGCAGAGTGGAAAGTGCAGCTGGATGAGAGGGCAGCTCTTCATACCCAGACCATGATAAGAGTCATTGGCCACTCATCGTCATTCCAGAATCAGCTACATAAATGTTATCGATAATGAAACATGCAATTTACTGCTTGCTCTGGAGAGGGATTAGACAGCGTAAGCAGCAAGGTGGGCAGACATGTTGACAGCTTGGAGTGGGGATTAAGTTACATCATAATCAAAATTTGCTGAACCTGGGAGAATTGCCTCATCTGCTCTTGCTGGTATTATGAGAGGCACAGCTCCTTGAGTAAGGACTAAAATATTGGGTTTGGTGATGGACTGTTTTAACATGAAGATGTTTCAAGACCCTCAGTTGCTTTATACAAAGGAGTTGTTCAAGTGTAACCCTCCTCTAGACACAGGTGACATTTCTGTCTCAAAGGTGGTTGTGCTTTGACAGTATTGTGACTGTGGTACATAAATTGCTTTAACATTCCATATTAGAAAAAATGGTGGCACTAGTTTCTCCTGTTTAATTTTCTAAAAGACATAATCTAATTCTTTCTTGTCTTAACAGCAGTTTGAAAAAAAGTGCAAAGGAAGTGTTTCCCTCTATTGTCTCATCTTCACCATCCCTCTCCCATTCTGCTTCCTCCTCATGATACCCAAGTGAAGATGAGTGACCTGCTGCAAATATGACATCTCTGACAAGTGTCATTGCCTCCCACCAGTCTGAGTGGGTGTCCTTCACTGATGAGCTGCTCCTGCCTGTTCACCCACGAGGTAAGCTCTCTGATTTTCTTTGAAACTGGTGAGACTTCCTTTGTTTGATTTAGACCAACTACTGTCATGTATCTAGCATGGGAGAGCTTGCCTTCTACATGGAAGCAGTTCATGCAGAGATTGAATTATCTCCTGCTACCCCTATGTAATAGGATAATTTGGGCCAAAAAGGCAAATTACTCTTGTCATGTGATGTAATGTGGATCTACTACAGGTTTTGGATCTGTCCTTCAAAATTCAAGACAGTATCCAACCAACCATGGAGGAAATCTCACCTACTTTACTCAAGTGCAAGACTGCCCAGTGTTAATCCAAAAACTGCATTAGGTGAAGGAATATTTCCTACATTTAATGGCAAATTTTAGATGTTTCAATAAAAACCAATGAAATAATGGTCAATCCTGTAAATCTTTCTATGTTGTCTCTATTTTAGGTAGCACTGAGGCTCCTCCAGTGAAATGTTTTAATTCCTCAGACACATCCTCAGAAGAGAACCACAATGCAAATGGAGAATTTCAAGACCTTTTCTGCACAGAGCTGGAAGAGGCAGCTGAGCAGCCCAAGGTGGATTCTGCTGTGCTTGGTAACCATGATCTGTCATCATCCATCAGTGCTTGGGTTCAGTTTGAAGATGCACCATGGACCAGTGCTTCATCAACCCACCCACAAACAGGTGAGGTGAAAGCAGTGAAGAAGTCTGTTCCAGTAAGATAACAAAGTACAATGAGACCGTACAGGATTTTTGCCTTGCTCTTTGGCATCTCAGATGTTTAACTTCACATTTTTTGTAAAGAAAATTAAAACCTTTTGTGATTCACTCCACTTGTGTCTTGACTAAGTCTTGGAGATTGCCAAAATGCATTCACAAAGAAAAAGCATAGAGGTGTTTTCAGTAATGACATTTCTTATATAGAGGTATG
The DNA here is from genome assembly GCA_013399915.1 of Illadopsis cleaveri. Classification (NCBI taxonomy): domain Eukaryota; kingdom Metazoa; phylum Chordata; class Aves; order Passeriformes; family Timaliidae; genus Illadopsis; species Illadopsis cleaveri. Next base: position 560,287 of record VXBB01020066.1, read on the forward strand.
AACAGCCATTGAAAAAGTCTGAGCCATATTTGCCTCTGTAATCTGGAACTGAAAGAATAGTGACCCCCTCTATGATCACAGCCTTTACCTGATCATGGCTCCCCTGCTTTTTGCCAGCAGTTCATTGATACCAACAACTAGTGCCAGTGCTCATCAGTACTTTCTGCTGTCTTTTGATGCTATGATGTAGCAGCTGGAGAATTACAAAGACAACAGAAGTTTACCTTAATTCCAGCACTGCATGCACTTTTCTTCAAATAGAGCAGTTCTTTCTGACATACTTTAAACGCGCATGCAAATCCTCTGGCTTGCCTCATCAGCTTATGGTAACTGATGTGGATGTATGAGCTTCTAGCTTTTCTGCATGAACAGATTTCCATCCTTCCTTACAGGAGGTTGTGGAGTAATTGCCCAAGAAATTACTTTTTCATGTTTAAATTGAAATTCTCTCTTCTTAATTCTACTTTATGTCTGGTATTTATTAAAGCAGTTTGAAGAGTTAAGCTTTCCTCTGTACACTGAGTCCATCAAATATTCCCTGTAACATGAATAATACGTCTATCAGAAAACTTGGATTGTTAACTTTGGATTGGGTTTTGGGTAAACCCCATCTGGTTTTCCATCTGCTCTTTTGATGGGTGCTACAGACTAGTCCTTTTGAGACAGTGTGGTTAGACCTTTGTGCAAATATAGAGGAATCTTCAGGCTAAAAGAGATTTCTCTGACGTTCTTTATATTTATTTGTTGGTTCTTAGTTGTAAATACTTATTTTTCCTTGTGATATGGAGAGAAGGAAGAGCACCTATGAAGTGTAAATATGTAAAACTGAGGTGCTCTACCTCTCTCTCTAGTTTCATGGCTATGTGATCCTTATGCTTACTCATAACAGCCACACACTTTTTCGAATGGGGCTCTTGGTTGCTCTGACTTGGTATTTCCTTCCTAATGTTGTTATATCCTTGTTAACTGAAAAACTCGTAAATGCACCTTCTTAAATGAAAAATAAAATCTTTGCTCAACCTTAATAAAGCTAATCATAAGAAAAAGACTTCCATAAAACAAATCCTATGGTATATTATTTGATGTCCTACCCTTAGAGGGATGTGGCCTAGTCTTAAGGTATGTGCTTAGCCAAAACACTGCCTGTTGGTGTGTGTTTTCAGTCACAGGGGACACTAGTCTGTAGGCAGAGGTCTAGGATATCCAGATGAGGAGATCAGAGTAGACTTTCCAAAAGCATTGCAATTTTAAAGAGGACACTCATTTATACCCCTGTAGAGGCTTGTCCTGTGTGTTCGATGTCACTGGGGGAGGATATTCACACACTAACCTTGCCATCTGACTGAGATTCATGGAGGAGGGTGGTTTCCTTAACAGTGGGACCAGGATGTACTCCATGTAATTCTTGCATGGGAAACTGTTATTCTGTGAACTATATCGGAACCCTAAGGAGGTGTTTCCTAAGGATATTTTAAAGTCCTTCCTTTTGAGCTGGTCCCACTCCTTTTCTGGACCCTGTGTGATAAATGGCCAGACCAGTGCAGCTGACAGCCTCTGAAGGGAGGCAGAAATGACAATTCTGTTTCTGGCCCTTTATTTGAGGGACATTTGACAGCAAGAGACAGGATAAACTTCAGCTAGTTGTTCTCCATTATTGTGCAGCTCACGATTTTTTTCTGTGGGTGACAGCAAAGCTGGAGATGTTGTGTACACTGACACCCTCAGTGGAAAGCCCATGGTGACAGCAATTATTCATTTCCAGTAGCAAACATTCTGCATAAGAACAATAGCAAATACCCAGACGGGGGGAGGGAAGAGCATAAAGGCCAAGTGCAAACAGAAGGATTGGTGTGAGGAGGATGGACACATTTGAAATCTGTTTCCTGTGCAGGCAGCTGTGAAGAGCAACGTCCTGGAGGCTCAGCAGCCCCGGTCACATTCCTGTCAGGGCTCCAGCGCTGTTAGGAAATCGTCTGTCTGTCTGTCCGTGCTTGAGCAGCTGCTCAGCTGACTAGATAATTACCCAGGCTGATGGCCAGGCTGCCTGGAAACACTGTTTTGAAAAGGGCTTGCAAAGTGGGATTTCCAGAGTGCCATGAGAGCAAAGAGGATGGTTCCTAGGAGAGAGAGATGCTGTCTTGCTCTGACATTAGGGTTACAGTATTTTGGAGCAGGTTCCTCCAAAAGCAAATATTTGTCCCAAAGTGCTCAGAGTCTAAAAAAATAAGCAATTTAAAGACAGATAGTGGCTATCCTATAGGAAGTACATTTTAAAGAAAACCAAGGCTGATGCTGGACGCTTGTTGTTCTGGGAAAAGTGAAGACATTATTGGGGGAGCAGAGGTCAGGGGTTTGATGGCAAGAAACAGGGCTGAACAAACAGGCAAAGAGTTTGGAAGACAAAAAGAAAGGTCAAAATCTGAGGTACAGAAATGAAAAGCAGCCATAGTAAGCCTCAAAGTGAAAACCATCTTTATTTAGGATGTTCTTGTAAACCCTTCCTTCTACCAGGTTCAGGCAGAGTAAATGCTAAGCAAAATGTTTGTTTCAAAATATTTTGTTTTCAAAATATTTCTGCATTTCGGATTTATTTATAGTTAACTGACAGCTGCCAAATCATGTGGATTTCTCCTCAAGAAGCAAAAACTCTTGAGTGAGGCTATAAAAATATTTAGTCACAGAAACTATGTATTGCGGTGTCCCCTTCTCTGTTTTCCTTTTACTGGGAAAAGAAAATTTTGATTTTTGTTATGATTATTATCAGCCTAGCCAAACTGTTACTGCTAAAGTGAAAAATGAATTTTTTAGGCTGACCCAAATGTTGCTATCACAAATGCTACACAACCTGTAAATGATCACAGCCAGCAGGTGACAAAATATTTGCATTTGTTACACAATGGGCCTCCAGCTCACAGTCTCATATTCTATCAGCGTTAGCTGCAGTCTTCAATTCAATGAGGTATTCTTAGTCACCATAATTAGAATAAGGCAAGATCTGTTACATCATCCATCCTACTCAGCCATGCCCACTTCTTCCCAAGAGCTTTTGTCTGGTTTTAAATGGCTCAAATTACTTGGACTCTTACCATGTCCCTTGAGAGGCTATCCAGCAGCATATCTGAGCTTAACTACTTTGTGCTGTTGTCTCTGAAAGCAGGCAATATTTGCAACACAAGGGCAGCAGCTGGAAACTACACCTGTCACTAGGAACTGTGATGCTATGCTAAAACCAGAAAAATCTGAAGTCCTATGTAACAAGAAAGGAAATCATGCTAACATGGTTTATTGTAATACAATGTAGGGATCAAGGAACAGGTCCTCAAAGCACCAAAGAGGAAGGAATTCTTCAAGGTAAATCTGCATATTAAAAGCCAATCCATTGTTTTAAGAATAAACATGTCAAGAAAAGTAAAATGCATGTTGAAGGAAATGCTTTGGGAAACAATGAGTTGGTTTTCAGTATCCAATGCATGCTACAGGATTTGCATTTTAGGGATAGTTCTGGCACTGGTCTTTCAACATTAACTGATTTCTGAGAAATTCCTACAGCAGAAAGGCTGTGACTCTCTGGCTATTGGCGTTAGAGACTGAATTCAAAATTTCAGCAAAAGTGCCCTGTCTCATTTAGGAATTTGGCTGCAGCACTTCCAGGAATCTGAAGAGCAAAAGCAGAAGCATCTGAAGAGAGATCTTAAACATGTGTAGATGTTTACTTTTGCTTGTCATGCTTTTTGAGATTGTTAGATGGTCTTTTGGCTGAGCATAAGGGAAAATGCACTTTTGCTAGTTTTAATAGTTAATGTTGGGGAACCTAGAGCAGTCACAGGTAGAAGTTGACTGTAGTAAGAATTTAAAGAACATCTGTTGCAGAAAAAGCTGCCTGTGGTTTTGGTTTTCCAAAGTACAAGGCTCTTCTTAAGAAAAAAGCAAACAATTCTGTTCTTTCAAGATGCCCCAACTTATCTAGAATGAAATTAATTTGCCTTTATATAGAAGTATTTGGCAACACTAATCCAATCAGTTGCCTTCTTAGATAAAAATTGAGTTTGGAAAGCACAAAACTAGTTGGCAGTATTTGAGTTATTATATCTTACATGTTTCTAGATTAGCCTGTTTTTTCATATTGCTGTGACTGACTTAAAAAATACTGGAAATCTAAGATTTTTTTTTCTATAAAATAATTCCACAGTTTCTAGGATATAAAGCACACTTT